>NQII01002207.1:287992-385012 GCA_002778355.1 Clitarchus hookeri | reverse complement strand
CTTTTTCTTTATTTTCTACACCACTCTTCCATAATTCTGTAAACTGTATTTTTATTATAATTTGTTTGTACTTACAAAATTACTTTCCAATCCTTTTAGAAACTTTGACATCATTTTCTTTCTTTTCTTTTAATTCTCATCAGGCTTTCCTTTACTATTTCTGTCTACTTTCTTCACTATTCTACTCTTATTCTGGCTGATTTTAAATACACTTTTTAGCTGCTTTCTACATTCCTCTTCTCTTATACTCTCGTTGATCATACTTTTTCTTTATTTTCTACACCACTCTTCCATAATTCTGTATACTGTATTTTTATTATAATTTGTTTCTACTTACAAAATTACTTTCCAATCCTTTTAGAAACTTTGATATCATTTTTCTTTCTTTTCTTTTAATTCTCATCAGGCTTTCCTTTACTATTTCTGTCTACTTTCTTCACTACTCTACTCTTATTCTGCCTGATTTTAAATACACTTTTTAGCTGCTTTCTACATTCCTCTTCTCTTATACTCTCGTTGATCATACTTTTTCTTTATTTTCTACACCACTCTTCCATAATTCTGAACACTGTATTTTTATTATAATTTGTTTGTACTTACTAAATTACTTTCCAATGCTTTTAGAAACTTTGATATCATTTTTCTTTCTTTTCTTTTAATTCTCATCAGGCTTTCCTTTACTATTTCTGTCTACTTTCTTCACTACTCTATTCTTATTGTGCCTGATTTTAAATACAGTTTTTAGTTGTTTTCTAAATTTGTCTTCTCTTATATGTTCGTTGATCATACTTTGTCTATATTTTCTACACCACTCTTCCCTAATTCTGTCTTCTCTTTTTAATTATACTTTGTTTCTACTTTCTAAATTATTTTTCTATACTTTTATAAACTTTGTTATCATTTTCTTCTTTTCTTTTAATTCTCATCAGGCTTTCCTTTACTATTTCTGTCTACTTTCGTCACTATTCTACTCTTATTTTGCCTGATTTTAAATACACTTTTTAGCTGCTTTCTACATTCCTCTTCTCTTATACTCTCGTTGATCATACTTTTTCTTTATTTTCTACACCACTCTTCCATAATTCTGTATACTGTATTTTTATTATAATTTGTTTGTACTTACTAAATTACTTTCCAATCCTTTTAGAAACTTTGATATCATTTTTCTTTCTTTTCTTTTAATTCTCATCAGGCTTTCCTTTACTATTTCTGTCTACTTTCTTCACTACTCTATTCTTATTGTGCCTGATTTTAAATACAGTTTTTAGTTGTTTTCTAAATTTGTCTTCTCTTATATGTTCATTGATCATACTTTGTCTATATTTTCTACACCACTCTTCCCTAATTCTGTCTTCTCTTACTTTCATTATACTTTAACTTTAAATATCTACACTACCCTACTGTTTTTTGACTTTTGTCTGTTGTCCTCAATCATATTTTCTTCTACTTTCCGAATCACTTGTATATTCTTACATAAATTTTAATATTAATTTTCCTTCAGGTTTTTTTTTTTTTTTAATTCTTCTGAAACATTTTTTTATTATTTTAATTTTGCCTTTTCAGTTTACTTTATACACTACACTTCTTTTTTCTGTCTGTTTTTATCACTCTCTGTTCTTACTTTCTATATAATTTATCTGTTAGGATACATTCTCCCATTATACTTTTCCTATACTACCTTCACCACCCTTCTGTCATTCTGTCTTCAGTTTTTAATAAAACTTAGCTGCTTTTTTCTAAATGACTTAAACTTTAATATTCTTTTCCCTTCATTCTTTTTAATTCTCCCGAAATACTTTAGTTATTTTCTTTTACTTTGCCATTGCAGCCTATTTCTCTTCTCTTATTCTGTCTTGTCTTTGATCATACTTTGCTTCTACTTGTTAAATACTTTCATATAAATTCATAAATTTTCATATTCTTTTTTCTTCATTCTTTTCAATCTTCCTGGAAGTCTTTGGCATTACTTTCACTTTACCATTTCAATTTACTTTATACACTACTCTTCTCTTATTCTGTTTTTACCACTCTTTATTCTTTTTTCCCTATACATATTATCACACTCTTCTGTTATACTGTCTTTCATCATATTTTGCCTATACTTTCTGCACCTCTCTCCTGTTATTCTGATTTCTATCTTTGGTCATACCTTGCTACCTTCATTCTCTATACTCTCTCCATTTGTTTACTTGCTCCATATTTACACTCATTATAGTTCCTAGTTTTGTCTCCTGCATGCTTACTTAACTATTACACTGCACATATTTTCTCTCTTGTCAAGCTGATATAACATTACGTTCGTCCACCATATTTTTCCCCTGTTGCTTGCTATACATTTCACTCATTCTATTCCTTTGTTCAGTCACTTGTCTACTTGCATAATATTTATTTTCATTATCCACTCTTTCTTACCTGCTTCATCTTTACTTTTATGCTATAACCTTTTCCTATTTCTCGTCTACTTGCTTCACCTTCACTCTTATTATTTCTCCATATTTATCTCCTGTTTACTTACTTTTCCCAATTTTACTCTTTTCTGTGTATTTTTTTCCTGCCACTATGTGCATGCTATAAATTTACATTCATTCTGTTCACTTACTCTGTTCCGAACTACATACTTACTTCAACCATTCTCTCTCTCTAGTTTATTAACACAAACTTAAAATTTAGTCTTTTAACAGTTTTATTTTTATTTGATCCACCTTTACATTCATTCTCTCTAGATTTTTCCCCATGTGTTGTTAATTTGCTCCACACTTACTCATTTCATTCATTTGTTGTCTCTTTTCTACTTTCTCCTCACTTATAATTATCCTCTACTTTTCCTCTTGTATACTTGATCCATTTTTAGACTCATTCTGTGGATTCCTTTAACACGGATGCTGCCGATGCCGATGGTCAAGGTATTGGCCGGTTAATCGGTATCGGCATCGGCCCATCCCTATCAAAAAGTTTAACTAGTGTATGTAGTAAAAGTACTATGTTTTTTAATGGTTTTTTATTTTGAAATAATATTTTATATTTTGATTTTTTTTTACTTCTATGCGTAGAATATACGTATGAAGGCCTATGTTTGAAAAATGTTTAGTTTACTTTAAATTGCAGTTGTTATTTTATCCTGTATGTATGTATGTATGTATGCATGTATGTATGTAGCACTGAACTATGTAAAACACCTATGTTTCTGGTTTAACTAAATTTTCGTTTAACTGAATCATCCTTGTTCCTATCAAATTCTGCCAAATGAGACTCAAGTGCATTATCGATTCTTGCTTTATCTCTGGTTTATGTGTTCCACATTCATTCTGTTAATTTATTCTATAATTCACTTGCTTCATCTTTACGCTCATTTTCACTTATTTTACCTCTTGTATTGTTTCTCTAATTTACACTCATCTGCAATGTTTCCATCAACAGCATGCATGCTCAAACGTTTTACTTCTTCTGTTCACTTGTTTTGCTTCCAGTTTATATTCTTCAACCTTGTGCATATTCTCTGCTCTTGTTTACTCTCCTGAGTACTTGCTTCACCTTTATATTTATATTATGAACTTTTTTTTATCGCTTGTCAATTTGATCCAAATTTATGTTTGTTTGCTGTTCTTTCACTGTGTACTTTGTGAATGCTACACCTGTCAACTCATATATTCTACGTGTACCTCTTCTCTACTTGCTCCCTCTTGCACTCAATATATGAACTTTTTCATCTTCTTGTAGAATTGTCCTACCTTTACAGTCCTTAAAATGATCTTATCTTGAGCCTGCTACAAATTTTCACTGACTATTAACTATTTCTGTCTTATCTACTTGCTGTATCTGCATACTTATTTTTTACCCTTATATATTTTGTCTACTTGCTGCATCACTACAGTAATTCTATAATTTTTTTCTATTTATTGTCTACTTACTACAACTTTACATTCAGTCTCTGTACATTTTTTCATCTGTCATATGCTTGCTCCAGATGTTCACACTTTCTATTCTTTGTACATCCTTCCCTCTATTTGCATCACTTTTATCCTTATTCTGTGCTCTTGTTCTGTTTCTTGCTTATCTGCTTCAACTTCACTCTCATTCTATGAACTTTTTTCTATCTCCTGTCCACTATCTGCACATTCATATTAATTCTATGTACTTAATTTAACTTTTGATTACTTGCTCCAATTTACACATATTTTTTGTTTAGATATCATTTCTTGTCCAGTTATTCCAGATTTATATTAATTTTTTGTATTTTTCCCACTGTATGTTTCTTCTAGCTTTTTGCTCACTTGTTTTGTCTCTACTTGCTCTACTTTTATAATTACTTCTTTCTGTTGTCTGTTCGATCTATCTTTACACTCATTCTATAAACTTTTCTGTCTTTTGATAATTTGTTCCACTGTAACAGTATTTCTTTTCAATTGATTTATTTCCTGTCTATTTGCTCCACTTTTACTCTGCACTCACTTCTTCTCGTGTTAGCTTGATTCTGCTTTATTTACATACTTGCACCACCTATTTACTCTTCTTTTCCTTTATTGTCTCTTGTCTACTTGAACCAACTTTACACATATTCACTGTACTACTTCTATTTATTGCCTTTTTGTTCCAGTTCTCCACTCATTCTGTGCATTTGTCCAGTCTCTTGCTACATGTTTCAACTTGACACATATTCAGTACGTACTATTATACTCTCTCTAAGTCTGCTTGCTATAACTGAATCTCATTTTATGAACTTTTTCAATCTTGTCAGTTTGATATACCTTTACAATTCATTCTCCTTGCTCTCCCCATAGAGGGCCAATTGTTTACTTGCTCCAACTTTCCCCTCATTCTGTTTATATTTTCTACTTTCACTATCTTTAAACTTATTCCTTGTTGTCTCTCTTGTCTATATTCTTCCATAAACTTTTCCCTATCTTTTGTCAATAATCTCCACCTTTACATTCATTCTCTGTACTCTTTATCTGTTGTAGTATGCTTGTTCAACCTACTCACTCTTTCTGTTGACTTGATTTTTCTTCCCTTCTTCTACTACATTAATATTCATTCATTTCTTTCCTCCAATCTCATGTTTACCTGCTCCATCTTTACAGTCACTATATGGATTTCATCTCTTAATTATTTTACGTCAAATCTTTTCATTTCATTTATTTTTCTTTCATTTGCTTGAATTTTATACTTACTTTTGACGTATATATTTTATCTCATGACCAGTTGATCCACAATTACTTTTATTCTCTCTAGTTTTCCATACACAGTACAATTTTCCACTCATTCTGCTAACATGTTCAATTTCTCTTCACTTGTTCCACCTATAAATTATTATTTTCTCTTCCATTTGCTTTACATTTGTAATTAATCTCTACAGTTCTATATCTTGTCTACTTGCTCCATACTTACATTTCATGAATATATAATCTCTGTCCTTGTTGCTCATTCTTTGCACCATTTCTCACTTGATTTATTTCCTTCCTATTTGCTTACTCTCTAAACTTATTTCAGTTTGTCTGCTTGTCCAATCTTTATTTACACTCATTCTCTATCATTTTCTTATGTTCTGTCTCCGGTGTTCTTGAGCCAACTTAACACATGTATTCAGTGTGCTTCTTCCATCTATTACTGTTTGGCTCCCCTTTACCACTTATTCTATTCTGTTCACTTGTTCTGTCTCATCTGCATGCTTCAACTTAATTTTTTCTGTCTTCTCTTTTTAATTACATGCTGTTACATTCACATTCTATACTTCTTCCACATGTTGAGTGCGTGATCCACACTTTAATTTAGTCTATTCATACGATTTTCTCTCTTCCACTCATTCTAATTTTAAGATCTCTACTCTTCTTTCTCTTATCTTCATGCTCCACGCTTTCGCTAATTCTATGAACTTCTTTGTCCCTTGTCAATTTGACCCATTTTTGCATTCATTACTACTTTTTCTATATACAGTGTACTTGCTCCTTTTTTCTAGACAATATACTCGTACTTCCTCTCTATTTTCTACTTGCCCCACATTACCACTCATTCCATGAACTTTTTGATTTCTTTATCAACTTGATATTGCTAACAATTATTCTCTGTACTTTTCCCATTTAAGGCCTATTGTTTATCTGCTCCAACATTCCATTGCTTCTTTTCAATGTTTCTGTATTTCGTATACTTGCCCTACTGTTGTTGCCATTGAGATCTGGGCCCAGTCTTAAGTCTGATGTGTTGGTGACAACACATCTTTGTTGCCCATGGTGCAAATCTGCATTACTTGGCTAGTAATACACTCAGCATAGGGTCATGGTTATGCTCCGCCCATGTGACAGACTAGACCTGGTGGCAAGAGAAAGTGTGGGCGCTAGTGAAATAACCTCAAGAAAACCAGTTAGTGAGAAAACTCCTGCTGTTCAGACCATGGGAAACACCTTTATTTCTTTAAGGCTGTTAAATGGCCATGACCGAGGAGACAAGTCAGATGAAGAACTCTCACCAAATTTAATTTACATTGATTTTTATCAGACACAACTTAAAACAGAAAAATAAGGTATAACTGTGACTCATATTGTGTTGTGATTTTAACATGCATAACACTACACATATGCAGTTATACTGTTTATGATAAAATTTAAGTTCACAGAACAACAAAAGGGGAGATTTGGTGCTGTTGAAATATTTCCAGCCAAAGATGGCTGGCCAGGCCTATAAGTTAGCCCGGTGGTGATCAAACGTTAGGCGGTAGAAATGACAAATTGAAAATGTGGTCATGTCAGGCCCAAAACCACAAAAGAAATACCATAGCATGGTGAGGTGATGCAAGAAAGAGAGTTACAAATAACTACGATGAAAACAGAAACTAGGAAATTAGTGGTTGCAAGTGACCGAAGTATGTCACTGTGATGCACATGTATTTACCACATGGCAGTCAGCAAAACTAGTTGATTTAAAATCATAATTACTGGGAGTATTTAACCAACACAAAGTAGGTATGAGACATATTATATTGTTATGAAATGAAGAGGAACCAAACTCCACAGATTCAAAAACACCACACAGTATAAAATAATCAGGAGCCCTCATTAACTAGTAGGCAATTAGGTGTATTCATAAAGGTCTCATCCTGGAGCCAACAAAACTGGCATGCTCAAGAACATCCAGTAGATCTTAGGCATGAGTAAGTGCATTTCGAGGAAATATTTTGATGACGATCAAACAGTGTACTGCAAGTTGTTTACACTCACAGTTCACAGTGAATAGAACATTTTCTATAGGATGCTTTACTCTGTGCCCTAGCCACACTACACATGTTCACCAAATACCCACAGTATATAGTATGTATGGCACTGAGACTGGGTTCAGGCAAGGCATACGACACTTAATACTCAGTCTTTACCTTGTTACACTGATTATATGAACTTTTATCTATCTCTTGTTTACTTCCTCCACCTATCCACTGTTTCCATTCACTTATTCTTTCTCTTCTCTCCTGGCGCCCCCTACATATAAAATTTTTTTCTCTCTTGTTTTTTTTTTTGCTCCAACTTAATACTTGTCATGCAGAAACTGCTGTCTGTTGACTGCTTTCACATCAATTCTTTTCACTTGATTTATCTTTTATATAGTTTCACCATTTTTATATATACTTATTATCTGTACATCTTTCTTCTTCTCTATAAATTTTTTCTAGCCACTATGTGATTACACCAACTTTCCACTCATTCTGTTCACTTTTTTATTTCCCATATGTTTGTTCAACCTTTATAATTATTCTATGAACTTTATAGCTATTGCCATTTTTGATTTGGCTCTCAAGACCTCGATGTTAAGAGCAGCACAAATCTCTTCACTTACTTGCTGCGTGCACCTATGGGACTTTAAGCAGTGACACTATCATTTTATTGGTGGAAAGTCTGTAGCAAAGCTCAATGCAAGTCCCTATAATAGTTTTGCATGTTTACAACCAGTATAGTACGAAATACATCGGTATGGAAAAGCTGTTTTTGATCAACCTTCACACTACAGTAGAACACTGTTATAACATTTTTCTGGGAGCATGTACAAGTATCTGTTGTATGCTACAAAACTTTACAATACTACATATTAGCAAGGGTGTGTTAAACAAAAGAACTTTACGTTTAATCATTTGTCTGTACAACAGCCAGTCAGTACTTACTTTAAATGTTTTGCATAGTTTATACGCCTGTAAGCTGTCATACATAAATAAATTTAAAAAATACACATTGCAGGTATGTAGGCCTAAGTAAACCACTGTGAAACTTTATTATTCTTAAAATATTATGTGAATTGTTTTTTTTTTTTGCCATTTTTATTGTTGCCATCACATCTAGACAGTTCTCTGTTTGTCACAAAGAGTTCATAATTGAGTTACATCACTTGTGTGTTTACGATGCCACATTGTTGATTATTCCTATAGCTTTAGATCGCAAGACATGTTATCTGAGCTTTTAAGCAACATCATACTATGGTATAATACCATTTCTTCGCTCTGTTTGTAGATTAGTTCTTCTTTGTTGTGGTCAAAATTTTACTTTTATGAAACAATTAACTGGAATTGTGGCCACAAACTGAACAAACGCTGATGTTATATGCAGGAAATTGCAAATACTGACACTGCTACAGGCAGGAAAAAAGGCATTAAGTTTAAAGGAAAAGAAAGTCAGGGTAATCAATTATAGCATGATGAGAAGGAAAATGTTATATGAAAGAATGTAATAACAGGGTTGTGTATTTTTCACTTAATTTAACTTCTGTCTACTTGCTCCACTTTGACACTTACTCTCTACGTCATCTTAGGTCAACTTGATCCACTAACATTTTTCAATATTCAATGCATTTGCATGCCTGCACCACCAAATCATTCTTCTTTTCCTCTGTTTTATCTTCATTCCGATCCAACTTTATTGCATTCACTGTAATTCTTCCATATACTGTCAATTTCCTCCATTTTTCCAGTCATTCTACTTATCTGATCTCTCTCTCTCTCTTCCCTTTAGTCTAATTTTATACTTATTGCTACTATTCTTTCTCTTGTCTACTTACTTTCATTCTCAGTGCTATTCCAAAATAATGCCTGTTGTTCACTTGCTCCAACTTTCCACTGATTTTATTCACTTTTCTGTCTCTTGTCTTACAAATTTCAGTTTTTGCAACTTGGAATATTTGTGAAAAAAGCATACTGCATTTTTTTTATAGCTTGTCTATCTGCCCCAATTTTACACAAATTAATTTTACTTGAGTCAGCTCCTTTTCATTTCAGCCTACTTTTTGTTCACTTTGTACTATTTTTCAACTGTTGTGTCCATGTTCTATCTATTCTGTCTTTCTATTATTGTTTCTCTCTCTCTCTTCTCTGCTTGCCCCATTTGATAAATATGCTTTTGCTATTTGTTTTTGTCATCTGCTCAAAATTTACATTCATTCTATATATCACACATTATTTCTTTTCTAATTGGTTCTCTAATTGCTTTCACAATAATTCTTTCCACTTTACTTAGCTTTTGTCAATATGCATCATTTTTACAGTTATTTAGTAATACATATTTTATCTTTTGTCCATTTCATCCACCTTTACCTTCATCCCGTTATTTTTCCATACATCTGCATGCTTGCATCACCCCACCACTCTTCTTTTCCTTTGTTCTATATTTTTTCTACTTGTTTCACCTTTAAGCATACTTTCAGACCTTGCTTGTTCTCTCTATTGTCTATTTACTTGACCTCCACTCCCATTCTATGAATTTTTTCTACATACCTGCTCCAAACTTACTTTCAGTTTCTGTCCTTGTAAAATCTTTTGTTGTTATTCCACAGTTACACTAATTTTCTTTAATTCTTCTTCTTCTACTTGCCTTATCTTGTCTTATTCTTTTCCATAAAGGTATTACACCATGTACCTCAGTGAAGAAAGCACTTCCTCAACAGTGACTACTTGGCCAGGAATGCTTGGATCCATCAAAATATGCTTTCCTCAAACTCAATACACACAGCAGTCACAGATATACAGCACAGCCATGGAAAGGATATGCAGTTCCAGTTTTCTCCAATGGAAGGAACAACGTTCTAGTTTCCTCCAATGGAAGTAACTCAGCCAGGAATACAGTAGCAATCTTCAGGGTAGCTTTTGCCACCTGGGAGTTTCCTGCCAGGTTTAACAGTTATAGCGCTGTCCAATCTCAACAGCCTATGCTAAAAGTCTGCAGACCTCGACTGTGCCGTCTTCCAGCCATCTGGTCAGGCTGTCAAGAACTGCTGGATGTAGCTAGAGAGAGAGAGTCTTGCACATGTGACTTTTGTATGATCCAAAGAAGTTCTGCAGGCTGATTTATTGTCTGGTGATTGAGTTGATGGGCATGGACAAGACTTCCAGCACTGAACCCAGGTGGTGCACAAACAACGCTCTCATTCCAGCATTTTCACACATCACCAGCCATTGTGATGTCAGGAGGGTTCTAATATGGCAAAAGTACAAGGAAAAGGCTTACCCTCAGATGACCCACTAGGTACTGAATACAAAGGAAGGCCCCNATGGTCAGCAAGACACTGGTCCTCCAATAGCCCTACATTTCAGATGTAGGGCCATTGGTCTGAGTATTCCAACACTTTGATCATATATAGCATTTGGCCTTTGTTCAATCCTCATGAGGAGAGTGCCTACCTACAGTAAGCTGCGATGATATTCCCAAATGAGCCTTGAACACCCTCCTGGAGCTACAGGCAACAATCCTTAACCGACATCCGTACAGGTACTAGATACTGATTACTTGCTTCTAAAATCGTTAAGTGGAACTGCTAGGCCCTCATTTATTGAGGAACACTGGTCCACTGCCCAGCCAAGTTGTTGAATGCACTGGAGGAAGGCAGCTAAGAGCTCTCGCCTGGGCAAGTCACTACTTGACAGACCTGCCACACAGATGGTACGTACTATGTGATGGTACAGCACAGATCACAATCAAATTTACATTTATCCACTACATTTGTTCAGTCTTAATGTATTTCTTTCATATTTACACTTATTCTTCACTCGCTCCCTATTTATTCTCTACCTGGTTACATTTTCTTCTCACTTTGTTTACTACTCTCTCTTCTTTAAATGTTCTATCTTTAAACTTATGTTTTGTCTACTCGCTCCAAGTTTACATTCAATTACAGTATTTCCTTTATCATTTGCCTAGTTTCTAACTTTACACTTGCTATCTACACAAGTTCTATTTCTTTTTCCTCAAAACTTCATACTCATCTGCACTTCTTTTTTACTTATATGTACTTGTTCCATTTTTTGATTAGTTCATCTACACTTATATATGTTCTCTGCATTTCTTTCCAATTTGCTCAAACTTCATACTCTTTTTATTTTCACTATTTAAATTATATTAAAAGGAACAGAACTTCTGGGCCACTCAGTGTTAGCCTATTGGCGAGCAGTACCAAGCCCTGTTGCCATATCTATCAAGGGACCATACCGCCATAACACGTTAACCATAATATCTCAACTGTAGTAATATCAATTACAATTCTTTACATATAGAGGAATATTAGAATATAGTAGAAACAGAAATCTTTAAAACACGTACGAGATATATTTGGAAATTTATATCTAATAGGAAACTGCCTAGGCAGACAAACTGCTAAATTTTACGTTCATAGTAAAAACATTCCGACACTTAAATTTACATATTAATAACGTCTATCAAATGTATATGTATTAATTTTCATTTACCTGCAGTTGTGTGTAGCACTGAAAAAATAATTCATCTGTGTGTTGTAGCTTGTAATGGCAGCACAAACTCTTCTTCCCTGTCCAAACAGTAGTAATGCTATTTATTCTTTCCATGACAAACTTCCACCCGTCATTTGATTTCTTAGAAGAAAAACAGACACTTTGAACAAATCTTGTCATGCAACTTGATAAAAATGCATACCCTATTTTCTCACACATAGCTGCCGTACATTTTTTGTCGAATCTTTCCCTCTTGTTGTAAAATTCTAATGCCACTCTAAGAAGACAGTTTTTGTTAAAATCATTAATATCTGTAAATAGTTTCCGGAAAAATCTTTTTTTCCTAAGTGACACAAATATTGCTTTTGACGTCGAAGCATGTCAGTCGCATTGTGCGTTCACCAGCATAACAGGCTCTTGTTGCCAAAGTGTTAATTTGTTTAAAATTTATACTTTCACAAAATTATTATTGTGATAGAAAAAAAAAACGAATGCACTCTAAATATTATAGGTTGAGCTTGTTTGTTAACAACTTCCCTTAGAACTACGTATGCTAGCACAAGGTTTACTTAGCACAATAATTTCAATGAAAACTTTACATGCAAGCAAATGAAAAACAGCGAGGATCGTTGAAAGCCCACCATGATACTAGCCACTGGGCTAGAGCACACAGCAGCAGAAGCTGTTGTGCTACACATTATCTGTGTTGACTAAGCACAAGTCAAGACTTTATTGCCTGCTTATACAGCATGGTGGAAACATTTAGATTTACCTACGAAATATGCTTTCCTCTCAGGGAAGAACAAATAATATGCTTTATTCAAAAAAATAGTTATGAGTTCACGCACGTTCCATAACACAAACAGATAAAGATACAGACTTGGGATTTTCCCTTACTTGTTCAGCAACATAAGCCTCTCGCAAAAAAATTACTGAAATTTAATGAAATAATTCACTATTTTTTGTAGTGCAACTGAGTATAATTTTGCTTGACTCGCTGTGCCCACTGTAATACTGAGAAATAGGCCGCTGATTGACTGACCTCGAGCGGCCAAAAAGTTCTGTGCCTGATAGTCTACTTGATTCACCTTTACACTCCTGTGTATTTGTTCACCTCCTCTTGTATAGTTTCTCTACCTTTACACCATTTCTCTGCACTAGTTCTGCTTCTTTTCTATTTGCTCCAACTTCATACTCATTATTTTCACTTTTTAGTTGTCATTTACTTGCTTCATCTTTACACTCACCCTATGTATGTGCTCAATCTCTTGTCAATGTTCTTTACCTTTCCACTTATTCTTCGCTGCTTCTATCTCTTTCATATTTACCCAAAATCTATACTCATTCTTTGCATTAATTCACTGTATTTTTTGTTTATTCTTTGTACTTTTACTATGTGCTGTCAGCTTGCTTCACCTTTCCATTCATTCTATACCTATACCTATGTATCTCTTGCTTAATTTCTATACCTATACAATGATTACATTCAATTTTATGATCTGGTGTCAACTAGCTGCTTCTTAAAAACTTATTCTCGGCACTTTGTCTCTCTCTTGTTTTTTGTTCTACCCTTACATTTATTTTCTAAATTACTTCTACTTTTCTACATGTTCTAGTTCTTATCTACTTGCTCTATTTTTACACTAATTCTATCCACTTTTTCAGTACCTCATTTATAAATCTCAGCTTCATGCTTTGTGTCTGATCACACTTCTCCCAAATTTGCTACATTTTCTCATGATATTGTCAACTTACACCAATTTAAGTGAGATTCAGTCAACAACCCTCATAACTCCATTTCTTCAGTCTGCTCATGAGCACATATTTTGCCCTTATTATTTCTTTCTCCTTAAATGTTTTCACTATTGTCTAGCTACAAAATTATTTACTGTTCACTTCTTTCAACTGTATCCTTGTTTCATAGACAGCTTACTATTTGTATTAAATTACGTGCTTGTACTTGCTTGCTCAGGAATGCTATGTAATATCTGCTCACTAGTCATCCTTACTGTATTTCAATCTTGTCTCTCTCAAACCAAGCCTGCAAATTCTAGCACTTAATTTAACTTTTGAGTCTTCCCTTTAGAAGATGTAGGCCTACTCAAACTATTCAATTTATGAAATTTAACTGTTTATCTGTTTGTCCTTGATTAGTATGTATTTTAATTATTTTTCTTCATTTAGTCTCAGCTATATAATTCTGTAGTTTCCAAATATTTCTCCTAAACCCTATTTTTTTCTACTTCTCATACGCTGTCTCGTGTGCTTCCTCAATCTCTGGTATTCTTTGCTCCAGCTTCACTGTCATTTGCTCTGCATTTATCATAACTTTCATCCATTGCATTACTGTATATTGCACAACAGAAAGGAATCTCGTTTGAACAGAACATCAAATAATTGTTCTATATGACTATACCCATGCAATTTTTATAGTGTTGTTAGCTTTATATAGAATTCAAATGTTTATGTACTTTCTGTACCTGCTAAAATTAAAACCTGTTTCCTCAAACTGTAGTTCTACCTCCTACTTCTAGTTATCCACATTTACGCTAACTTGTTTATGTTACACTTTTACTTCTGCCCTCTTCGAAACTGTAATTTTACTTTGACGTGCTTGCTACTTTGATCCGACAACTGTATATGCATTCAATATTCTACGTACACTTTACTAAAGCTGTCACTTTTATCTTCTCTTATTAAATGTACCTTAAATTCTTCCTTTCTTAATCCATATTTTCATACCCTAGTTTCTTAGATCTATGGTTGTTCCACTGATATTTTATTTTTCCTTCTGTCCTTCCAACTTCACTGTTGTTCAATCTATTCTTGCTCTCCTCTACACTTATTCTGTGCATTTTCTTATGCTTTTCTTCTTGCTTAATTTTCTATCCCTTCTTGCTCTTTACTATCATACTGTGCATACTCTTATGCTTTAATCCATGGTTATTTTTCATATATTCTTACTCTTTGCTGTGCATTTTCTTATGCTTTCATCGTTGGTTATTTTTATATTTATTCTTGCTTTTAATACCATCCTATGAATTTTCTTATGCTTTCATCCTTGATTATTTTTATATAGCCAAGGCTCTTTACTGCCATCCTGTGCATTTCCATAAGCTTTCATAATCATTTATTTGAACAGTTTCTAATAGATTTTCCATCATAAGTAGCCTACCCCAAACGTCCCCATTCACCAACTTCTGCTCTAACTTAAGTTTCACTGTCATTGTACTTATTTAGATGCAAAATAAGTGTTATGCACCATTCTGTAAACTTTGCTTTATCTTAGCCTGCCACTGCTCAGACATCATTTTGTTCTCTGAAGTAACTAATACTTTTGTCATTTTATTGCTCTATAAAACTCCACTTATTCTTGCTCTTTGCAAATTTTGTTTCACCATCTAGATATATACAGCGGAGCCATGTTATAGAATGCCAGAAGAGAGACAAAAATGTTTACTTTATGTAATGGGAAAACTTTGTAACTGGGTAGTTTTCTAAAGAGTAGTTTTCTAAAGAAAATAGGTAAGTATGCAGAGAAAGTGATGGCAACTTAATAACCAGAAAAATATTGTAACACAGTTCTACTGTATGTAGACATGCATGCACACTTACTTCACAACTGTAATTCTAAACTATGAAGCACACTCTTATTACAGCTGCTGTTTGTCAAATGTCTTAGGTATCTATATAGTTTGTTTTAATAAACTTTTTGTTTCCTCAGTATACAAGAGCCGAGTGGGTTATTAAAAAATATATCACAATTTTGCAGTTACCTACATTTCTGATATAAGAAGGAATTTCACTATATAAATTCAGGATTGACTCACTCATTCATTTATCAATGCACAGCCTAAATCACTGGATGCAAAAGCATGAAAATTTAGGGATGGCTTCCCCTTAGAGTGCACGCACTCACTAAGGAGGGATTTTTCAAAATTTACTCCTAAGAGGGTAAAAAGGGTAAAATTTGTTTTTGAAAACCTCCCAATAGCTTACTAGCCCAATTTGATATCATTACGATCTTTGCTTTAAAAGGCTATTTACAGAAATGTCAAAAAATTAACTTTAGGAATTTTGTGAAACTCACCCACTGTGATGGTGACAAGGGGTAAAATGTATTTTCAAGGACTCCACAATGGTTAATAAATCTGATGGTCAGATATTGTTTCATCCTTTGTTTGTTGATATAAGTGTTTTAAAATGTTAATGATTTGTAACAGTGACAGCATTACATTTGTTACTGCTTTTTCGATTATTCCATTTAAAATTAAGCACCGACTGGCTTCTCCCAAGCATGCATCCTCATTGCATTTAAAAGCATGTTGCTCAGCCTCATGGCATGAATATATTAAGTTACCAGTTAATATTGTGTTTATTTTTCTTAAAAAGGCTTTCTTTGAAAGAAATTTATTGATTAGGTGTTTACTGTCTAATCATTATGACAAAAACAGAAATTTCAACTAATTAAGAGGAAACAACTCACCTATATTATTAAATTGCAGAGAAACATACCGTATTTAACAAATGCAAGCATAGAAGGTCCACACATCACATCAGCATAGAAATGTTTTGGTCCAAACATGTCTGCTTTGTTAGATAAACAACTGTAATACAGTATTGTATTCACTTGGCTGCAGTTGTATACTCTCATCATTATTGCTGACTACAATGCTGAAATTGTGCAACTGCATTTTTTCCATAAAATACAGTAATTTTCCTGTTATATACATATTTCTACGATAATTTTGTGACAAATTATAAAAATATGTCTGTGTAGATAATACCTATACTGCTGAGTGAAATCCTTAAGTGGCACATTTCTCCTTCACAACAGCAAAGTCACAATCAACCTCAACAATGTATTTGATATCTTCAAAACTGTAGTTGTGATGGCTGTATTTTTAATGCTGGTATATCCACAAACATGTATTTATTATTTAGTGCAGATGACAACTTCAGAATTACAGTTTGGTAACTGCAGTTTCTAAAGTAACAGCCACAATTACATAGTTGTGCAACTACAAAACTGGAGGTTTCAACTCAAAATAACTGTAACAAAAGAGATATTGAGTGTGGTAACTTCAAAAGTAACCAACATTTTGCAGTAATATTTTAAGAGGGATGTACTAATCAATGTCTCTTAAAACTGGAATGAAGAAAAGGAGACTTTAAATAATCATAAAATCATCCAAATGTGCAGTCCACATTGCTGAAATACTATATGATACATTTATAATATTTTGTAGAACTGTGACCAGTTTCAGTGCAGTGATGACCTAAACTTTGTCAGCTTGCAGTCCTTATTGCTGTGCCAGCCAGAAACATTCTAGTCAAGCCGACATACCTGCTTGACAAGGTACTGCACAGAGAAGTCATCTCTGCAGTGGCCATACATAAACTTGCCATACAATTACTTTGGTCATAAGCTATTGTAGTTAAAATAAAAAGCATTTATTAATCCACTGCAATTGCTAAATGTTATTATATTCAGTAACATAGCAATTTACAATCTTGCCCTCATAATGTACACACTATATCAGGGCTATTTAATTAGTGTTCCCATTGGGCCTCTTACAAATAATTACAATGCTTAGAGGGCAAAACACACTTATTACAAAATCATGACTTACTTGTGCACAGGGACTTTATTTACACAAGGATGTAATAAATGAAATGTTATATATAGATACAAAATTTTACTGCACTTTTTATGCTAGGGATAGTTACAGTTGATGTTAAATTGGGTAATCATATTAAAAAGTATATATTACAAAAATATTGCTGAAAAAATATTTTATTGGGTCAGTGTGACGAGTCTGGCAGGCTGCATGTGACCTTGGGCCACTAATTGAATAGTCCTGCCCTATATACAACTTCCTCTTTCAGCAAAGCAAATAAATTTTTGTTCCCCTGTCCCCCGACAATCTGTTACTTCAAATGTTTCCTATTTTAAAAATAAACCTTGTATTGAACTATAAATGTTATAGAGATACAGTAAATTTTACTGTATGTATGCTAATCAAAGTTTTACTATGAGTGAAAGTTGCTGAGAAGTCTGCAAGTCTTGCTTAAAGTACTATTAAGCCAATTTATTTCTTGGTACTTTCTTGGTCCTAGTTTACTAACATTAGAATTTTCTAGTCTAGATTAAAATTCACCAGTTTTAATTTAGGAAAAGTTTTGCTTTATCCGAGAAGAAGGTTCAAAATTCCAGTGTTAAGTTTGAAGATTGCAAACTTCCAGTGACACATATTCGTAGCACCTCTGATGTTTTAAAACTCTCT
The DNA here is from genome assembly GCA_002778355.1 of Clitarchus hookeri. NCBI lineage: Eukaryota > Metazoa > Arthropoda > Insecta > Phasmatodea > Phasmatidae > Clitarchus > Clitarchus hookeri. The sequence continues at coordinate 367,021 of NQII01002207.1, read as the reverse complement.
TAACTGCATATGCAGCAATATAGTAACTACAAGAGCCTATTTTACACTTTTCTGGAATACCAGTTCAAAACAACACACATACATGGCTGGAAGTGTTTGTGGTGTTATGGGAAATTCAACATTATTAAAACAAACATTTATATCATAACTTGCAAATCAGTAGCTATAGCAATTTAAAGGACTTAAGGTCAAACTGTTGTGTTGAATTTGTTTTGACCGTCCATCATGATAAAACACAATGTTCTCGTTCTGCGTGCACTGAAACAGAAGTGAATATGAACACAAACAGTTATCAAATACAGTTTTAAAAGGAGGTGTTGGAAAGGAGTGAAGGGGGGAAAGTCACTAGCAAAACATTACAACACCATTCAAATGAATAAAATAAATATATATATAAATTCCAGAAGTACAGTTTTGTAAAAATATTCCAGGGTAGCATCTATACTTATAAATGAATGAATTGTTTATTGTCAGTCTCTTAAATTAAGTTAATCTTATATTCTAAGCAACAGGCTTGCATAAACAACATTTTTGACTAAAGTCTCTCTTAAAATTACATGTATTGAAAGTTAACATAAAGTAATCAACAATGACAAATAAAGAGACTTAAAATTTAAACTCACTTACTAACTGGAAAAAGCTTTTCATTAACTACAGTATAATGATTAGTTAAACTTAGGAGACCATAAAAATCTTACTAGCCAACTACTGTTTTTGATATTGATAAAACTAAAGACAACAGTTTATTGAATATGAAGTAAGCAGTAACACAGAAATACACTTTTGTCTGCTGTGAAAACAACAGGAACACATGTTGTAAATAAAGGAGATTTTACAGAATTTCATATGAATAAATGTTTCCTAGTAATGTAACATAGGGGTTCTAATGTAATATTTTTTGTGTTATTACATATCTCGACCTACTGTCTAAACGGTAATTTAAAGAATATTTAATCTAAATAACACAGCTCACATTGGCTCTTAAAAAGACATAACTTGAATGAAATTTTTTTGTGAAGTACTAAAAACAAGTAAAAAAACATTAAAAAAACACAACTAATGAAATTGATACCTTACAAGTAATTGGTTTACTCAATTTGTATGAGATGGAAAAATCACGATAATGTAGATTATGTATAGTATATAAATATTTTTTACTTTGTAAAATAAGTATTTTCAAATTTCTGTTTTGTGCAAATTTGTTATTTACACAGTTTAAATCATTTTGTAAAAGTGTATTTAATTATGTGCTCTTGTACCTATCTGTAGTTTCTATTTTAGCTTTGGGCATGACATGCTGCAACATGTTTGAACCTGCCTTCATTTATAAAGTGCTTTGTTTCCTTCATTATTTATAATTAACTTCTAACTAGTAGTGTGTAAAATATAGTTCACTGATTCTTTATTTTATGTTGTTCCAATCAAAATATGGCATAGTAATGGTTCTTAGTATGTTGGAAAATTGGTTCCACATTTACAGTTGAAAAATGTATTTTCTTTAACAAATACAAATAAGCTACAGCATTAGATATTATTTTAAATCAATGAAAATTACTCTCTTGGTACATACAGTTACCATTCTGGAGCAGAAATAAGATACTTTATACTTTATAACCAAATTTTAAATCATTGCACTAGATTTCTAAGTAAAAATTTACTGGTGTAGATCAAAGGGGATAAATTACGATCTTCAAATCTCTTATGCAGATGAAGGTATTGCTAATAAAATTACGTTCTACTTTGTTTGAAACATTTACAAAATGAAATTATTTATTTTATACAGTGATGTATTTGAACTGTGTGCCTTCACATTATCAATGCCTACACATGATTAATGTTTATGCAATTTTTCACAACCAAGAATATAAAGTATGTAGTGTGTATTTGTCTTACTAAACAAAATCATACTGTTTTAATTTAAAACTCTTTAAATTACCTCAGCATTAATGACCAAGATATATTCCATCAACAAGCTTAGCCAGAAGTGCACATTTTGCAGTGAACATTTTTTTTTTAACTTTACACAAATTAAGTAAACAGCAACATTTTAAATACATCCACCATAAATAATAGGCCTATACGTATATAATTGGTTTATTCATACTTATTCCCATTGAACTGTTTCATGAAAGTCCAGTAATACTTGCTGTTACTTCTCATAGATACCTGATTAAGACCTCTGATGTATTTGCTTACTTGAACTTAAAGCTCCTCCGATGTGTACCTGTCAGTAGCAGCGAACTATTAGGAAAAGGAGCAGCAGAAAAATGACCATGTTCTCATCATCTCAGTTTCCAACTATGGTTTTGCAAGTACAATTCACATAGGGTTGAAAATAGCTTAAATACTTTGTGTACTATTCTTTATTATTTCTACATGAAATATAGTAGTATTATAAACGTATATGCCAAAAATAGTGGTAACTTGAATGTAAAATGTATGAAATAAAATCCTTCACATGCTGTGTTTAAAACACACACAGTTTACAACCTTGTCCTCCATGCTCTGTCTATGCTATTGTAAAATTTAATGAAAACTCTTCATTGTGTTAATGATATAAACTTTAAAAACCACCTTATTATGCCATATTTCTTTGTATAGATGTATTTAAAAGAAATATTTCCTATTTCAGTTACCTTTATACCAATTATTCCACTTGTTTTCAAGTGCATGGTATTGCTTATAGTACAACAATATGTATATGCATAAGGCTGTTGTTTACTTTTGTATTTTTGTTAATGACTTTCAAATAATTCTCTTTGTGAAGTTTTGGTAGAACTTATCTTCTGTAAAGCACAACTGTGATATTTATATTTTCTTCTTTTTTTTTAAGGTAATATGGAACTGCATGTTATGTAACAATACTCAAAAAATATATTTTTAGAACAATTTTTTATTTAACGTACGGTATATTTTCTTTATATGTAATGTTATTTTACACTGCAATGTGTTATAGGTTTCCAAATAATAAAATTACTGTAAAAACATTTTTAAACAAATATATTTAAATGGGGATTAACTTCTTGTGTGTGCTTGGAATACAAAAATAATTGACGATCCATTAACACTCACATCACCTACTTGCATGCAAACTTATATATAAGTTTGCTATATTGTTAATATAAAAAAAAACTATTTTCTTAATTTAGATGTATAGTCACAGGAGCATATGAAACCTAAGCAAGTCTCATAAATTGAACACGTTTGTTTTCTAAGGAAGGTACATACAACAATCATGAAAAATTTAAGATTATAAGACAGCACACGATTCTAAAACACATTTTGACTGACTTGCACAGTCCTGAACATTTCATGCACTTAAGGGTACTGGGCAACAAAAAATTCATTATTTTATATCTGTACAAAGTACGGTTTAGCTTGAAAACACTGCTTACAAGTACTATTTCCTTTCATAAAAATATTAGACTGCATTTTTTTTAATAATAACATGTCAGAAATACAATTATAGTATTTTTGAGATTTACAAACAATAAACACCAATTCGCTTAATGAAATGTGATCATTCACATAAAAACAAGATGATATGAGTCACTCTACAAAATCGTTAAAATCTAGGAAATCCAATCTTTTCCAAATTTTTGACAATACTTAAAATAAGGAAATGTTTGCACATATTTAATTTGTGGCAGTCTTCGATATTTTGTAAAATAAGCTTTGTTAAGCATGAACTGAATTAACATATTGTCTTTCAGTCACCATTGTTGGATTTTTGCAACATTTTTGTTTATTTTATTTGTACATACCAAAAACACAAAATTGTGATTTTGTCAGTTACTAAGGAAGGAGAAGGCAAATAATACTTAACAGGAAACCAGTGTTTTTAGTATTAAGGTGGAAACAGCCCATTAGATAAATGTGATAGGCCAAAATAACTAACCCCACAAGATCTAAGCACTACAAGTTGTGCCATTACCAATACCCAGTCTCTTTCATTCATATTTGCAGTTATCACAACTGCCTGGTTCAATATCATTTCAACAGACTGGGTGGCAGGAAATTATACTGCAGTTTTCATTTTGAAGCATAATATGAAATGTCAGCTTCATCACAGAAAATACACTATCTTTAAAACAGATGAATAAACCATGCAACCTAGTGCGGGACCCAGCAGAGTGAAATGATACGGTTTCACATGTTAAATGATTTTAGAAGTATCTCGGTTATCTTTCACAATATTGCTTTCAAATAAAAAATAATGTCCANATACTTAACAGGAAACCAGTGTTTTTAGTATTAAGGTGGAAACAGCCCATTAGATAAATGTGATAGGCCAAAATAACTAACCCCACAAGATCTAAGCACTACAAGTTGTGCCATTACCAATACCCAGTCTCTTTCATTCATATTTGCAGTTATCACAACTGCCTGGTTCAATATCATTTCAACAGACTGGGTGGCAGGAAATTATACTGCAGTTTTCATTTTGAAGCATAATATGAAATGTCAGCTTCATCACAGAAAATACACTATCTTTAAAACAGATGAATAAACCATGCTGTCTAGTGCGGGACCCAGCAGAGTGAAATGATACGGTTTCACATGTTAAATGATTTTAGAAGTATCTCGGTTATCTTTCACAATATTGCTTTCAAATAAAAAATAATGTCCATCTTTTCCTGGGTCACACTCAACAAAAATTTTTTTGTACAAATTTTTAATACCCTCAAAATTGCAGGTAAACAAAGATTTATAGACCCAAAAAAACACAAACTCTTATTAATTTATCCGTACTTGCTCTCTTGTAGCATGGATGTTCCCTTCAAAGGGCAAAAAGTATTTTTTGTTTGAAAGCAGTATTCTATTGTGAGAGGTAGCTGAGATGTACAACACCCATCCTTTCGCTCGGCTGGTCCCACACTAGGCAGCACCATTAAGCATTACAATTTTCATAATAAATTTAATTGTTACATTGTATGCAGAAAGTTTTCACAATTCAATGCCAAAAAAGTTTGCTGTTATGTTTTTGGTATCAACAGTGCGTAGAACAGTTAAGGAGTATGTAAACGTATGCCAACGAGCAATGAGTCTAACAGGAAAATTTTACATATAAGCAACAGTAATTTTATTCGATTTGTTAAATTTTTTCATTAAGTACTTGTTTTTAGTTCATTATATTTGTACAAAATAAATCTTAAGTTTGTCGTAAAAATTACTTCAAATTTTTTACCTTATAATCTGCCTTTGAAAGACATGTAAAATAAATATACGGTAAAACTGTTTTAAAAAAAATGTATTTTGAGAGAAAGTTAACTATGAAAAAAGAATTTAATAGCATTACACACTGTGTTTTTCTTCCATAAAACAATTTTTGTATTTCCCATAGCTCTTATAATCCATTCATGGTTACTTCACACTTTTCTGAAGCCCTGCTACAGTTCTACTTCCAGGATATTCCTCCGCCTCATGAAAACTAAGCTTAACTAAGTCTATAATATTACACCAAAGGACAACGCACCAAATTCGTGCGCACTCAGTTGCAATAATATTTTGCATGAGAACTATTTCTTACTAGGCGCTACCAACACACATGTTTTCTCACTGTTTTTATTCATATTTATTGTAAATGAAATATTATAATTTATAAATAAAATACAGGTAAAACGTTTTTTTGACGAAAAATAAGATACTTTCATCTTAACAGAGGTATAAAACGGTATAGTTAGGATCATAAAACACAGCATATTTAGGAAATAACTAAACACATTGTACGTGGGGTGATTTTTCAAAGGTTTAACTGAAAAAGTGTGAAGAAACCGCGAATCGACTATACCACAGAATTAATAGGCATAAAATTTTCATGTCAACATTTGCAGCCTAAGATGCTAACAGTATGGTAGCAAGATTTGTATAAGCTAACAAAGAAGATCACTAAAATGTGAACAGATATAGGTACGTACAGTAACTTCTTCAAAAACATAATAATATCTGGCCAAAACAAGATTATAATTTTTTACATAAGCATTATTTTTATTTTAAGCAATTAAGATACATTACCTGGTTACTCTGGGAAAGCAACATGTTTTCTGCAGTTTTACACAATCAAACATAATAAACCCAACTTTACTTCATTCAACATGGCATTTATTGCTGCATAAACAAAACACTATGTTGCTTCTTTACAATTTATTAGACACAAAAAAAAAATCAGTTCAGAAACAATTTTTCTATAAATTGAGTATAAATAATAGCCCACTGTTAATACAAATGATGAGTTTATAAGAATATTATACATAGTTTGATGAACACTTTGGCTGCCTTTCCCAATATTTAATTTTACAGAATAAAACTGTTTTGGAAAAAAAGTAAGCTTGGAACTTTTAATGTTTATCCACACATGCATGCAGATGTACAGCTTTCTTAAAATTCATGAGCTGACTAATTCTTAACATATATTTTACTTTGAATGTCAAAAAATTATTATCTACCAAAACAGTGAAATTTGATACCTTCCAAACATCACATTAAAAAAATGAGAGCTTTTTCAGTCACACTTCTTACAACATTTAATCTTGTGTGTGTGCTTTAATTCCATTGTATGTGTATTTCTGATACAAGCAATGTTTTATACAACAAATAAGGATTTCTCTTTACTTAAGTGCTATGATAAATTATGGCAACTCCGCCATAATTTCAATACTAAGGTGAATTTCTAAATTTTTATTTACTGCGGATCTGGTCTTACAACATTATTTTCTTAAATAATTTTCTTGCACATTTTCTTGAATAATTGTGGGACTAACCACCACGCAATGGGAGGTATTCAAAAATAAAACATTAACCACCAAAATATATTTTTTTTAAAATATGCTATTAATAAAAATTAAAACTCTAGGATTTAAATTAAATTAATTAACAAAACCTACATTTCTTCAGATAAAAGGACCCATTTATGGATTTTCAGTGGTGGTTGGTTCAGAACATGCAGCGAGGGAGACAAGGCTCCCTTCACAGGCTGGACTACAGGGAAGTCCAGATATGCATCAGACCACCCATTTGAAAGTATTTTAATATTAGGGATGGGTCGAATAACAAAAAATATCGGTTCCGGTTCCGGTACCGATTCTACAATTTAAATATTGGTTCCATTTTGAATACTTGCATTTTGCTTGCAACTTCATTCAACCAATGCAGGTAAAATTCATTAAATGTTTTATTTAACCTAACAAAGAATAGAACAATAACAAAGTGTGAAGATAAGATTTAATGCATACAGATAAACATGTATTAAATTTATTTAAGGTTAATAATTGTGATGTGTTTGGAAAATACTTTAACTAAATAACTCGCAGTGCTAAAAGCCTAAACATTGTGGTGTGACTTTATAACCTATGGTCATTAAAAGAATGTCAACAACTCCAGTGGGGGACCTGCTTCCTTTTTCTTTTTGCTTCTTTTACATAGTGACAGGGTGGCCCACTTCCNCAGTGCTAAAAGCCTAAACATTGTGGTGTGACTTTATAACCTATGGTCATTAAAAGAATGTCAACAACTCCAGTGGGCGACCTGCTTCCTTTTTTTTTTGCTTCTTTTATGCAGTGACCTGCTAGTTTTTTTTTGCTGTGTTGGAATGCCACACCTCTAAAAAAAAGTAATTGCTTCTTCCCTTCTCCAGTCCCCTTGACTCGGCTATTCTCTGCCTTACATATAAACAAAGAAGACCTGGAGAAATGTATTGATCAGCTAGCAGTGTTGCTTACAGGGGCGGGCTGAGTGATAGACAGAGAAGAGAGAGGACAGTTTAGGACTACCACTCCTTAATTTTTTTTCATGAATGGCCCCCAGAATTTTTTTCCTTTATTTTTGGGGAAAAGGGAGCTTTATACAGGAGGTAGTTATTTTTGTAAGGACAGAGTTTTGCAGTAAATTTATTGCTTTTTAGAAACGAGAACCGAGTAGTAGTTAACCTAAAACCGGTTCCGAGTCAAACCTCAAGAACCAGTATAAATTGGAACCAAGAACCGAACCGACCCATCTCTAATAATAATCTTCCCTGTGGCTTACATCCTCAGAAAGCACAAGATTAAACTATGTACATGCTTGTTTTATTTGTTAGTTTCATTGTAGATACTAGAGGAATATGGGCTCCAACATCCTTGCAGAAGACATTGCAGATACATCTATGCTAACCTTGACAACGGTTTTCACATGCGTAATTTATGTGTTGGCTCCTGGGTCCTTGGAATGGAACCACTCATTACAGAACACTAACCAACTGTGGCCACACCNAAGGACAGAGTTTTGCAGTAAATTTATTGCTTTTTAGAAACGAGAACCGAGTAGTTGTTAACCTAAAACCGGTTCCAAGTCAAACCTCAAGAACCAGTATAAATTGGAACCAAGAACCGAACCGACCCATCTCTAATAATAATCTTCCCTGTGGCTTACATCCTCAGAAAGCACAAGATTAAACTGAGACACTATGTACATTTTGTTTTATTTGTTAGTTTCATTGTAGATACTAGAGGAATATGGGCTCCAACATCCTTGCAGAAAACATTGCAGATACATCTATGCTAACCTTGACAACGGTTTTCACATGCTTAATTTATGTGTTGGCTCCTGGGTCCTTGGAATGGAACCACTCATTACAGAACACTAACCAACTGTGGCCACACCTACGGATCTCTTCCGCAATGATCCATGGAACTAAGAAGACAGGAGGTGGTCGGCCCTACCCTCTAGGCTCACTCCTACCAACTTTTTCAGATTTGCCATAAGACGCACTACCGACAACTCAACACACGACATCTGAATCCAATGAAATTATAAAAGAAAATTGGTATAAAAAATAATTATTTTAAATATTTTCTGTAATGTGCAAAAGTCAGTATTATAAATGTCAACATTTTATATGAACATATAAAACAACAAAATATTAGGTGCAACTATAGTCATAATTCAGTGTGATTCGAATTTATGATTTAACCAGTTTTAAAACAGACAACACCAACACACACTAAAATAAAAGATATTGCATACTTCCACAAACACACATGATGAATGCCACCTGTCAGCGTCAATTGTAACTATCTGTGGTCGTTGCATTGGAGCATCAGAGTAAACGTACCTATAATTGCAGGAAACATAAATTACTGACACTATGTTTATTAATGCATAAGAAACTCACAGTTGCAACCCCTTTTATTAAGCCTTTCCCTCTATGAAAACCCATTTTTGAGGAACCGTAAAAGATTCAGTAAAAAAATTTTAAAATTCGAGGGAAATCAGCTGAAAAATAAGTTTGTTACACTTTTTTGGTTGTGTGTTATATTTTTCTTGGCGAGCACTGTATTACAAGCTGAACATATCTAAAATTAAATACTCCCCCTTCCTTTCCCGAGCAGTCAGTTAGCGAATACCCATTGACTCTACAACTTCCGTCTACCTGCCCCTCCCCCTCATCGGAGTACTTAGCATGCAACATTGTTAAATGTCATGCACTTGTCTTGCCACTGTGATACTGCTTGCTTGCAAATACCTTCTTTCTACCTTTGCTTATTACGACTTGCATTTGTGTGCGGTTTTTAGATTTCTCTTGGTTCTGATTACGGTTTGCTGATGCAACAGTGACAGTGGAACTGTAATGGAAGTCATCTGTCTTCCCACATGGCGCTGCGTAATTAAATCTTCTCCTCTGGTGGGAACTGTTAGGAAGTAACATTGAATGAAAATGAGAGGTAGAGTGAAACACTGTTTGGTTCCCAGCAGGCAACATGGTGTTGCTGTGTCATTGCCGAAGTCAGCGTTGTCAGTTCCTGGCCATCCACTACCACTTCTCAGCGATGATCGTTAACTTTATTACATATTATATAGTTACAGCGTGTGAGAAACAAAAGGACTGGTTTTATTAAATAAGTACTTATATTTACTTACACTGTATTTAATACAGTTTATCACGGCACATTAATAAATTATAGCTGTACAAAACTTATTGTAATAAACCAAATTAGTGCATTTCACTATACTATTTTTTACTGGCAATACAGTTGGCCCACCTTATCAGCGGTATATGGTTTCGGGACTTCTGTGGGTGTGCAAAAACTGCAGATGTTCGGGACACCTAAGTATGTTGAGTAACATTGCCACATACCATATTTACGCATATATTAATGGCAGTGTAATAACTCTCTGCACTCTCAAATACTATATATGTGCAAGTACAGATTGTAATCATGTAAGGAAAGATTACAGTATAGGCTATTCATGGTAAAGTGAGCACTTTTTTAAACCCTCTCATTTTGAATAATAGTTAATAAATATATTTTATTGTAGCTTTAGATGTTAACTTTTGAGTCCTGTGACATATATACACTGTGTTAGTACTTACATGGCAATATTTATTTTAAAAGGTGATTAAATGATAAAAAAATGGCATAAAGGAAAAAGTAACTAGGGGTTCAAAAGTGCTCACTTTACCGTAAACAGCCTATAACTGTAAGTAATATGTGCATGTGCTGTGTGCAGTTAAAACACAGCTGTCACCTGGCAGTGATATGGCAAAACAGTGTGATGGTCCAGCTACCTCCCTCCCAACTCTCTTCCAACCCCAGAGGCCAAGGACATTCAAGTGATTCTACTTGTGCCTGACCATATGCTGACAGACTTAACACTAAATGTTTGCAGTGCATCTTTATAAAAATAAAAACTTGATATGTTTTATCCAGAACCTCGAGACTAAGGAAATGTGACTTGTGCATGTCAAAGCAGATAGACGTGGCTGCGCTAAGCTAAAGGTTTACAGTTTGTGTTCATAAACAGACCACAATTGATATGTTTTATAACACGTGTGTACTGGAGTTTATATTTGCCTTCGATCAATTGATACAAAGAAGCCTGTAGCATGTTATTTAAATTTTGCTCGTATCTTTTCTTATCAAAGACTGTACACTTTTAAATAAATGAACTGATTAAGGGCTCCACCTGGCTGGTGCATAAAATGCATTTCAGAGGTGTGGTAGAAAAAACATTATTAAAAAATGGTTGGATGTTTTGCAGTGGTGCTAAACATGAAAAGCAATCAAGAAACATTTTGTGTCAAAAGGCAAGTTTCAAGTTCTCATTTTAACCTCAAGGATAATTTTTTTCAGCATTAAAATGGCTAAAACTAGTGTTTTTAGAATAAAATTTATTTGACAAATTTTAAATACAGGATGATTCTAAAAGCATGGGACAAACATTGAGGGGTGGTAGAGCTCACTAAAACCAACAATTATTGTATAGGAATATATGGGCGGAAGTGACGCGTTGAGGCACCAACACAAAAACATAACACATTAACGGAAACACAAAATGTTCATTAGCAGCATACTTAACTAGTGATTCCATACAGAAAATGTTAAAACAGTTGCTGGAAATGCATCCACCAACAGTCACGCATGCTTGGCGACCTCTACATATGGCGTGATTGGTTGACAATGGTGGCGTGCAAGAAATACACGGCGTATTTGAATCTGTGATTGTATTACTGTTGGTGGTAGCAATTTAGAGCAATTATTATAAACATTACTGTAAAAAGGCATTTAGTGGCGATGTTGTAAATAAACGTTGCATTTCATGTGTTATTTTTTGTTTGTGCCTCAAAGCATCACTCCCGCCCATATATTCCTATACAATAATTGTTTTTTTTAGTGAGCTCTACCATCCCTCAATGTTTGTCCCATGATTTTAGAATCATCCTGTATATAACTTATGAACTTCAAAGCTGCTTTTATACACACATGCCATACTTTTGTCTTTAATAGTGTGTCATAAAAATATAGGGTCCCCGCTTGATTTCACGTTCAGGCGAGATGCTGATGGAAAGATTGCAAACCAGTTGAGCACTTTGTGCATAGAGGTGATGAGGCAAGTGGTAAGTGAGCATGAGTCTGCCTTACAGCTCACATTTTTTGAGGCTTCTAATGGGCAGAAATTTAGAAGTACTTAGCGGATTTAAAAAAATTATTTTTCAAGTATATTTTAAATTTTTGAACACAATGGTTGGTCGAAACAGCTGATGCCAATTCTGTGGATGATGCAAGGCAAATAAGAAGTTAATATAAACAAGTATTGTACTTTGATGCAAATTTGATGCATGTTTGTGACTAATTAAGAAGACAATAATCCTCAAGGGTAGATTATTTTACTTTTCACTTGTTTTTATTCCTTGAAAAAATAAAAAATAGAGGAATATCTTGTTATTCAGCGCACACAGAACTTGAACGACTGTGTACAATTATGACCCAGTAAACTAGCCAATCATATCTGCAAATAGTACAAAAGAAATTACATTGCTATTCCTGAAAGTACCAACAAGCTGACCTCAAAATTAGTTGGAATAGAGTAATGAGACTTGGAATACATTTTAAATCTCTCTAAAAAAAATGTGTTACAACAAAACAATGTACACAACATGGTACAACTTGTTAAAAATAAATTTCCATATTTGTCTTAGCATACCATTTTATTTAGTGTATCCCTCAAGTTTATGGACATTACATTACACATTCTTCAGTTCTAACATGACAGAAGGCCACTGCCAACAGTACGTGATGACTGTGTGAATGGAGCAAACTATATATTCAGCGTGACAGACTTGCCAATTTTGCCTTTGTACAGCTCCAGAACAGGGTACACCTCTTCTTGCAAGAATTCTGTTACCTGTGCAAAACAGAGTGACAGCTAGAGTTTCATTGACATTATACATGTCTTTAAAATAAATGTTTAAGCAATTAAATCACTGGTAAAAATAACATTTTTACAGGTGTATATCATTAAAAACTTTATATACTCTTTCACAACACATCAAAACAGCTACACATACTTTTTCTAAGAAGTGGAAAGGTACTTGCATAGGAAATAAACNAAGTGGAAAGGTACTTGCATAGGAAATAAACATGTGGTGAATAAAAAAGGATAAAAAAGCCTTGAGATAAATTGGAAAAATCAAAAAGTTTCATCAATTCTACCCTTACATGTAAATCTTACATCAGCAAGCATGTAAGCCGCCCACCAGTTTGTCTACAGGCATAAATATGAAGTCGTCAAAGCACAACCATAAATTTGAACACATACTATGTTTTCCAATAAAATTTTACTCTATCAGTTTTTAGGGGTGTGCGAATATTNCAACCATAAATTTGAACACATACTATGTTTTCCAATAAAATTTTACTCTATCAGTTTTTAGGGGTGTGCGAATATTAAAAAATTTGAATAGTAGTGAATAGTAATTTACGAATTATTCGCATTCGAACATTGAATATCTTATGTGAAAATTGTGAATAAATGACATTCCCTTTTCAAGTGGTTGTACAACTGTGCTGACTACAAACTGCTTCTGCCATATTACATATTAGGATTAAAATAAAACTTTTGTCACAATTACTCAAAATAAGGAGTTTCTCAATCTGCTGCCCCCAAAATGTAGTTTCTCATCTTGTCTATAATCATCATAGACTTGGAGCACAGCCTCTCTACAGGTTTAGACATACAAAGATAAAAAAAAACAGATTTTATATTTATACATACTTAATTATAATTTTAATAATCCAATACTTAGATTGTTATCTCAATTTGAGGTCTATATAGAAATGGTATTATTTTTTTTTTTTTTTCCATATGTTTTGTGTGCTGTGAAAAAATACACAGCACAGCACTTCTTAGTATTAGTTATATTTGGGCATCATTCTAATTAGGGGACAAGAAAAAGACTGATGTGCACTACTTTTCAAATTATTATTTTATGGAGGAACACAAATCTTTACATTTTTGGGGTACTTTGATTGAAAGGGTTCAAAGTTAATACCTAGAAGTAATATCGAAAAAAGTATCAGTCTTGAATCAATTACTGATATGATACTGGCAAAGTATCAATTCAAAAATACCCGGTATTGGAAGGAAAATATTGATACCAGTATCATAACAGTAATATCACTATGCCCCTAATCACAGTTGGGGGGTGGAAAACATTGTGTGTCTGCGAATTGGACATGTGAAGTTAAAATTTTTTTATTACGTTTATCAGATATAAAACGTTTTTCCACAGGTTATTAACATTATAAAGTACTCTGCATATGTAAATTTGGTATATTATTTCAAGACGTGTACATGTGAAGTTTTCCCTATATAGTGAACATAAAAAGTGTTCCCTTCANCAACCATAAATTTGAACACATACTATGTTTTCCAATAAAATTTTACTCTATCAGTTTTTAGGGGTGTGCGAATATTCAAAAATTTGAATAGTTGTGAATAGTAATTTACGAATTATTCGCATTCGAACATTGAATATCTTATGTGAAAATTGTGAATAAATGACATTCCCTTTTCAAGTGGTTGTACAACTGTGCTGACTCCAAACTGCTCCTGCCATATTACATATTAGGATTAAAATAAAACTTTTGTCACAATCACTCAAAATAAGGAGTTTCTCCATCTGCTCNAACTTTTGTCACAATCACTCAAAATAAGGAGTTTCTCCATCTGCTCCCCCCAAAATGTAGTTTCTCATCTTGTCTATAATCATCATAGACTTGGAGCACAGCCTCTCTACAGGTTTAGACATACAAAGATAAAAAAAAAGAGATTTTATATTTACACATACTTAATTATAATTTTAATAATCCAATACTTAGATTGTTATCTCAATTTGAGGTTTATACAGAAATGGTATTTTTTTTTTTTTTTCCATATGTTTTGTGTGCTGTGAAAAAATACACAGCACAGCACTTCTTAGTATTAGTTATATTTGGGCATCATTCTAATTAGGGGACAAGAAAAAGACTGATGTGCACTACTTTTCAAATTATTATTTTATGGAGGAAAACAAATCTTTACATTTTTGGGGTACTTTGATTGAAAGGGTTCAAAGTTAATACCTAGAAGTAATATCGAAAAAAGTATCGGTCTTGAATCAATTACTGATGTGATACTGGCAAAGTATCAATTCAAAAATACCCGGTATTGGAAGGAAAATATTGATACCAGTATCATAACAGTAATATCACTATGCCCCTAATCACAGTTGGGGGGTGGAAAACATTGTGTGTCTGCGAATTGGACACGTGAAGTTAAAATTTTTTTATTACGTTTATCAGATATAAAACGTTTTTCCACAGGTTATTAAGATTATAAAGTACTCTGCATATGTAAATTTGGTATATTAATATATTAATTTGGTATATTATTTCAAGACGTGTACATGTGAAGTTTTCCCTATATAGTGAACATAAAAAGTGTTCCCTTCAGATTTATTATAAAAAAGGTTCTATTGTATTTACAAGTTAATTCATAACATTTTCACGTTAAAAATCAATTCTGTGACATGCATTTATTTTAACTTTTCCTGTTCATAAAGAAATATTTTATGTAGCAAAGCACCCAAGCACAAATCAAAAATTAGCATACATTTTGTTTTGTGAAAGAACTAGGTTTTGAGAGTAGATATTTTGCAAGTAACATTAATCTTGTTTATTGTAGAACCAATGCATATAAAAAAACAATAAATCATTTTTGTTTCAAGCCTATCACTTGACTGTCAACAGCAACAAAACATGTAAACGACCTTATGCATGCTTCCTGCTTTCTGGGTTCAAAATTAGGATTTATATAAATATAGACCAAGATATATATATATATTTTTAAAATTTTTGTCTTTACATGAATTTGCGTGATTTGTTGTATTACTCTCTTTACTTTTTTTGACACTGTAAACTGAAATAAGTTAAATTCCTTTTAATTGTACTGCACTTCATCAATACCATTGTTTCAATATTATAGTAACCTAAATTCAACTGAAATATAAGCAAAAAACTTTTTCATACATCGGCAGCATATCGGTGAATCTGCATTACAGAATCGACACATCGGCACAATTTTGTGAATAGTCACAACTCGAGTTATTTGCTTGACTTTTTATTCCTACTCATTTGAAGATGTTCATTNGGCACAATTTTGTGAATAGTCACAACTCGAGTTATTTGCTTGACTTTTTATTCCTACTCATTTGAAGATGTTCATTTAAACTTTAATTCCATAGTTATTAGAGTTGGACCATTACTGATCATGATAACTAGTCATTTTTATAAATGTTTGCCATTTCATACAGTGGCAAATCAACAATCATTAGATCCAACAGTGGTATGTTATAGAATAACTCGTATAGAAATGTGATAAAAACCGGAATTATTAAGAAAAACCAGTACACACACACATACATTTATTTTTACTGTAGCATTTACAGAAAGAAGAAACATTTCTTCTTTATCGTTTAAGAAATAGATATGTCAGCCTAAATGTTATGTTACCGCAGTTGTGTACTACCATAGCTTTTATTCACAAACCTCATAGCCCCATATAACTAACCCATAAGACTTTTTATTTGGTAATTCCGAGGAAATTATAGTGTTTCATTTCTGTAAACACATTCAAAAGTTTACAATTTCAGTATATTGATGAGAGCATGAAATAGCGACACGGTGGACACGAACAATACCAACATGGCGTTGCATCATAGCTGAGCTGGAACACAAACTAACAGCGGTAGTAGTATAGCAATCTCATTCCATGAGTTTACAATGAAACTTCTGCATTTACAAAGAGTTTCATCTACTATAATTTAACTTACGGTAAAAAAAATTATGTTACCTAATCATGACCGTGTAAGCAAGAAATTGCAAACACATGCAAACAGTTTGCGTTATGTTAGCAAATAGCACTGCAACCGCATGCACCAAACCTCAGCGTGTGCAGAATCTACTACCAATTCAACCAAGAAGATACGTCTATTTAAACTTACNACCGCATGCACCAAACCTCAGCGTGTGCAGAATCTACTACCAATTCAACCAAGAAGATACGTCTATTTAAACTTACAGCTTCATCCACTACACAAACAATGATGATCACTGAAAGTAAAACTGCAACACCAAGGAAGTAAATTCCTTTCCTGATAAAGCATTTACTTGTATCGCATAAAAATTTGAGATATTTTATGATAGCCAAAATGTATCTATTCATCCCTATGGCGATAATGCATGTACATTATCATAGTTTTGTCACAATGTGTATCTCATATATATAGAGAGAGAGAGAGCACATTATTTGTTGATGGTTACATTTTGCAGCATACTTTNACCGCATGCACCAAACCTCAGCGTGTGCAGAATCTACTACCAATTCAACCAAGAAGATACGTCTATTTAAACTTACGGCTTCACCCACTACGCAAACAATGATGATCACTGAAAGTAAAACTGCAACACCAAGGAAGTAAATTCCTTTCCTGATAAAGCATTTACTTNATGATCACTGAAAGTAAAACTGCAACACCAAGGAAGTAAATTCCTTTCCTGATAAAGCATTTACTTGTATCGCATAGAACTTTCAGATATTTTATGATAGCCAAAATGTATCTATTCATCCCTATGGTGATAATGCATGTACATTATCATAGTTTTGTAACAATGTGTATCTCATATATATAGAGAGAGAGAGAGCACATTATTTGTTGATGGTTACATTTTGCAGCATACTTTTTAGCAGAATATTATCTTATGTCAATGATATACCGCACTTGAAGATGCAAATATTATATATGGGGAACAGTTTGTTGTGTGATCAGTAAACTTATGTTTACTTCTGTTTTCATTTCTGTTATACATAACAGAAATGAAATGTTTACTCTTACTGGTAGCTATTCAACTTCGAAACTATTTGCATGTTATTCGAAACTTTTACTACCGGTATTCATTATTCAATTTGAAAATATTTGAAAGTCAAAATCTACTATTTGCCCACCCCTACAGTTTTTATAGTACTACTAATTGCTGAGAAAATTTACACTCAATGAGCATTAATATGCCTGTTGAGTAAACTACACCATATTTATTCTTTGAAATTGTAGCTTTGCCTTTAACTTAAATAGGGCATTTCTGCACGTGTAGTTTCCCATAAACTTAATACAAACATGTATGCCGAGTTGAAAAGTAATATTTGAAAATTATACAATTGGCTGGCATTAAAAAAATTTTTGCGGCCTTCCATTTATGTATTAAAAATTAAACCGCCCACATACCTGGTGCATGAATTGCATCGTAAAGTGTTTGAAACATATGATTTATTTGTAAACTAATACTTGAGAAAGTTCGTAATCTGTTCCCATAAAAAAATTATCACGCTTCAAGGTAAATTTGAATTCCCAAACACTGTAAATGCTTTTTAGCTTGTCTAAAAACTGTGATTCCAAACTGTTCAATATAAATGTACACATAAGGTTAGAACTGCAATACTATAGCAGTTATTAACTATGTAAGTTATATATATTATAGTAGTTATTATCTATGTCAATTTTACATATATATACACTGAAGAGCCAAAAAAAACTGGTATAGGCGTGCATATGCAAATAACAGAGGTACGGAACCAATCAGAGTAACGCGATGTGGTTGGCAGCTAGATCGGTTACTGCTTCTACAATGACAGGTTATCAAGATTTAAGTGAGTTTGAACGTGGTGTTATAGTNAGAACTGCAATACTATAGCAGTTATTAACTATGTAAGTTATATATATTATAGTAGTTATTATCTATGTCAATTTTATATATATATATTCACTGAAGAGCCAAAAAAAACTGGTATAGGCGTGCATATGCAAATAACAGAGGTACGGAACCAATCAGAGTAACGCGATGTGGTTGGCAGCTAGATCGGTTACTGCTGCTACAATGACAGGTTATCAAGATNTGACTGACGCAAATCATTAAACGTGACAGATGTGCAACCCTTTCTCAAATTGGCGCAGATTGGATTTGTGGACTGCCCTGCAGAATTCATGGTGTGAATTGCCTCCTGCATACCTTCAGACATTAGTTGAATCCATGCCATGCCATCTTGCAGCACTTCTGCGTGCTCAGGGGGACCCTACACGATATTAGCCAGGTGTACCAGTTTTTTTTTTGGTTCTTCAGTGTATATAATAACATAATCTAGCAAAATATGTACTCATAATATTTTTCAACAGTGTTGTGTTTATCATTAATACCATACGAGTTTAGCAATAAATGAACACTTCAAGCTGTATAAATATTCTATAAAATGTAAAACCTGACGACAAGTTGAACAGAAGCCTCACGTATATTTTAACTACTGAAATTCTGTGAAACTGAACGTGGCTACTATAAATGCGACTTTGGCCTGAATTTTGCATAAATTTAGTCAGCCATTGTGAGATGAAATAACATGACTTGTATTAANATAAATGCGACTTTGGCCTGAATTTTGCATAAATTTAGTCAGCCATTGTGAGATGAAATAACATGACTTGTATTAAGTTACTGCAATATGATCTTTAACTGTACATAAAGCAACAGGTTAATGGTTTTTAAAGGACTAGCTTTTTTTTACGAGTAGAACATGGAACTGTGAAAAACTCTGCATTTGTATTAGAAGTCATTATTGTTTATGCAATTTCACATCTGTAAGTATACATAATTATATAAGATTACAATATTATTTGGTGTATTTACGTGTTTGCACAGCTGATCATTATAAAACAAACTTTTCCATACTGGTGTGTTATCATGGTTTATTTTAATACAATATTGTAACACAATTCAACTTGTGCCATTTGATAATAGGAATTTCATACCATTTCTCATCGACATGCGTAATAATATTACAAAGATATTTGAAATTCACAAATATTTCATAGCCATTTCCATGGAGGAGGGGATGACAGGCAAATAAATTTTGTGTAGGACAGCCTGGCAGTATGTATATATAATGTTCTATCGTAATAGCAGAAGTCAGTAAATAAAAAATTTACATGTTCCAAAACGGCTTAAAATCTGGACAAGTTGTGCACAAAAATTGCATCTTTTAACTACACCAATGAAGTTACTACACTCACTTCATAAGGAAATTCTGGAGTAACTGCACTACATTAAACNTATCTTTTAACTACACCAATGAAGTTACTACACTCACTTCATAAGGAAATTCTGGAGTAACTGCACTACATTAAACCGACTGCAGTTTTTTGGTGAAATAATTAAACATTTCCCATGCTTTCTGGCCTCTTTAAATGAGACTTATGTAATCACCACATTAAATTGCTATATTAAGGCAGAATCTCTCCCTATTTCCTTCCTGTCTAAGCAAATTGTTCTGTTTCTAAAGACCTCAATGTTGACAAGTCGTCAAGCCCAACCTATCTACCTACTTACCGTAACTCATCTATAGCCCAGCCTGCAAGCACGCCTCTGCTAATGGTTTTATTAAATAACATAATTGGTTGATTAACCTGAAATGATTTTCTGTTACAAGAATTTTTGTTATAATACTTAGAAATCAATAATNTAACATAATTGGTTGATTAACCTGAAATGATTTTCTGTTACAAGAATTTTTGTTATAATACTTAGAAATCAATAATGTTGAATCCTTGTTCACTGTGATATGTGGTTTTAAACTATTTAATTTACACGGAACAATTTACTTAGACAGGAAAAAAGCAGGGAGAGAATCTGCCTTCTTTTTAGCAATTTGATATGGTGATTACGCCAGTCTCATTTAAAGAAAATCCAAAAACAGTGTGGATACCAGGAACAATNCTTAGCAATTTGATATGGTGATTACGCCAGTCTCATTTAAAGAAAATCCAAAAACAGTGTGGATACCAGGAACAATAGTAGACTTAGGGAATACTCCAAGATCCTACATAATGTCAAGAAAAGATGGCACGAAGTATAAAAGAAATGCAATTTATATATTAACAAGAGGGGTAAGAGAGAATCAAAGTCGGTCTACTTAATATCAATTCCATTTCAATCTGGCAATAATGAAGTAATTTTGAAATTACTGTTTTGTTAACAGACACAGTCAATGAACGGTAAAATAATGGGACATGTTTAAAACTACTGGAGTGTTCATAAATATTTACACTGGTAATTTCATGTTGATATTAAGACAGTAACATGAAGTTGTGAATAAGCAAAACACTGCTAATAACATTCCACTCCTTATGTTGTTTTACAAATGTATGCGATGTTTTAGAATTAAACATGTTTTTTTCTAACATATTTCAAAACTACACATGTAAAACACCACTGCCCNTGTATGCGATGTTTTAGAATTAAACATGTTTTTTTCTAACATATTTCAAAACTACACATGTAAAACACCACTGCCCGTATGTCTGTAATTCATGACATTTTTTTCCTTTGTGACAGTAAATTTTTTACAGTAGTACCACCCTACATTCCTTGATATCTTTAAAGTAAACTACCTTGACCTATTCTGTTAAAAGAATTATTTCGGAATAGTTGATAGCTTCCAATAAATTAAAATAATACTTGCACTACGTTATGTCTAAAGATCTCCAATGTATAAGAAATGGCATATTTTGGGACAGGCAATAGTAGCTAACATGTAATATAATATTAAACAGAGAGCTGCGAAATTATTGGTGAGAAAACTGTTTTATGCCTAAAATAGCTCAAATTCTCTATCCACTTCCTTCAGCTGAGTGGGTTTATGTACAGCTGATAATGTTAATAAACTAAAATAAATACAGTATGGTTCTGTTCTCTGTAAATATGCAAGCTAAGAAAAAGGTTGGCTCTCGAATCACCGTACACCCTCCACCTTGAATATTTAAATGTGATTACAGCAAATATTTTGTGTAATTTTGATATCTTTTAGTATACACTGTGTTTTCATGATATTATTGTGTGTCAGTGCCTCAGCGCAGTAATACTGCTAATGCCACTCATGCACACACACAAAAGTAGCACCTTTACATTTCAAAGTTGAGTTTTAATGCCTGAAAGGTATGTAACATACTAAGAACTTGGCGTTGTGGTCAATTCTGGTTTTGGCATTGTGGTCAGTTCATGTTTCGGCATTGTGGTCAGTTCATGTTTTGGCGTTGTGGTCAATTCATGTTTCAGCTTTGTGGTCAATTCATGTTTCGGGGTTGTGGTCAATTCATGTTTCAGCACTGTGGTCAATTCATGTTTCTGCGTTAAGGTCAGTTCACTTTTCAGCATTGTGGTCAAAACATGTTTCAATGTAAGTGTATTTGGTGTTGTGGTATTTCGGCACTGTAGTACAGCAGAAGTTTTAGTTAAAGGTACTAGCTACATTTTTGTAAGTCTGTTCTTGTGGTACTCCTGCAGCAGGATTTTTCGGCATTGTTGTTTTTCTGCATTGTGGAACACAGTATTTCCCTCCCTTTCTGCATTGTGGAACACAGTATTTCCTTCCCTTTCTGCATTGTGGAACACAGTANCACTCCCTTTCTGCATTGTGGCCAATTCTGCTTTCGGCGTTGTAGTATTTTGGTGTTGTGGTGCAGCCTTGCACGCAGGTATCTGTGCATGCACGCGAGCATGTGTATGTGCGCTTGTGCCCTTGGAAAAAGGGAGGCTACGCAACCTGTCTTTTTTTCTGTCCGCTATAAAATGGGAGTTGAGTGACCAATTTTTTCTGTTTGCATCTCTGGAAAAAAGGATAAAGGGAGGGGGAGATTTTTTTTTCTGTATGCACTCCAAGAAGTTTGGTTTAGTTTATCCAGCAGTTAAAAAAGATTATCTTGTAAGGGTTCTTATTTATTAATGATACAATGTACATATTTACTGCAGGACTGATAATCTTTTGTTACATTGCAGTTGCTGCATCATTATGCTTNTCACTGTATTGATAATACTGTTGGTTCTTTTCCACTGAATCCTGTGGGAAGTGAATCACTAAATAATTCTATTTTTTCCAAAATGTAATAAAAAATTTATATTTACTAATTTAACTTTTTGTAATGAAGTAACACAAAAATAAAATTTTTATTATGATGATGCAGTTTAATGAGTTGTTGAATCATTATTGATACACTACAGTACTTAATGGAAAAAGGGCCAAAGTTGGTGGTCCCTGTTGGGTTGACAGTCTAAACCAAGTGGTCCATGTTCAAGGAAAGTTTGAGAACCATTGCTCTGCAGCAATACCTGAATCTGCTACTTCCATTATTTGAAATGTAACAAATTGTGTCTTTCTGAAAACTCTAGCCAATACCATTCACAATTGCAAAAACACTTCAAGACAAATAATTACTGTTATCAAACACTGACAAACATACCTGATCAGGTGCACGGCCAATGAATGTAGCCGGGTCTAAAAATCCATCCAGCTCAGGAATGATTGGTGTAAAGTAAGGATTGCGCCGAATTCTGTCTACGAGGTCATTTTCCAAGCCTTCCTGCTTCACACGTGCCCCAGCCTCATGAGAGAGAACACGTATGTGTTCATGACATTCCTGAAATGTGATGGACAAGTATCTCATGCTGTTATAACCAANTCATGAGAGAGAACACGTATGTGTTCATGACATTCCTGAAATGTGATGGACAAGTATCTCATGCTGTTATAACCAACTGCACAACATCTTGAACCTTCATGTAACACAGGAGTGAGGTTCAACAAATCACAGTAAATGATGTGCTCCACAGAACTGAAGTAGTCACTGTGGGTAGCACAAATATGTAACCTGGTCAGATAATCATCAGTTACACACACAAGTTTTACTTAACGATGCAATTACTACAATTGTTATAACTAGGGATCTGTCAAATCATCATTTTGGCAGAAGTAGAATCTGAATGCTTTAACATATTTTTGAATCTCAAATCTGAATCTGAATCAATGATACAAAAATAAATGGGTCTATTTTAAATATTTTTTCAAAGTGGAAATAAACTGGGAACAGAGCTACAGATAATTCTAATAGTGAAGTCGCAGACTAAACTAACAATAAGATCATTCCAGGTGAAATGATACTGACATGCAAAACNTAGTGAAGTCGCAGACTAAACTAACAATAAGATCATTCCAGGTGAAATGATACTGACATGCAAAACAAAAAATACAAATTTAAATATGAACTAACTCATAATTAACACTAATGTCATGACATGAATTATTAGAGAAAATGTGCTGCCAAGTTAGGCTATAAAGCTAAAATAAATTTGTTGTGTTTAAATAAAACAGTTTATCAAGTTCAGCAAAATTTTATAAAATAGTATACATCAGAAAAAAACTTGTTTAAAAGTCAGTCATTGCAAACAAAACCAATAATTTTTATAGACATAGTGTGTGTGTATATGTATATATACATACACATATACATAGAGAGACACACATACACAACACACCACACACACACGCACGCATGCATGCATGCACACACAGGTTCATTCCAAAGCGGTTACATTTTATAACACCGTCCCTACCAAGCAACATTAACATGCATATTCATAACATTATAACAATTAATTTTTAACTAACTTGTCATTAAAATAAAATTAACATGTAGTAAAAATTACTTACTAAATTTAGAGAATTACTTCAAAGTATACATAGCATATTCCAGTTAAATATTTACCTCTTTACAGCATTCTATAAATAAAAATGTTTCGAATCTTTACTTTTCTACCAGATTGAGTAGTTATNTGTTTCGAATCTTTACTTTTCTACCAGATTGAGTAGTTATTAATTTAGGGCTTTTGCATGCTAATCTTGCAATTTCTGGTAGATGGTTTTCAGAAAGCTTAGTTGTGCTACTTTCAGATTGTGAGCAATAGTTGCTGGCCCTACTTTCCTTCTCTCTTACCTCTCTTGGTAATATATAAATTNACTACTTTCAGATTGTGAGCAATAGTTGCTGGCCCTACTTTCCTTCTCTCTTACCTCTCTTGGTAATATATAAATTGCATTTCTTTTATACTTCTTGCCTACTTTCCTTGAAATTATGTAGGATCTTGGAGTATTCCCTATGTCTACTATTGTTGCTGGTATCGACATTGATTTTGGATCTTTTTTTAAACATAATTGGTTGATTAACCTGAAATGATTTTCTGTTACAAGAATTTTTGTCATAATACTCCTTAGATTTTCTTTTCAATCGATAATGTTCTATCCTTGTTCACTGTGATCTGTGATTTTAAACTATTAAATTTACATGGAACTGTTGCCTGAAGATTTCTTCTTATTAAATTTGCAGCTTCTAAGTGAATTCACCTCTGGGAGTGTTCCTATAATGTAACAAAACTAGTAGTGAATCTCCACTAGAACCAGCTGCTTTTTTAAAAAANCACCTCTGGGAGTGTTCCTATAATGTAACAAAACTAGTAGTGAATCTCCACTAGAACCAGCTGCTTTTTTAAAAAAACTTTTTAACATTTTTTATAGCACACACTAATATTTTCTATAACTCTTCACAGTTATCTGACCAAATAAANTAAAAAACTTTTTAACATTTTTTATAGCACACACTAATATTTTCTATAACTCTTCACAGTTATCTGACCAAATAAATAAATTATCCTGGATCATTGAAATTAGTGCTCAATCTCGGCACAACTCCATTGCAGTGACTGATGTCAAATAAGCCTCAGTAAGCAATTTTTCTTGTATAATTTTTTTATTCATACAAAGTACAAAAAAATCTCTAATTAATTCTTCTTCTTAAGTAAGAAACTGACAATTTTTACTCATGTTTCTCAACACAGCCATAAACTGTTCATATGATTAATTTTCCTTCGGTTTTCGTGTGAGAAATAAAAACCATTAATATATTTGGTTTTTTGAAGGA
Source organism: Clitarchus hookeri (assembly GCA_002778355.1). Classification (NCBI taxonomy): domain Eukaryota; kingdom Metazoa; phylum Arthropoda; class Insecta; order Phasmatodea; family Phasmatidae; genus Clitarchus; species Clitarchus hookeri. Next base: position 341,379 of record NQII01002207.1, on the reverse strand, counting down.
AAAAGTCATCAAATTTCCATAGTATCACACGTAACTTACTTTTATCTTCTTCTTTGTCAAATTTAAACGAATTGTAAATGTCTTACAGAAAGTCGCCTCCAGAGCAAAGTAGTTAATACTGCCACTTTTACATCACCAGTTTTTTTTATCATGAAAAGCAGTTACAAAATTCTAAAACTGACGTTTGTATTTTTGACAGTTCGTTGACATATTTCTATCTGTTGATAGTGATGCTAGATGCAGATCCATTTCACAATGCTTCAAATTTAGGAAAATCCTTTACACACACAAGCTTATTGAGCAATAACATTATACTATACTGATACCACTGCCACCATGTTGTGTTTAAATAAAACCAACTATCATTATCTACAGCATAATTTTATAAAGAAATTATACATAAGAAAATAGTTTGTTTAATAGTCATTCATTCTAAACAATATCAATAATTTTTATCAACATAGTACATACACACGCACAGGATCATTCCCAAGAGATTACATTTTTCAACAAACTTCTTAAACTGTGTCATTAGATAGTGGAGGCATGTATCTAGGAAATGTATTTGTGTAGTTTTCAATATGGTTAAGCTACATCACTTATATAAAGTACATTCATACATAATTAAGTATGCGAAGTAAGGTAAAANGTTTTCAATATGGTTAAGCTACATCACTTATATAAAGTACATTCATACATAATTAAGTATGCGAAGTAAGGTAAAATGTGCAAAGTTTGTTTACATGCTGTGCAGTATGTGTTGTTTACACTAACATGGCAAAATAAGTGCATGGTGGTTGTTCCATTCACTTGCGGAATCAAGAATTCTTTTAGTATTGGTACAACATTGCCACTTTTATTTTTTATTTTATCAAATGCATTTATGCAGGAAGAAACATTACTGCCAAAAATGTTTTCTCATCTATAATAGCAATTTTTAATGGTCCCCACTAATCTTCTATTGTAAAAATTTTTTATGAACAACATTATTATATTTCCCTAAAATGGTAGATTTTATGTCTAAAACTTTAAATATTTTGTATTTTTACAATAAAACAAATTGAGGAGCTTTAATTCAATTAACATGAACGTAAAACAAAAATTACACGTGTTTCTGTTTACTTTGCATGTATACAGCCACCACTGCAACTCCATAGATATTGCAGCTCATGTGTAGTGCCAACATGGTTACAAAAACATATTGATTTAAGTTATACTTCGCGATATCGCTATGGCATTGGAATTTGTGTTTAAAGGTACATACATTCGTAAATGTTTTATTTTATTGTCATAATCTTCATCCAGTCTTGTAGTTTAATATTTTTATTTGGTGTGCAATTTGGACAACACAGAATTTAAGCAGAAACAAGTTTAATTATAAAAAAAATTTATAACTGCAAGATACTACATTTCTAATTGTTTTAAAACTGTGTGTGAATAAAATATAAAGACAGCAGCTATGTTATCAAATGGCAAAAGAACAGTTACTCTAATCTAAAAGTTGAAAACTGTGCATCATGTTGGAGAAAACCGTAAAAATATTTGTGGCAGTGCTTAAACAAGTTTTACAATTAAAAACTCCTATTCTAAACAGAATTTTCTAATGTTTTATTTATTTTTAGTGTAAGTACACAATGGTTTCTGCCTGCAACAAAGAACTGCATTTTGGTGCATTGCATATGATTTCCTTTTATAAAGTTTTCATGCTTGTAACATTTAATTTTCCTGGTCTCTTGAAAAATCTTATAACGGGTCTCACTGTAATTGAAATGTGCTGTTAAAGGAAAGCTAATCTCAACCTCTTATGTAAAACCTTTTAATTGAATCCTGTCTCAAATACTCAGATCCTTAAATTCTGTGGATTTTAGGGATTCAATTGTCCTATCCCTAGTTATAACACAAATCAATTGCCAGTTTTAGACATATCAAAATACACAAAAATGTAGGACACATAAATTTCATAGATTGTAAGGTCGTAAAATTGGGCCATATGCAGAATACAATTATTTACTTATTTATGTATTTGCAAGATATAATATGATTTTCACAGATATTATTTTTCCACTGGCACATTAATTATGTTAACTGGTATGTAATGTTGCAGCTCATTTAAAGTTTCTTTTTTTATTTTATCGTAAACACAATTATATGTTTTCCAGTCTGTTATTTTTGTAATGTGTATAGAAGGCCCTAGTATATGAGGAGTTATTGTTCCATTGCCATGGTAACTAAGTGACATGTTGAGTAATTCTACCTGTAGTTCTCTCGTGATTGGTCAGTTGTAGACGGTGTTATTTAATTAAGTGTTTGAAAGGAATTTTTGGCCATCTCAGTGTTTGAAGGCAGGACGTTAGCCAGCGTGGGTTTATCACGCAGAATTTTTAATTAGATTATATAACAAGGACCCGAGTTCGAACCTGAAAACAGTCCGTCTTGAAGGAGACGAAGACGCGAGGCAAGTTTATGGGATAAGTAGGACTGTTTTGGTTGCTGCCCACATGTATTTTTCAGAGAAATTAGTTCGAAATACTGCGTGTGCTAATATGTGCTGGGACTGTAATGGCACTACAGGCTCAAGAGCCTGAATAGGGAAGCCCGCGAAGAGAGGTCCTGCAGAATACAAGGGGATGCGACTGTCGACAATGAGATTGTCAAGAATGCCTAGAACTTCAAGAATTTTTTATTTTAAAATTATAATCAGCTAAGTTCCAGAACTATTTTTTTTAAGAGGCAGAGACGAAATTATTTTTTTTTATCAAGTTGAGCTGACTCCAAATTATTTTNTCCAGAACTATTTTTTTTAAGAGGCAGAGACGAAATTATTTTTTTTTATCAAGTTGAGCTGACTCCAAATTATTTTTTTTATCAAGTTGAGCTGACTCCAAATTATTTTAACCCTGGGCAACTTGGAAATTAGAGCATCACTCTTAANATTTTTTTTATCAAGTTGAGCTGACTCCAAATTATTTTAACCCTGGGCAACTTGGAAATTAGAGCATCACTCTTAAAACACGGAGCTAGTCTGAAGCTAAGAAATAAAACAATTAATTAATTTTCCAAAGTTAGAATTTTTGGAATGCTAAGTCTGAAGTAAAATGGAACACCTCAGTCACAAGAGAGGCTAGTGTTGCTGAGGCCGCACATAAAATCTAGTCTGCAAATTGATTATTTTATTCCTGTCATATTTCATATGATTGAAAGACAACTAATTAAATTACACAAATTTTCTGGCCACGTCTCTGCTGAGTAATTATTTTAAGTAGCAGTAGATATTTTATTAGCAATAATTTTGGTTGTTCTGCATTTTAATTTTTTTTGTTCTGTTATTTGTGAGTGTTGTTCTGTCACAGAGTTAAATTCTTTACATCTGTGTACACATCTCCTTACAATGTACTAACTATCTACAGCCTCACACTTAAGGCATACATTACACGTAGCTGTTGTTACAACATTATCACTGAATGTACAAAATAATATACATCGTTACAAACATGCACAGACTTCATTTAGAATATATCAAGTAAAGAAGGATCATGTATGGTCCATGAACTGTTTTTTTTTTTTTTTTTTTTTTTTAGTCTTTCTAAAATTTTTTGAACTGTTTTCTTACAATTCTGTGAAAGTAGGATATTTTCAGAGAAAGAAATCACGATGTTTCCACAGATTTGGTAAAATATGACCTAACTATAACTAAAAATTTATTGACACAAATATTTTATGGAACAATAGCCATAATCATTCACTTATTAGTTGACAATTATCCCAATTATGTAGCATCACAGCATAAAGAGGGTAGTTTCATACACCATACTACTCACATGCACCAAGGTTGTGAGCAGGGCAAGCACATGCAATCATAAACATGATCAGTAATAACTACATTATAAAAACTCGAGACAGAATACACAAATACTCACAGGGCGGTATTCGTAGATAAAAGTCAGACGACAAAGTTATATTATTAATGCAAAGGCAGGACACAAAGTCCAGCTGCCCCCTCGCACACCCCTTCCAATCGGCAAGTCCGATCATCAATGAACCTGGCCTAGCAAGGGAAACATCATGACTGTACATCCGTGTGGGAAAATGTGTTTGTCTGACTTTTATGTGTGTATGTGTCTAGACATGAATACTGCCCTGCGAGTACTTGTGTATTCTGTCTCCTTCTTAGAATGTAATTAGTAGCCTAGTGGCTTATTTGCGCCATAACTCATGATCATTAATAATCAACATTATTTTCCTAACCTGTCTATCTGCACCTGCTTTCACCATTGCCATGATGATGTTCTCAGTTGACATGAAGGGTAGTTCCTGACGAATATGTTTCTCAATGACTTTTGGGTACACCACTAATCCTTCACATACATTCTGCAGTGTCATAAGAATGGCATCCGCAGACAGGAATGCCTCTGGTAGGGTAAGCCTCCTGACAAGAAAAATACAAATTTTTTTTTAACTGGAAAGAAGCAATTAAATCTCAAGTACTGAAACTAAATTATATGCCAGGGAAGTCATATATGAGTAACTGATGATTGCAGTTACCAATAAAAGCTCAATGGTTTCAAAAATATTTTAATAGATACCAAACTAGTTATTTCGTCCACCAGGTTCAATTCCCGGTCTGACTATACTGATTTATGTTTTCCAGGGTTTTCCATAATCTCTTTAGGCGAATGCTGGGATGGTTCCTTAATAGAGGTTCTGGCTGATTACTTTCTCATTCGGGAAATATAGTGTTCTACTATCAAGGCCTTGTTGTTCGGGGACACACTTAACACCTAATAAAAAAATTAATAACCATTATTAGGAGAGAGGGTTGCTAGGTACACAATTTAAGACCTATGAAATTAAAATATGTTGTCAATATCATTTCATTGTACTCTGTTCCCATTTTCCTCTGCTAGCTTTGTTTTGAAATCTTCTTTTCTATTCCTTTGAGACTATTTGGTGTCATAAATGATGCTGGTTAATACTGTGAGATTCAAGCCATAATGTAGCTAACACAATGTTTCCTTGAAAATCATGTTTCATTTTAAGGTATTATATTATATTCAGCTGTACATATATTTTTTTATTTCAATACTTTATGTACAAGGATTATACAAGAGCAATGCAGTGCCTCTGATACAATCAGCATGAAGAGTAAAAACAAATATTCAAGAAATACACTAAGGACATGATAAATTACAAAACATATTTCAATAGTAGTTCCATTTTACTACTGAAACAACTTTCCTTCAAACATTACTGAAGACAGACAGCCAATAAGAAAATTTCCTAGCATAGAACAGGTGAGTACTGTACAACCTCAACAAGACTATACCAAATAAAAATAAACAACAAAAAAATGCCTTTTTTTGCAGTAGTTAAAATAAGAGTAACTTTGTTGTATTTTGAGTGCCTTAAACACTAAAACTATACATGGACCTCAAAGTGTTAAAGACCAAACAATAATTGATTATTTATCCCGCCCACAGTTAGTTGAACATTTTTTTTTACAAATCCACCTTTTGAAAGTCGTTACTGTCTTTGCATACATATTTGCATACATAATAGTAAACACTGTATGGAGTACTTAGCAACTTTGCCAGCAAATAAGAAATAGTACTGCTGTGTTTCAACATCTCTTTGAAAGTATAGCCAACTTTTGATTTGACAACCCTGGAAATAGCGACCCTTTTAAAATAACAATCCTGTTTCAGGGATTATAAAAAAAATGTGGTTAAAAAGGTTGAAAATTTGGAGTAGATAGTTGACAAAAATAAGTTTCTTAGATTAATTTTGGTTGCTATGCTCTGTGAATCTCTTTATAAGCTCTGCACTACTCCCAAGCAGGTTAGATTTAAAAATAGATACCAAAAACAGTACACCCCTCCTCCCAGGTTGCTGATGTTTATCTACATGCATCTGCCATTGTAGCAGCAAAATACATTTTAAAAATGTTTGCAAGCATGTTTGCAATAAAATATAGGTGTTGTAATGCCATTGCTTTTAATTGTTACACCACAATACAAAAAAAATTTAAAAAATTTGAAAACAGTGATTAAAAACTGAGGCTGAGACAGCTAACAGAGACCATTTCCATAATGCAATGTATATGAATGTGAACTTTGACAGTGAAGGTCATGTTGAAGCAGCCCTGACACAGCGACCAACCTTCTACAGGCTTCCTTCACCCCAACCTGGTTGGTTGCAGGAGGATGGGTGCAAGGATGCCACACTTGCTAGGCAACCATCCTCCTGCATGCCTGCCATGTAGGAGTGGAAACGAGCTCACATCCATTGTGCCAAAGTATCACCTGAAGACAGCTGAAGATTATCTCTCCAAGCCAGATGTACGTTTTCACCACAGAAATGAATGTCTTGTTTGATAGATGCCTGCTTCTGATTTGAACCGATTAATAATTATTTTTAATTTTTAAAAGAGTAATTTCTGAGACAGCAGCAAAACAACACAATCATTACGATTTGCTTCTTTATGACCTTCGATAAGTTATCATCTAAAACTACATCCTCTGATCTTCCCGTACGCTGCCACTTGGCATCAGTTATGTGGCACTCGGGCTTGGTGCTTACACATTAGTTGGCAACTAAGAGGTGAAGTACATACCCTTCCAGGATATCAGTTTATTCAGAAGACATGTCACTGTTGAAATATATTAATGTTTCAGTAGCAACATCTCTGACTTTCCGGCACGAAGCCATTGAAAATAGACTTTGCGCTCAGTAAAACTTGCAAACAATGCAATATTTAAACATTTGTGAAAACAAGGGTAGGTCAAGCACACACACTTGGGTTATCATTTTGTTTGAAATAAGTCTGACTATTGAGTTAAATAAATATTTCATTTAAAAATCATGTTGTTTTTATGCCAGAGGTGATTAATCATAGACTTCACTGAAAAAAAAAACACACTAAATGCCATTTTTGGAATTTTTGGGAGTCGAAATTAGTTGATTTTAATTTTATACAGGTAGTTGCTTTACAAAGTCATTGTCGGAAATGATGGCATCTCGTAACATCAGAGTTTGATTGTATAACGTGTGATTTTTCCATGAGAGCTCTTCATCAACACCTTAAGTACCATTTTAATGCAACTTTTTCGTATAAAAATTGGAGGGTCGGTTTTATTTTCTCGCTTTCTTGTTAACACACACAATACGTTGCAAAAGCCTTGTGACCAACAAGCTACTAATTCAACTGTAAAAATACATCTAATGTAGTTGGAGCTGATCAGGCCCATTACATAATATGAAAACTGTAAACAAATCATTTGTCACTATGGCTAGCAGTATCCTTTATCAAATTCCCTAACATTTCCCTGTTTTCCACGTATCCTATGCTATTATGTTTTCCTGACAAAACACACAGCAAAATTAAAAATATTTTTATGTTATTTCCTCAAAAACTACAAGTTTTCTTATGGGTAGCACCACCTACACAGTCTTCCTTTATCAAGGCTGTTCTATGCAGTAGGCTGTTCTATGCATTAATAAATACTAATTAAAAATATTAAACAATTTATAAAAATTGCACGTGCAAAAAGGGTTATACACAGATGTCGAATACTGGGTATTGCAGTGCCAGACACAAATTCACAATACAAAGACAAGACATACATAGACGCAATTCACTGGGAACCACTACAAGTGTTTGAATAATTGTTTCCATTAATATATTATTTTCAATATCTTATGTTAGCATCTAAAATCATATTTTTTTACATCAGTACTCATTCTATCAAAAAGGAAAACAGTCAGCCAAGAAAAAATATATATTATATTTACGACAACACATAAAGAAACAAAATTGCACTCAAGCCTTGAATCTTCCAGCAAAGATGGAAGTAACCAAAATTACGCATGATACAATTCATGAATCCAATTGATATTTTCCTACAAAATACATTTGTAACCATTTTATCTAAATTTTGTGATCTTACATAAATTTCCCTGACTTTTCCACAAATACAAAAATTCACAGACTTTCCCAGGTTTTTCCTGTTGTCCCTGATACTAGCCACTCTGCTTTTTGTTTAACTTATTTTATTAAATAATGTGTTATGAGTTTATAAAGATGGTAATTTGTTGTTGTCAGGAAGGTTTGCAAGTCCAATTTCATGTAGCTATAAATTATGATCTCAATACAAAATAATAGAAAGTAAAATGTGACCTACAGATTTTAAATACGCGAGTCAGTTGCGTGTGAAAAGTGTTTAATTACACGTAAATTGTGAGTAAGGGGAAGCCCTGATTAAAGTGAGACTTGAGATAATCGTACAGCATCTGATGTTATGGTACCATACCTGTTGGCAGAGTCATCCAGAGTGCGTTCCATCCACTGAGTGGCTGCAGTGTGGAGCGTGTTGTTCACCAGGCTCATGAGGTGGCGGCTGATAGCGCAAGTACGTTCGCTGCGCATTGGGTTACGCTTGTATGGCATGGCACTCGACCCAATCTGAGTCGACTCAAATGGCTCCTCCAGCTCTTTCATGCTGGCCAGCAGGCGAATGTCAGAGCAAATCTATCACATTTCCACCTTTGTTAGCACACTAATACCACTGGTGATTTGTAGCTGTAAAAACTTACACTGCTGTTATACACAACTCTGTAACAACAATTGGTTATGTACTCTTCAAAGTAAAAATCCATAATTGGGACAACAAATAAGTTGCATAAGACAATAAAACCTCATGCTAAGAATTGTGTTGCAAAGTTAATAATTCTGTTTCATATCTTCCTTGTTTTATTAAATATATATTTAAAAACTAATACTGTATATTATGCTATTTGATCTCTATAAAAAGTTTATAGAAATCAATTATTATTAGGGACAAGATCACATGGTTTAATTTTTGGCTCAATTTTGTCCTTAAAAAGTAATATTTCTGTGTTACTGTATTGATCTTCATTAATGCTCTATAAAGTCAACAAAAATTAATGTTTTAAAACATATGTGCATAAAATTAGTAATACAAAATATAAAAAATATAATTTGATAGAAGAAATAATTAAAGTTGTACTGATAAAATGAAGTATTTTTGATAACATAGTGACGCTTGACGCATACTGATATATATATACATACACATATATACATACACGAATTCGCCTCATCTTCAAGTGTCATTACGTCACCCCAGACAGGGTTTGAGCCTAGCCCGTGGGGTCAGTGGCGAGAAACTTCATAGCGAGTTAGGTACATTTGAACACCTGTAATTCGAATTGAACACTCCGGCACTACATACCAACCAACCTGTCCAGATCCTGGAAGGGAATGCGGCTCTGGCCACGAGAAATGGCCTCCATCATAACGCAAACCAAACTGTAACCATCCCCACAAATATCCCGTCCGGCGCAGCCCTAGTAGAGTACACAAACCAACAATTTCACACAATCACAAGCCAGGGAGCAAATCATCAAGACACCCTCCCCTCTGAGCATTCAGACAGTGAAATTGAATTTGACGCCATGGATACCGACACAATTGCCCGAGTGGAGATCGGCTCGGAAAAATGGCAAGAAGGATGTAAACGAAACAATAAATGTCAGGCTCAACTGAATCCTCAAATGGAAAAAGAAAAACTGGTTGAGTCCAGAACACTGAAATGTGCTTGCGAAGCTCAACAGGAGGCTGTTGTACTACAAGTACCGGTTTAAAACAAATTTTCAGCCCTGTGGGAACAACAAAGCTCCCAGCACAACCCTGACCCTTCAGGCACCCAAGTAAACCCTCAAAACCAGCTGTGCATTGCCAAAAAACAACCAACCTTCAGACTGGTAGTCAGAGACACAAAATACTACAACCTTCTTGTGCCCAAACTCCGTGGTATACACGTGATAGGCTTCACAATGTCACTTGCTTGCAACGGCTTACACATAATTGCGGCCGATGAGCAAAAATACTCTGCAGCCAAAAACCTGTTGGAAATCACTCAATATCCCGTATTTCACATCCAGCACGACCACACGGAGTTGCCACAAAAAGTGGTGTTTGACCTGCCGGGAGACACTGACCCCAACATCATCAGAGAATACCTGGGAATGCATGGCTACACTGTCCTGGATGTGTACCAGTTCCATTCCCGCAGAACAAACCCCGCCGACCAAACAGACATCTGGCTTGAAGCACAAAATCTTTTCTGCGTGACAGCCATGAAAAACAACACAATTCCACCTCTATTGTCTGTTAACTGGCTGAACATGACCATCGTCAACCCAAAACCCTGCAGGAAAAGGCTGTCCGACATAGCCCAGTGCCGCAACTGCAATGCCCTGGACCACACTCGCAACTTTTGCAACGTGCACCCAATCTGCCCTCACTGCGCCAACCCACACAACCTTGATGGCTGCCCACAAACAAACCCAAATCCACAATGCTGTAATTGCAGGGGACACCATCTGGCAACTTCAAAACAGTGTACCAAGGTTCTAGAAATTGTCCAGCGTTGGCAGGCAGCAGCCAAGCGCTAACTAACATCCAGGGTGCAAACACGCATGGTGGCAGCTGCTGCCTCCCCCCAGCTCGCAACTTGTCGCATTACACTAAAATACTGGACGCCAGAAACCTTCCACAGTCACACTTCTATGCACATGCCATCAGGGGTCCCAATAAAAAAATGACAGTACCAGTTCAAACACCTGTTGCACCCCAAACACAGTTTCAGGCACCCCCCTCCACTCCCTCCTCAACCCCTCCACCACGAACCCTACCCACAACCCCTCTGTCCAATGCTGTGTTGGGGTCATCCTTACAGGACTTACAGGATCTCCTTCAGTTCTTGTGAGGCGCGAACTCCAAGGCCATCATGGACCACTTCCGCCCTTACGTGATGGTTGCAAACAGTCAGCCCGACCCGAAACAGAAAACCCTTCTTCTGCTGGAGGCCCTGACCATGTTCCAGACCAGCCCCTAAATGGATCACGCCCCCTAGCAAGACCCTGATACCCTCCCCCACCCCCGGTACCCTCTCTATCCTTTACTGGAACAGTAACCGAGTGTTCAACCAGCTATACGAACTTGAAAGATTACTAGAGACGTACAGCATATCAGACAGACCGCACAATAGGGGAAGAGGCACTTTAATCTTAGTACACAATAAATTACAACACCATGTAAACTCTAACCTCGACTGCGAGTATATAGAATCAACTTCTATAAATATTAATACAAAGCATGGCCACTTAACAGTCACCTCAGCATATCTCTCACCAACTAAAAACTTAATAACAGCAGACCTAGATAAAATAACCAATCAACCTTACCCATATCTTATTGCAGGAGATCTAAATTCAAAACACACTGAATGGCACAGGAGATTAAATAACAAAAAAGGCAAAATCTTACTTTCACACTCTCAATCAAATTACTATTTAATTTGCGCCCCGGACCGACCGTCTCAAAGTAAATATCAACCTTATGTACTAGATATTCTGTTGACAAAAATTCCCCAACCCAATATTCAAACTGTGTCCCTTGGAAGAAGTACACTCTGACCACATGCCTGTTTTCTGTAAAATTAGCACCAATTTAGTAAAACATCCAGACAAAATACTTAGTAAATTTCCGCAAACAAACTGGGATAACTTTAAAGCAGATCTATAGGAAATATTCACTATAAACAAAATATAAATTTAAAATAAAAAGGATATAAACCCTCTTTAGAACTATTTAAAAACACCATTAAAGCAATTTAAAAAAAATTCTACTTTCCTCAACAGATGCGAATTTTGGCAGCGAAATTTCCCGGATGTAGATTTCTTATTAGCAGAAAAAAGACACGTTAGATATATGCACCAAAAAACATAAACTTATCGTTTAAAATCTAAATATAATAAACTTAAGAAAAAACTTAAAAACACGTTAGAAAAATTAAGAATCACAAAATGGGAGACGTTTGTTACAGAGCTTTCTGACAATATCCGTAACTTCTGGCGAACTACAAAAATTCTTCGTGGAAAAAAATCAAACCAAACATCTACTCCCATTTTAATGCCTACAGGTCTGAGATATAATCCAATAGACAAGGCTGAATCAATAGCCGACTCACTAGCAGATCAGTTCACACCAAACAATGATATCGCAGACACTGATTTTACAAGGGACGTAATTACCACTACAACTAACTTTCTAAATAATAAAACTAAAATAAAGCCTTAGTACATCAATTTATGAGAACTACTTCTAGCCATCAAATCAGTCAAACAAAAAAGGCACCCGAGGATGACAAAATTACATATCAAATGTTAAAAATCTTACTGTACCAAGCATTGTTGTATTACAAATATTTAATGCCATCTTAAAATACACATATTTCCCGTCAAACTGAAAACGGGCAAAAATAATAACAACTTCTAAACCAGAAAACGACCCTTAACTACCCCAAAACCATCGCCCGATATCGCTTCTCAGTTCATTTAGTGAAATATTAAAAAAATTACTCCTGGTAAGGCTTCATTTCCATGCTCAGATAAAGAAAATAATCTCTAACTTGCAGTTTGGTTCTAAGCCAGAACATTGTACTACGCACGCACTCACTAATTTTGTTACTGAAACAATAGCAGCAAATAATGGACAAAAATATACAATCACAGTTTTCCTGAAGCCTTCGACAAAGTGCGGATACCTGGCCTATTACAAAAACTCATAAATTTTAAATTCCCGAACTGCTACATTCACCTACTTAACAGTTACTTTACTAACAGATTTCTACGTATCAATTGATAATGCTGCATCTAATATGCGCACTCTACAAGTAGGTGTACCAAAGGGTTCCGCTTTGTTACCTTTCTTATATAACATTTATACAACAAATAACCACAACAGTTATGCAAAAATTCAGATGTATGCTGAGGATACCGTTATCTTTGCTCAAGATAAATCAATAGATTATGTTTATTTATACACCCAACTTCAACTAGACGAGCTGAGACAGTGGTACGAGCGATGGAAAATCAAAATTAACGTGGAAAAATCCCCGGCTCTTTTCATTATAAGGAGAAGGAAACCAGAAAACATTAAAACACACAGTTCGCATCAAGCTCCGGTGCTGAGAGGGCAGCCTCTCAAAGGACTAGCCTGTGCCCTCTTCAAGAGTGCAGGTCAGCCATCGGAGCCAAGGTTCTAGGCGAGTCTTTAGCAACTTGGCAGTGATAACAGCACCTGGTCAAAACCTTTATCAAGGCATGACAAAGTGCGGCCCCAGGGGCCCTGACGAGAAGGGGCTTATCTCCCTCAGGAAAAACCATGTTTCTGAAAAGAAAATACAAATGACAGCAGAAGGGAAAGAGCTGCTCATTAAGAACAGGTCTGAAATCCTGGCAGAGAAGGTCGCAAAGGAAAGGGAAGAGAATTTCACCTCTTCACAAACATCACCACCACAAATATCAGACAAGTACAGGCATGTGCCTATGATAATCCCAGACAGCAGATCACTAAAATTATGGCCCAGCTGCTCTGTAAAAATGGAATAAGTTTCCATAACACTCTCACTCGGAGGCGAGAATTGAAACTTACCTTTAACATCCGGCCAGAATACGAAAATGCCCGGTGCCTGCTCGCTGACACCACCCACTACACACACGCCCACCCTGATGAGAAGCCCCAAAGGTTTGTCATCAAAAACCTGCTCGAAGGGGGGTTGACGTGGATCCTCTCCGCAATTTTAAAAGTAAATCCCGCCACCACACACCTGAGAATCCCGACTAAGTGCCGACAGGTACATGGTCAATAACAATACAGAACACCAGGCAAAACTTTCTCAGGATTAAGAGGCTCTATTGGGCCGCCGTTCACATAGAGCCTTACTAGCCGCGACCAGAAGATGTGCCCAACTGCCGCAACTGCAGTCAGTGGAGGCATACAGCCAAACAATGTAACATGCGCCCAGTGTGCATTAACTGTGCGGGCCCGTAAGAGCACACAGAGTGTAAAATGAACAAAGATTTTCAGCCCCTGCGATGTGNCCAGTGTGCATTAACTGTGCGGGCCCGTAAGAGCACACAGAGTGTAAAATGAACAAAGATTTTCAGCCCCTGCGATGCCCTAACTGCAAGGAGGAGGGACATTACGCTTGTAGAGTATACAAGCTCGCAAAGAGAGAACAAAAAAAATACACGTCCGCAGTTACAACATGCACCAAACCATACAAATACTACACAGCTCTCGCAACTGCGCAGCACACCACGCACACTATACAGGCCTGAGGTGCAGGAGCCGACCCAGCCAATGTCAGTTGTGGCCGGGTAGGGCGCCGCCTGGGGCAGCCAGGCTGGAAACAGCAGGGCTGCAGTCAGCGGGTTCTCTCGGGGTGCTCTGGGCGCTGGGGAAACAAAACCCAGCCCCTGGGCAACGAGGACGGATGACCACAGGCCAGAACAGCAGCCAATCAGATGTCCGTATCTATTGGAGACCCCAAAATAGCCACCCCAGCTGGATGGAGGTCTAGGTGCCACATTACACGACATCCGGGAACTAACAGAATTACTTCGCGACACGCACTTTGCAGAATTAATTACACACATGCGACCATTTTTTGGCCCATCAGGGCAGCACAAACACTTGCTCACAAGCAATGACTGTTGCTACAGGCACTAGCTACTTGTCTGCAAAATGGCTAACCCTAAACAGAATACTAACTAAACCTATTAAACTGGAAGGTCTGCAGGATCAAATTGCAGATATATGAATTACAACAACTAATAATATATGCAATTGATATAGTTTTTATAACAGAAACAAGATTCAATAACCAGGACAAAATAAATTTTCCAATATATAATATATAAAGATTAGATAGGAATCACAGAGGAGGAAGAACAGCTATAATAATTAAAAATAACATTCATCACCATCCAGTAAATATAAATATATTAAACCAGATTGAAGCCACAGCAATAAAAATTAAAAGTAACCATACCCTCATCATAATGGCGGCAGTATGTTGTCCCCCCTTATCTAACTTAAAAGAAAAAGATTTAAATAATATTATGTACGATACAGGACCCTTTTTAATAGCAGGAGACCAAAACATTAAAACTACTGAATGGGACTGCTTATATAGCAATGCAAATGGAAGGAAACTACGTAGACAAGCAGATTAAAAGAATTATGTAATTTTTCCACGACCTAAACACATTCACTTACCAGACAATGGCAACAGACCAGATCAATTAGACTTCATACTCAGCAATATCCCCAATTCTAACATAGAATGATAAGTTTTAGACGAATTAGACTCAGATCACTTCCCAATCTTTACGAAATTAATTTTAAACACACATAGATCTAATAATGAAAACAAAATAAAGTGACCAGTAACAGACTGGGGAAGGTTTCCAAAAAGATTTAATAGAAAAATTTGAAAACCTGCCAGAAATAAAAGACAAATTAGAACTTAATGTGCAGACAAAACTCTTTACAGACACAATAATGGAAACGATAAAGCAAAACACTAAATACATGGATAAAAGGCAATACACAAGAGTAAATTTCCCAGAAGTAGATTACTTAATAGCATTAAAACGCCAAACACGAAATAATTTTCACAGAAAATGAAATCCCGTAGTTAAAACAGAATACAACATGCTTAAAATACAGGTAAAAAGAAAATTTGAAGAACTAAAAATTAAAAACTGGAGTGCAGCAACAAAAAACGCAGCTCACAATCCAAAATAAATGTGGCGATTAACTAAAGCATTAACAGGGAAATGTAAAAAATTAACTACCCCAGCAATGGAAACTCCCCAAGTTTATGTATATACTGGAAGGGATAAAGCTAACACAATAGCAGACAGCCTAGAGAAACAATTTTCCTCCAATAAAGATGTGCAAGAAAGACAATTCACTCAATCAGTAAATAACTATATAAACGAATACCTAAAACAAAAAGAAACATTGGAATATGACCAAATTACATTAAAAAGAACTATTTAAAAAAATTAAAACACGCCCTAATAATAAATCTGGAGGACCAGACAGGATCAAATATGAAGCTCTAAAGAAATTACCAGTAAATGCCCTAGAATATCTCTTAAAAATATATCATTCAATGTTCAAATTATGCAGATTCCCACAGGCCTGGAAAAAAGTTAAATAACCTTACCGAAACCTGGAAAAGATCCTACTAAACCAGAAAACANCAGATTCCCACAGGCCTGGAAAAAAGTTAAATAACCTTACCGAAACCTGGAAAAGATCCTACTAAACCAGAAAACAGACGACCAATAAGCTTATTAAACAGTATGAGAAAAATATTTGAAAAAACCCTACTATACAGACTAGAAAATAATGCAGATTTAAATAAAATAATTCCAGATAACCAATATGGTTTCAGAGACGAGCACAGTATCATACACCCCCTAATTATAACAATTGAAGACATGAAAGATGGATTTAATAATAAAGAACAACGATNCAGCACAGTATCATACACCCCCTAATTATAACAATTGAAGACATGAAAGATGGATTTAATAATAAAGAACAACGATATACAATAACAACATTCTTAGATGCAGAAAAAGCCTTTGCTAAAGTCTGGTTCCCAGGACTAATATATAAATTAATAAACTACAAATTTCCAGCAACTAATGTAAATTTATTAGCACACTATTTAAATAATAGACGTTTTACAAAACATTAAATGGAGCAGACTCTAACACTAAAATAGCAACAGCAGGAGTACTGCAGGGGTCTGCACTTTCCTCTTTACTGTACAGTATTTACACAGCCGACATCCCAATAACAGACGCACACACTAACGCAAATATCCAAATGTACGCAGATGATACAGCAGTAATAAGGCAACACTGCCACATTAAATTTGCGTTAATAGCCCTACAGATAGAATTAACTATCCTCAAACAATGGTACACGTAATAGTGAATCAAAGTAAACCCAGGAAAATCAGAGACAATAATTATTACCAAAAAATTACCTAAACCTAACAAAGAATTAATGCCATTCAATGAAAAAATCCCGTACGTTAAAAAGACAAAATATCTAGGTATAACGATAGATCACAAGTTAACTTGGCAACCACACATAGCAAGTGCAAGATATGCAGCAATAGGAAAACTTAAACAATTATACCCAGTATTAAACACAACTAACTTTCCAAGTAAAAAAAATTCTTAATATATAATCAAATAATAATCNAACAATTATACCCAGTATTAAACACAACTAACTTTCCAAGTAAAAAAAATTCTTAATATATAATCAAATAATAATCCCAGCTATGTTATATGGATGTGAGGCATGGGGACATGCTGCAAATTTCAGAATTAAAGACCTGCAAACCATACAAAACAAGTACCTGAGAATAATAGCTAACCAAGATAGATTCACGACTGTTAAAACCGAAAGAAATAATTGCAACCAAAAATATGAATTTGTATAATACTCTGGCAAATCATGACAATCAAAATATCCAATTCCTTGATAATAATGATTCCACAGCAGTCAGAAAATTCAGAAAACCTAAACTACACTGCACACGACAAAAATGAGAAGGGGCCCGCCCGCTGATTGGCCAGCCAATCAGAGCGCAAGGCACTCCCATTAAAACTGGTGACGCGGCCAAAAATCCGCAGTTGTGGAGCAGCCAGTGAGAAAGTAGCAGCTGCAGCGCGCGCCTTCTACAGATCTTCAAGTCAGCAGTACTGCCGAGTAGTTCTTATTAGAGCTGCTCGTGCAAATAAAAGGCAAACTAGTGTGGCTAGTTCTTATTAGAGCTACCGCATGGCCCAGGATCGGCAGTCCAGCGCACACGTCAAGCGGCTGGCCTCGTAGAAGATCATGCAGTATAGAATGTGCATGCCGACTGNAGAAGATCATGCAGCATAGAATGTGCATGCCGACTGCACCCAAGCTGTGCACGACTCACCACACACACGCAATACATTACATAATAAAAGCACACACGCACAAACAAGACACAGAGGTGAACTATTTTAGGGGTCAACTGTGTGGATTCTTGGGCAAGGAGACTTGCCCCGACTCCACACAAGAACCAGGCACTGGTCCAGGGAAGATTGATCAAGGGGGCAACCTATAACACTCAATCGTAATAATCATTACATAATTCACTGTATATATCACTTAAGATTACATAGCAAATACTGTACATTTTGGTCAGGATTAGTAGCCGATATAATAAATAAAACATTTCAATTATAATAAGAAAATATATACATGTATATATGAAAAATAACTAATTTAAAAACAATACAAAAAAAATAACAATATTTACAATAAAAAAAATATATAATACAAAATAAAAAAATTAAATTAAATTAAGAATAAAATAAAACAAACAATAAATAATAACATTACAAAAATTAATAAATATATATTATGTACCCAAAATGATGCACCGACTTTGTAGTCTGTTTCCGGTCTGTAAGAAAAGAATCCTTGTGATCGGGAGGGGGAAAGGGGTGCTCTACTTTGACTAGAATCTGAATAGAGAGTCTGGCACCTTGGCGCCCCTCTAGCATACTAACAATGATTTCTAAATATCACTACACGACCACACAATGAAATGTACCTCCAGGGCTGCCCCGGGAGACTACGGACTCAACTACACATTATACACGAGATTAATTAGAACACTTGAACACAACAGGCCAACATGTTAGACAGACATCACGACACTGACATTCACTGCAGTCAGGAGGCTGGAGTGAATACGGGTCCAGTGCCCAACAAAACACAGCTACACGGCACCCAGCCGCCGACCCAATGATTTGAGTATGAGTAGGGGTGCATTTGTTTTACAAACATCCTGTGAATTATGAGAGTCTAGGCTCCCGGTCTCAAAACACCAAGACCATTCTGTGGCATACGAGGGTTCTGTGGCAAACTTTAAAACTCTCGAATACAATAACGCAGAGATCCCCTACTTTACACACTCTAAATACATGATAATAGACAAAAAATTTAAATGGCACTTATATATAAAAGAAACACTTAAAATCCTCCAGACTCCCCTTGCGACTCAAACTGCTAACATACACATCTTTAATCAGAGCGGCCTTAATGGATGGAAATGAAATCTGGGGAAATGACGCCAAAGTATTAAGTCAATCACCGCAAAGTGTTCAAAATAAATTCTTAAAAGCACTGGGAAACGCTCATCACTACTCACGCAATTTAAATTTACACAAAGCTTTAAAAGTCCCCCTAATTGGCAACAAAATCATTCCACAAAATAATAAATACTACGATAATATTACAATTCATAGTAACCCAGTAATCAGAAAACATGGCAAATACCTCCCGGACACTAACACTAGACTAAAATGTCCTAAAATGCCTCATTAGCAGACTTAGAAACCAATAATAAAACTTAAGAAAATGCTGCCCCCCCCCCCNNNNGGCCCCGGTCGACCGAAAAACCTCTGATCGGTCCAGGACAAAAATTCGGGCACTATAACAAAACTAGTTTGCGCTAGCATCATGCCAGTCATTCTGCCTAGAGCTCTCGCTGCGGCACACATGCCCTCCCTCCATAAC
This sequence comes from Clitarchus hookeri, assembly GCA_002778355.1. Classification (NCBI taxonomy): domain Eukaryota; kingdom Metazoa; phylum Arthropoda; class Insecta; order Phasmatodea; family Phasmatidae; genus Clitarchus; species Clitarchus hookeri. Next base: position 321,860 of record NQII01002207.1, on the reverse strand, counting down.
AAGCCATGCGTCTCCAGAGATCCTAGCATTCATTTAACGTGCTGATTGATTTTCCTAATGCTTAATTAATTATTTACTTCACTTGTTTAGTAATGTTTAACTAACAAATATACAATGAATACCTATTAACTACAAGATTAGCAGACTCATGAACATTGTTTTCACTCTCACTACCATTTCATGCTTGGCCACACTCAAACAGACCTCGTGTTCTTAGAGTCACGGGAATTGTATTTGGCAATAGAATCTGCTCTAACATACCAAACCTAGCAGTGGGCAGAAAGTGCTAGCCTTTCCTAACCAACTGTATTCAAATGACATAGCCATTAGGCGGCCAAGGGCCCCTCACAGGGCCTGAACTACCCCCCGCTCTGAGTTTCGGCAATGATGATAAACTACAAGTCTTCATTTGAGTCTCTTCTGGACAACAACAACGAGTTAGTTAGGGTCAGTTAGTATTACAGCTACCTAGCCGCATCTGCTCTTGTCTAGTTTAGACCCAGGTCNAGTTAGGGTCAGTTAGTATTACAGCTACCTAGCCGCATCTGCTCTTGTCTAGTTTAGACCCAGGTCCCCTTCACCTAGTATTATCGTAGTTTACTTCCATTACAGTTTCATGTTAGTTAGAAGTTAGTACAGGTCACAGTGTCTATTCCTCGTAGGAATAAACATTTTTCTATCTAACCTCGAAGTACTTATTTTTAGGATGACTGTGACTTTAACTCCAGTAGACGTCAGCCCACCAGTGAAAAGCAGGAGACCTAGTCATTAAAACCCATTTGCCGAACTTAGAGTAGGACTGCGGGCTCCCTTGACCGGGTGCATATACGTCTCAAACAGACACATTATATGGCCACCCATACTGTGGAGCAGGTACGTCAAGGTACCTGGTGCACACGTACGGTAGAGTCCCAACCACTAGGAACTCAATCCACAAGGCGGCTAGTCAGCCAGCCCAGCCAATTCACTCCATCCACCGCGCTGTACTGTCGCCGAAAGGAGTGATAAGACTGGTTCTGGAGGTCTCACCCTATTGGTCCACACCCACGTTGGTGTCAGACATCCAGGGTAACCCACAGTTCTAACCACCACGCTGTTTGTCGCCGGTTGGAGTAATCAGGTACGACTCTGGTTGGCTTGGCCATGACTGGCTTTACACCTAGTTAGAGATCCTCGTTGCCTGCTCTTCCTTAGTGTGGCCGACTTTAGTACCTTCCTTTATGCCATANTTTACACCTAGTTAGAGATCCTCGTTGCCTGCTCTTCCTTAGTGTGGCCGACTTTAGTACCTTCCTTTATGCCATAAACCCATAGGAGTGGTGCAAAATGGCAAACTAGGAAGGTAGCTACTGTCTCAGAGTCCAACTTGAGCTGTAACCCAGCACCAACTGCCCACTGCAGTCTAACCTCCCCGGGAACGAGCTCAAGCAGCCCGACAACTGGAGAGGTCTCACCTCCCAGTCCCTCCACNTCTGCAGTCTAACCTCCCCGGGAACGAGCTCAAGCAGCCCGACAACTGGAGAGGTCTCACCTCCCAGTCCCTCCACGCTCCCTATTTCAACCACCCCACAAGACCGCCGGTGAGCCGCATCAAGTCATCGTCGACTTTCGCCAGGGACTCCATGTACCACTGCGTATATCGATCCCATGGTTCCAACCCAGCAGGAACAGCAACCTTCCATGGGCTCCCACCAGCACCACCAGCCGCAGCACCACCTTTGCCCAAGGACTGGGCACGAGTTCCAGTTGGCACAAGCAGCAACAGCGGCCGAGTCAGGAACTACCCCGGGCTATGCTCACTCCAGGTAAACCAGTGGCTGTGTGTAAACCAGTGTTGTGGACAGTTAAGCCCACACCAGACTTTGTGCGGTGCCACCAAGCCACGCGCTACAGTTATATACAGGCCAGGGTCTGGTTGGTAGCCAGTAAAGTCGAACCCAATAGATAGTCCGTGTCTCTGACCGGCACAGTAAACTTTGCTCAACCGTGACGTCGTCAGTTTTCCCAACATCACATGTCAACAGTTTTATTTTCTGAATTTAAATTTTGGTGTAATACAATGTATTAACAAACATTTCAGTGTTATGTGGTGTATTAATAAACATTTTGGTGTTATGCAGTGTATTAACATGCATTTCGGTGTTATTTTGGTTTTATTGCTATTCACNGTATTAATAAACATTTTGGTGTTATGCAGTGTATTAACATGCATTTCGGTGTTATTTTGGTTTTATTGCTATTCACGACATCAGATTGGCTTTATAATTTTCATACTTATAAGATATACTGTACTGATATTTGAGGTACAAAACCTATCTTAAGGCTAAAATTATTTATTAAAAATTTTTAAAAATAAAAATTTTGCAAGATTTTTAAAATTTTAATTTTTTGCATGGCCACTCAACTATGATGTAATAAAAGAAAAAGTGAAGAGTTAAAAAATTTGTAGTTTAAATTAATAGTGTGAGACAAACTTAAACTGTATTAGATATATTGGCATGAAAGAGACACACAATGCCCAGATACATTATTTCACCAGTTGGTTAGACTGTGGCACAACCAATCCCAGCATGATGTCCCAGGCAAGGAGGGAAGAGGTTATGGTAGTGTAACAGAAGCACATGTTAGTTGCCCACTATTCTGCTGAAGTTGGTTCCACAATACAGCGATGCATNGTAGTGTAACAGAAGCACATGTTAGTAGCCCACTATTCTGCTGAAGTTGGTTCCACAATACAGCGATGCAATGCGATGAGCCGTAGCCAGTCTGAATGAGGCAGCAGTCTGTCACAGTGCGTCAGCGATGAGTGCGTTGCGCGAAATTCTGGCGTTGCAATTGTTTGCGCCAGTCAGTGACAGCCAACAAATGAGAAGAAGCTTAACAAGTGTTTGTTTCGGTGGAGAATAAGAATGACTATTTATTTACATTTTGAAGATGACAAGCCCTGTTACGCTCACATCTTTGTATTTTTATTGTTGCTGCATTATGTACAAAATAGAAGATAGAGCTTCCTGTGGGCAATGTCATAAAAATCGTCTATTAACAACATCAAAATAATTCTCCATCATATATGTCTCTCATACTCACTGTATGCTAATGCGTAGTTTTCAATGCACAACGTGTTCATATAGCCTTGCTTGTTTATCTTCTACCCACTAAAAAAAAAAGTGTCAATGTTTTTTGCATGTCTTTTGTTACATTCATGAGGTGTAAAAATGAAATTTTCACCCTTGAAATAGATAGCAGTAGCATCTCACTAGGCGTGCATCGGTAACAGATATTCGCAAAATTGTGAAACAGTACGTATAGCTCACCGCCACCGATCGCGTCGTCACACATTGTATCACAACATGTCGCTATACTGTGGAACCAGCTTAACCAGGATCCTCTCCTTCCACCATCGTAGGTCACTCTGCTATAACAGATGTTATACTCCAGTCACTTTTGCATAAACTTCTGCTAATCATACCGTAGACACTACTGAGTTCTCCAATATAATAAAAGTGCCCTCATCATATGACTTAGGCTATGAAGTTGCAGTTGATAACTGGGTAGGATGACTAAGAAGAAAGTCTACAATAAAGACAGGTTAACCAATTTGGCTCATTCTGTAGTAGTAGTAGTAGTAGCAGTTGGGTCAATCCCTGGAAGCCTGACATATTGCCATGGTGGGCAGACATTCTGAGTGGATGTTACAAGACCCACTGGTATGACTTACTGGTCATGCCTGTAAGGGAAATCACACTGGNACAGACATTCTGAGTGGATGTTACAAGACCCACTGGTATGACTTACTGGTCATGCCTGTAAGGGAAATCACACTGGTATAAGCTGTTCATGATTAATTGAGTACTTTTGAGATCAACCTTTGAATAACCTGTATACATTTTAATGGGCACGCTGGCTGGTATGCACCCAGTAAGTTGGTAATGACTGAGAGAAAGTAGTTGCATGTTTTAATATGAAATTAAAAGTGTTAGATAAATTTTAGTGAATACTACAAAAATTTATCTTCCTTTCTGTTTATTTTTAATGTATGTAAGTCTAAAACCTGATACAGATGGACATCTTTTGTGAACAAGAAGGTGATCACCAAAAGGTGAACAAGAAAGCGAACACCCTCTTGTATTAAAGTCCCATGTACATACTGTACACACAGTAGTGGTACTTGAATGTTGCAGCATGCCAGTCACTCATTTCCACAACAATACACAAAGATTTTNACTGTACACACAGTAGTGGTACTTGAATGTTGCAGCATGCCAGTCACTCATTTCCACAACAATACACAAAGATTTTACAAACCTAACAAATCACTCACACATAATTAAAATCTGGTTTCTACTCTCAAATTAACAATATCAGTTTTGGGAACTACATAAATGCATGAAATGCAAATGTAAACAAACTACTTGCACAAGAAGTTGAACGAAAAATAGAACAGTCTCTAAATTATTCTAGCTAGCATGCAAGCAACTTGCAAACAAGTTAGCCAGTAACATGATGCAAGTCGACTTGAACAAAAAANATTATTCTAGCTAGCATGCAAGCAACTTGCAAACAAGTTAGCCAGTAACATGATGCAAGTCGACTTGAACAAAAAAGGTATACACCTTCTTGTACAAGAAGTGTGTAAAAGGCTTAAAAATTAACAAATTTGTAAAACATTTACTTTTCTAATAGTTTCAAGGTTTTGCTTGACTGATGCATGAATAAAGTGATCAGAACCATGGCAATGTTAATTTTACATATGGTGGAAGTATACACACTGTGCATACAAGTAGGTCTTAAGCAAGACTTTCAAAAAATGTTTATATGAACAGCCTATATGCTACAGTTTTGGGAATGGACTGCGGACATGACCTTACTTACTGCTGCTGATAACTGGAAAGTTGGCCACACGTTACACTAAAGTGAAGTCCAGCAACAAATTAAGCCAAACAAAGGTAGATTAAAAACACAAATTTGGGAGAGTCTACACAGATTTTGGAGCTACTCCTTGAAATATCAGCTCTGTTCATAACTACAGGTTCAGCNCCTATATGCTACAGTTTTGGGAATGGACTGCGGACATGACCTTACTTACTGCTGCTGATAACTGGAAAGTTGGCCAGACGTTACACTAAAGTGAAGTCCAGCAACAAATTAAGCCAAACAAAGGTATATTAAAAACAGAAATTTGGGAGAGTCTACACAGATTTTGGAGCTACTCCTTGAAATATCAGCTCTGTTCATAACTACAGGTTCAGCNGAAATTTGGGAGAGTCTACACAGATTTTGGAGCTACTCCTTGAAATATCAGCTCTGTTCATAACTACAGGTTCAGCCATACATATCCTACAAAAGGGCAGACCTGTCAACAAATCTGGGAAGACAGTTGCTTGTGCCATAGTATCAAGATTTGACTGTACCAGAGGGTAAGGTTAGGCAATCTCTAGTGGGTAGTCTTGAAGTTGGTTTGTAGCATCATTCCTTCAACAATCAGCTCTTCTTATCACTAGACGTCAACTATATGCAACAGGGCATCCCTGTGCCAAACATGATGGGATAATAATCCATTTAGTTCAATGGTTTTTTACTCAGTGAACCCAGTCAAGAAGGATCCAACACGATACTTTTAAGGGAATAGATGTGCAGATTGCGGAACCAACACTGTTTAACATTAGAGAAGCAGCCTTCATATTCTACCACTCATTCCCTGCGTCAACACTTCACATCCCATGTTGAGGAGGTGAATTATAGAAGGCAAAAGAGTGACAGCAATTAGGTTACTTAGCATCATGTACAGAGCAACCAGCGTTTCTAGACCAATGTATCTGTGTTTCACGGTCGTTGCCAAGATTTAATCCCCCTGCATGGATGCTGGTTGCCACAAATGAAGGGTGAAGACTCCATCTCAGGAATCTGCCAATTCTGCTAGCCAGAGTAATGATGAAATAAAGCAGTGGAGTTGTGTCACAATATGAAAATGGCATTTTATAAATCTAAAATTTTTGTTGTTGGCAACTTCTGAAGTGTTTGAATCGCTGTAGCTTAGTCAATTTTATTTAAAGTATTAATTTCTACTGATAACTCAATTTATTCCACACTGACGCATGCAGCGTACTGTTTTTATTCTAAAGTGCCACTGTCATACCCCGTCATCTCAAACCAGCACTCGCGACGAGAGAATAGCACACGAATCCGTGTGTCCTGCACCTGAGTAGGTGGAGATGCAACCCACCGCAACCTAGTAACTCTGCAAGGCGCATTGCCAGACGGCCTGGCAGAGGCAGAGTAAGGAAGGGGTTGCATTTAATACTTGTGGCGGTGCGCAAAGCTTGACGCAAAGATATATGCAGCAACGCGCCGTCCAAATGTNGGGGTTGCATTTAATACTTGTGGCGGTGCGCAAAGCTTGACGCAAAGATATATGCAGCAACGCGCCGTCCAAATGTCAGTTGATGCTGGCAACCTCAAGGGAGAGGTCACCTACTGGAGTCCACGCTTCAGTCCCACTGTCAGCACCGAACAGTCCGAAAGCCGAAGGAAGCCACCAGCAGAGACCTCCATCCGCCGAAGAGATCCAGCCCNGGGGTTGCATTTAATACTTGTGGCGGTGCGCAAAGCTTGACGCAAAGATATATGCAGCAACGCGCCGTCCAAATGTTAGTTGATGCTGGCAACCTCAAGGGAGAGGTCACCTACTGGAGTCCACGCTTCAGTCCCGCTGTCAGCNAGTTGATGCTGGCAACCTCAAGGGAGAGGTCACCTACTGGAGTCCACGCTTCAGTCCCACTGTCAGCACCGAACAGTCCGAAAGCCGAAGGAAGCCACCAGCAGAGACCTCCATCCGCCGAAGAGATCCAGCCCTGAACGAAAACACCAGCTGAGACCACGCTGCCACCGAAGTGTTCCAGCACTGGAGGATGCCACCAGCTACAACCGCCATGCCGATGAGACCCAGCTGACCTAACCTCAACCTACCGCCGGAGCAACCCCAGCAGGAGCCCCAAACATCCAAGTGCCGGTGTTCGTCTCCCAAGGGGCGGCTCGAGTATTTGTGTGTCCAATGCCTAAAGAGATTAATTATCAAGACAGTCAGTGGGTTTACGTCCTGGTACGTTTTTGATCCCACACTTAAGCCCCCTAACCTGCTGGGTACAGACTTGGGCAATGTGTCTGGTTTACGACTAATAAAGCTACATTACATAACTAATAACCGGACTGGCGTATTTATTAGTTAAATTTAGTTTAGCTGATCTTTTAGTAATTACTGCTTCCTGCCCTCTTTCGGGGAGAGCGGAGGCAACTGGAACAGAAAGAGGGACCACAGTCTCGAGACACCACCTACATCACAGCTGCCATAAGTCACAGACCCACCTCTCCTCTGGGGTAAGAACAGTGACAACTCCTATCCCTTCCCCGCCGCAGAGGACAACAGCCACCCTGGTAAGACAGAGTAAAATAAGCCTCAAAATTACCCCCGATGATGCATCACCCTTAAGGCCGCAGAGAGAGAGAGCGCAGAGGAAAGGAGACAAAGCATTATCCAAGGTTTCAACCCTCGATACCCAAGGCGCCCGTAGTCTGCGCCAGAGGTAACTCAAACCCTAGGAATCATTCTGTATATCACAGGGAGCAAGTCGCATCAACACTATTTATATATATATATATATATATATATATATGGTCCTTTAATTATTAAAAACAAACAAGAGGCAACCCTGAAGAGTAAAACAACTGTCCCAACTTACAGTATCTGCTAAAACTACTTTTGGCTTATAAAGACTGGGATAATTTTTTACGTCTTTAATATTATCCACTAGATTTTTACTCCACTGGAAAATGAATAATTTGACACAACTCTGCATCTTCAGGATATGCTATGAAACAGGTATACTATTCTTGAATAAAGTTTGTTAATATATTGTATCATGCATAATTAAGTTAAATTAAATGATTGTTACATAATTGGACTCTTTCCACATACTTCATTACCAATCACTGTGTAACTTTTACTGTATGAAATTTCACCAAAGTATGAACCAAACTAAATAATTCATAGATTCTAATCTATAAATCAGGGGCACATCCAAGGTAATGCTAAGGGGGCTTGAGACTCAACCTTGATACTTAATTATATAGGTACCTAATAAAATTTGATTATTTTTGAAACCATGTACTTTGTTAATAATTGTGTGTTGTAACACACTTAATATAGTAACACAAAATTTTAAGAAGTATTTAAATAACTTCTCTACGAAGTCCTAACATTTATATTTAGCTTTAAATCTTAGGGCTTACTAGTAGTCATAAGATTTGAATGTAATGCACAGTGTTGCATATCAAGTAGCCCCCTCTTTAATGGGCCTCTGGATCCACCACTGCTATAAATCTTTAGATTAATTTTCCATGTATTGTACGTGGTCATTCAAATAAGGTTGAATGACCACATACAATGAAGGTTTTCATAAAAAAAAATAATTTCAACTGTTTGGGAAAGTTCAATAAGTATGAATTTACATAAAACAAGTTCAGTAAATCATACAAAAGTAAAAAATTACATTAAAAATGCTGTTTTATGTGTGATGTAGATTTTGATCATATTATGTAAATTTCACAAGTTCTTACATGTACAATAATTCTGACTTAAGTAAAGTGCCAAAATTGCTCAACAAACTAATTTTAAATGCAGTCTTAAGTACATTTTATTCACAGTAGGTTAGCAACTACTAACTTGTATCAGGAGAGGAGAGGCAGTGAAAAATAGATGACAATGAAAGAGACACATACAATAACACACACATACACAAGTGCATGGAGGTACACACACATATTATACATATGCATATACACTGCAGGACAACGAAAATAGCACACTATGAGGAAACCATGCAACAACCATGAAACAATGTACATAGCGAGAGTACAGGCTAGTATGCACATGATCTTATGTTGGTGTGTTTGCATTTGACTGTACACATGGCAGTGGTGCTGCAAGACCAGCAGTCACCGACACTGGCATGTAGTCAAAGCCATATTGATGCAAGAAACACCATACAATACCAAGCAAGCATATAGTGTGAAAAATAATGCCAGGAAGACACAAAAGATGTTACTTTACGCAATTGACGGACTTTGAGAGAGGACTCATAATTGTGCTCAAAACCGCAGGGTGGTTGTATCGCCACACAACCAACCATGTGNGACGGACTTTGAGAGAGGACTCATAATTGTGCTCAAAACCGCAGGGTGGTTGTATCGCCACACAACCAACCATGTGGATCGTTCAGGCCATACTTTCTGATGTTATTAGAAGCAGTGGATACGCAAAGGTACCCACACATGGCAGACTGGCTCAGGATGGACGAGGTCAACTATCGACTACCAGTTGAGAGGATCGACAGATGTACACCATGTGCAGACAGATCCCATGGCAACCCAGCCTATGATACTGGCCAGTGTTGGGGCTCCTGTGTACTCGTGAACCATTTCCCGATGCCATGCGGAGGCANGACGGACTTTGAGAGAGGACTCATAATTGTGCTCAAAACCGCAGGGTGGTTGTATCGCCACACAACCAACCATGTGAATCGTTCAGGCCATACTTTCTGATGTTATTAGAAGCAGTGGATACGCAAAGGTACCCACACATGGCAGACTGGCTCAGGATGGACGAGGTCAACTATCGACTACCAGTTGAGAGGATCGACAGATGTACACCATGTGCAGACAGATCCCATGGCGACCCAGCCTATGATACTGGCCAGTGTTGGGGCTCCTGTGTACTCGTGAACCATTTCCCGATGCCATGCGGAGGCANGACCCAGCCTATGATACTGGCCAGTGTTGGGGCTCCTGTGTACTCGTGAACCATTTCCCGATGCCATGCGGAGGCAAATCTGTGATCCCAGTACCCTTAGGTGTGTTGCCATTAACTCTCCAAGAACAGTGGCTCCGTTTACAGTGATGCCAGGCCATAGCAACGTGGAACGGCACAGACTGGCAATGTGCGGTGTTTAGTGATGAGTGCAGGCCACAGCAGACATTATGGTCTGGGAAGCCATAGCCTATGATAGCCGATCCACTCTCATCATGTTACGTGGAACATTTATTGCCCAGTGGTATGTGGGTGAGATCCTACCCCCCTCTACTCCCATTTATAGCCAGGATTCTAGATGTAATATTCTAGCAGGATAACACCTGACTGCACACAGCATGGGTCACCCAGGACTGCCTTCATCATGTCCAAACACTACCATGGCCTGCATGCTACCCTCACATGTCACCAACCAAATGTGTGAGACCAGTTGAAACGCCACGTTCTGCCATACCATGGGGATTTGGAACACACTGTCCACCAATTGTGGGCCCATCTGCCTGAGGACAACATGTGGCATCTGCTAGACTCCATGCCAGACCATATTGTAACATATGTCAAAGTGTGAGGAGGTGCAACGCATTATTGAAGATGACCAGACGGCGTACCACAGATCTATATGTAATTTTCCTGCAACTGTGGTTTTGCAATCATGTGTATTACTCATCTGTATCACTCTCAGAATAAAGTTGCAGTACCATCAAATTCATCCTTCTGTGTGTGCTATTTTTATGGTCCGGCAGTGTAGATACATGGCACGTACATATATGCAAGCAAGTAAATGTAAACATGCATGTATGCATAGATACCTTATGTACATATATCCAGGGCATGCACTGTAGGAAAGATTTTGAGTGCATGGTCTAACTGGCATAAAATAATTTTTACTGCATAGCTCCCTGCCCCTTCTTCAGCTGATAAGGGAAAGGGATGAAGTGCTCTTACCTCATGTGTATAAATACACTCAACTTCACAGCCATAACCAATCAGCACATGCACACAACCTGTACAGACAATGGGAGGGGCTTATCACTGCGCATCCCAAAACCTTTCCTAGGCTGTGTAGCCTATACATATATGCATGCATGCAAACACATACCTATACACAAAAGTTATTTGTACCCCTTTTCTCATACATACAAGGATTCAAATTTAAAATTCAAAATAGTTTATTAAAATTATAATCTCCCACAAAAACTTTACTGAAGTGGACATATTAATTTAACTAGCAATGTTGGAGAAAAAAAAATCAATGTATAAGTCACCTCACCTTGTGAGCTGTAGCTCCCAAGCTACTCAGAACAGACACACTCTCAATGTCCACCTTGCGAGAGTACGTCTGGCCACACACAGTGTAGGAGCGTGAGAAGCCAGCCATCTCTGTCACATTCTTATCCAGAAGCTTCACTTTTTCACCTTCACCTGCAGAACATTTCACATACAAGTGGACTTTGTCTGGAAAACCAAATATAATTGGCATTCATTCCTAAATTATATTCAAGTGGTCATGGGCTTGATTAGAAACTAATTATTTGACTGGAATAGTTGATTTGTTATGCCAGTACAGTCAACTGACACAAGGTTTTTTGCATAAGGAGTCTCCTATATGTATATATATATATATATATATATATATATAAGAGAGAGAAAGAGAGAGAGGCAAATCGTTTTAAGGAAAATACTGGTTATGGAACAACATTGTCTCAATACTATGTTTTGTGAAATAAGATTGATTCAAACCATAAAAACGTGCTTGCAAACGTCATGCATATTTTCAAAGTAAGTCAATGCCACATAAGTCCATGCTGTTGTCGTAAACTTGGCCACAACAGCTTTGATACATATTCAAATTGCTGGTCCTTGTGTGGTAAAACTAATTTTGATGCTTGCTGCCAGCTCTTCTATCTCTCTAGAGGTTTGTTAGTAATCTCATTTACCATTTTATATCAGCTGATGATTTGGTTTGCAACTTATGGTATCCATAAATGCCTGTTTTAATAATGATATATATTCCTCATTTGAAAAATTTGGAGAATATTGAAAAAATAAAGCATATATTTTCCCCATCCATATCATTCATCAACTAAAAGAAAGGAGATAAATACCAGAACTTTGAAAAACTAAATTAAGGTTCCTTGATAACGCTTGTGTGCCTTTACAGTCTGCCTCACTTGCAGGTAAAACACCCAGTACCCATATGTTTGGTGGGGTCCTTCATAAGTGTTTGACACTGCTAACCCTCCCCCCCACTGTTATCAGCTAAGGTAAAGTCTCAACAGTTCCAAACAGCTGCTCAGTATTCACCATGTTATAGCTGTGTGTGTTACAGGTGATGTACTTGAAGCAGTACTCAACTTTATGGCAGCTACAGTGAGCCCAATCCTAATCTGCCCGTGATCTTGCTACCAACCTGACCATGCCACAGCCCTGAGCACAATCATGGGAGCAGGCCTCCTGACAACAAACACCACCACAGTCGGGCTAAAATCATGGATATTCCATTACAGTGTGACCACATCAGGAGAGGACAAGTCCCCTAAAAAGAAAAGATTTGATATACATTGCTAGTTTCCAAGAGATGGTGTGTTACTGAATATTGGCCATTGGTCAGCTGACGAAAAACTATGGGACGGTGACTTACACTGGCCAGATACCACATGTTCTTTGTAGGCTGGAATCCTGAACAGTGTAAATTTCAGTTGCAGAAGTGAAATGTTAATTGCAAGAATAATTTTTGGTACTATTTGTCGAGTGCAATGTAAGTGTAAGAAGTGCTAAAATATTTTGTCAAAATAGTCTGTACACAGATTGAAAGTACACCCAGTGTTGTCAGGGTGATGGGGACTAAATGAAAACTGCCAATTACATAAGAAAGACATGAATGGTTGTCTAAGTTGATGTGTGTCCTGAATAAGACTGCAGAGATTTTACTATAACAACCATATTCATATGTTTTCTTGTTATGTAATTAATAGGGACAGGAAATTTTGTATTTTTAATTGTCTTTAGGCTAGACCCCATGGTCCTGTGTATNGAATAAGACTGCAGAGATTTTACTATAACAACCATATTCATATGTTTTCTTGTTATGTAATTAATAGGGACAGGAAAATTTTGTATTTTTAATTGTCTTTAGGCTAGACCCCATGGTCCTGTGTACTTTCGATTTTCAACTCTCTGTTCATTGGCTGCTGCCCCAGTGTGCAGCCAGTTTTGTCTCAGACCAGGTGGCATAGGATTCAGTGATTGTTTTCTTACAGGTATGTAATTGGCTTAAGAGCTCACATGGGCATGTCTAACAAACTGTGATCCAATCGCAAAGATAACAGAAATGTACGTGTGCTTTAAGTCTAGCTTGTCTTAAAATGAATTTGTGAAATTTTCCAGTCCCAAGTAATTTATATAAAATTTTAGGAAAAGGTCTTGTAAGTTTTGATCCCTTAATTAGGTCATCCCATGCATGAAGAGACCTCTGCTCCTCGTACACTTGGCCATGTCGAGGGAGCCTGATTCAGGCCACAATGGAAGGTGGATGCTGGGTTCTGTGGGAGAATAATATTGCTTTGTGTTAACTAACCATGAGCTGCACTCAATTCACTGAGAAACAGTTGGCATATCTTGCCCCCACAAACCCTTCCACCATTCCCAGGGGCAAACCATGGCCTCAGGATACTTAATACAGCAGGTAAGGCAACACATCACTTCTTGCATGGGTAAGGGGAGTTCACTAAAAACTGGCATAGGAGAAAGATATAGTGTGCAAGTGTCTGATAGTTAATTTTTGGGCAGCAGCCTCAGCCTCTGCCTAGAACTTTGTTTTGGCACTTAAGTGCCTTGAAGTAGAGTAGAATTGCCCTCCATAGTGTTTTGGATTTGGATAAGTGTGGTTCAATTTTAATTAAGAGTTTATTTGTGTCTGTTCTGTGGTCTGACCACCCGCGGGTGCTTGTGGAAAGTGTGGATGCCGGCGGACCTGACAACAGCAGTTAATTGATTAGTACATATTGGTTTTGGTAACTTCATTTAATTAAATTTGAAATAAACTAAGATGAAATGTTAAATAATTATGTAAGTGTGCTGTAAACATTGATTTATTGAATGACATGGGCTGTGAACCGAGTAGGCACCTAAGATAAAGAGAAAAATATGAGTGTTTTCTGAGAATTAACCCACCAGTACCCTTATGGTTCACACATGAGAAGTGAGAATCTGGAAATCCCCTGAGAGTGAGCATCCAAGGAGCACAAATAAGGTTTTTTCCTTCTGACGGAGCATGCGCAGTCACAATACATTGTAAAGAAATTTTGTATACTGTTTAATGTTTCATATGTGTAACTAGCACATTTTTCCCAGTTAGCATATACAACTATATCAGACGATGGTGTATAACAGATGTACATGAGGGAAGAGAGTGATGTATGGTATTTGTAATATACAATGACAAAGATTGGCAGCATTGCCAATAGCTGCATACGCCATAGTAATATGTCAGTAGATCTATTCCTGATTGGCATTATATTGTGTCCTGAAATTGTGTCAAATGACCCAGTCTCTAGTTTATTGCCCTTTAAAAGACAAAAGAAAATGAAATTACAGCAATTTTTTTGTGGAACTTGGCATGTGTATGTGAACCAAATAGGAATATTCTGAGAGAACTTTGGGGCTTTGCTTTAGTGCATTTGGTTATTATTTTTGTAATTTTAGTTTGCAAATCACTGATGGAAATTCCTGAAAAGGTACAAATGTTGAAAACAGATAATTACTTATCATAGTTAAGTTTTTGTTTTTTCTCAAATTTATCTTTAGCCTCTAATATTAATGGCAACACCATCTGCCTTTAGCTTTAACATGAACAGATAGGAGATGTCTGAAGTTAAAATAATCATACCATTAAAGAGTTGTAGGAAAGATGCTTGTGTGCCTGTAGTGCCTTTGACACCCCTGAACCTCAAGTCATTTCTGGCCCTCCTCAAGGCTCTCTCATCCATCAGCAAGTCCTGCAGCCATAGGCATGCACGCTTGCCAACTGTTGTTAACTGGGCAGGTCTGCAAAGAAAAAGTCAAGTGATCATCATCGTCATCATAATCAAAACCTAGTACACTAGCGGTGTACAACAAGCGAGTTTGGTCACCTAATTTCTATCATTCATTGATGTAGACACAAATTAGCAGTATTTTTAGGCAAGTTTGACTGCTCCAAAATGCTAACATAAAACTTGCTCGTAAAAAGCACTTTGGTTGCTCAAACTGCATTTAGTCATTGGAACACTAGAAAGCTCTCATTTCCCCAGGCTTCCTTTGCAGCAGCATACGGACTGAGCTTTATCTCAGCTGAGCAAAAGAACTCTCTTAATAAGTCATGGTGTTCATTCAGTCATCGGGAATATGGAAAGGTCCTTAACAGCTCCGTAGTTCACTTGTTTTTGGTAAGTGCGAAGGTCTACATTCCCAAATCTGCACCACCGGATTTCTACATTTATGCCAAAGCAAGAGATGTCAGCCATGTCAGCTGACTCTACATGCTCTACCAATGGCTGAGTTGGTCCAGCCACAACAATTACCAGGTCAACTGGCATCCTATTATATTTTATACACCTCAGTACCAACCCCTACTAATACAAGAATTTTCTGACAACACCTTGCAATACCTACCTGCAATGCACTGTTTCTTAAGTTCACCACCATTTCTCAACCTCTACCTGCCTGACAACACGTCATAAACATATGATTTCCTGTCCCTGTCCATGGCTCAAATGAAAGATCAAGAGCAGCAGAATTCCATAATGTTCAGCATGTAAATGTACCATAAAAATAGTCCTAAATTAGCCTGCATTTGTTGTAGACTATATTTGGTCACCAACAGGAAAGTTTCACTGAAATTTTTATGTGAATAAGGAGGAACGTTTCATATATCCCGAGAAGGAAAGAGTAAAGTACTGCACAGTAGAACCCCGCTAATCCGACCTCGGATGATTCGACTCCTCGCTTAATCCGACCATACCGTTGTCTGCATTTGTTTACGTTTCAGGCGCCTTGCTCCGTTCATGTCTAGACCTGTCGGTGACGGATTATTGCCGATATTATTTAGTAGACCGCTGACTGTTGACAGGTGCGCTTGTAAGTTTCGTTTCATTGCTGTATTGTGTTATAATTTGGGAAATCGCTTGTGTTAAATTTCAAAAGAAATCATGTCAACTAAAAAACGTAAGCACGTAATGCTATCTTTAGCAGAGATACTGAATGTACTTGAACGGTTAGACAAAGGTGAGTCNACGTGCGCTTGTAAGTTTCGTTTCATTGCTGTATTGTGTTATAATTTGGGAAATCGCTTGTGTTAAATGTCAAAAGAAATCATGTCAACTAAAAAACGTAAGCACGTAATGCTATCTTTAGCAGAGAAACTGAATGTACTTGAACGGTTAGACAAAGGTGAGTCAGTTCAAAAAATTGCGGGTGAAATAGGAGTTGGGATAACAACAATTAAGGACTGGAAAAGAAATAGAAAACAGATTGAATGTCATACAATGATAATTGATGATGAGAAAGGACTAAAAACACAAAAAACTTTGAAGAAGCCTAAGTGCGAAATGTTACAAAGTGCCTTGTGGGTATGGTTTCAACAAGAGAGAAGGAAAGGGACTCCATTATCTGGACCAATCATAAAAGAAAAAGCGCTAGTTTTATATGGTAAAATGGGAGGAGACAGTGACAACGAAACGTTTACAGCAAGTGAAGGCTGGCTGCACCGTTGGAAAAAACGACACGGGATTTTCGGGAGGTTATCATTTCCAGCGAGAAGTTCTCTGCTAATAAAACAGCTTCTATTGAATTTATTCCGAAATTTGAAAACATAATTAAAGAACAAAAATTGACACCTGACCAAGTGTACAACGTTGACGAATAAGGTTTGAACTATAAGATGCTTCCTACAAGAACTCTTGCTGCACAAAATAAGTCCGTACAAGGTGCTAAACTCGCTAAAGAAAGGATAACAATCGCTCTCTGCAGTAATGCTAGTGGCAGCCATAACATGCCATTGTTTCTTATCGGAAAGGCTAAAAAGCCGAGAGCTTTTAAAAATATTAATATGGCATCATTACCAGTTTTTTACCAAAATCAAAAATCAGCGTGGATGGACTCTGACTTGTTTAAAGAATGGTTTTACAACCAATGTGTTCCTGCTGTAACAAAACGTCTAAAGGAAAAAAATCTTCCTCGACGTGCAATCTCAGTACTAGACAATGCACCTTCACATCCATCTGAAAACAAACTTCAGAAAGGGCAAATAAAAGCTTTGTTCCTTCCTACAAACGTAACATCTCTGATCCAACCAATGGACCAGGGGGTGATAGAGTGACTAAAGCGGCGAAAATATACNCTTTGTTCCTTCCTACAAACGTAACATCTCTGATCCAACCAATGGACCAGGGGGTGATCGAGTGGCTAAAGCGGCGAAAATATATTGGGACAATTTTAGAAAGAACAGAAGAAGGCTGCAGCTTGTTTGAGGCAATGAAAGCAATCAATATCAAAGATTTTGTCTACACAGTAGCCGAAGCTTGGGAAGAATTGCCAGCATCCACACTCCAAAAATCATGGCAAAAATTGTGGCCAAAAATGCACAAAAACAACGAAAATCAATGTGATTTTCTGAGGCCTTGAAGAGTTTGAGATAGAACATATCATACATTTAGCATAATATCTGTGTTAGTTAGCAAGGCGGTAGGTGGAAGTAGTTGTGCAGTTTTAGTCCCAGGGCGCCAGGCCGTGATTTCGCGCACGGCCATGCGGTGAGCAGAGATTCTTATCAGGGTCGCAATGTCACGATGTGGCTGGTTGCTAACACAGACACATAACTCTTCTGCTCTATTGTCGGCCGCAAAGTACACCAATGCAAGTACAAGGGAGGATGACTACTTACACTTAGAAAATAAATGTGACCATGTGCACATTAGATCCAGAGCCATCCCGCATTGATTACAGAGGAATTCAAAATTAAAATGTGTGGGGTGCTACACAAACTCAGAAAGAATGATGCAGAAAATTACATTAACTCTGGGGTACAAAACACTTGCATGAGGCATAGCCTAAACCAGCCTGTAAAATATGCAAAGTTAAATTACCAAGTACGAAAAACCCTAAAGCGCAATAATTAATTAAGCGCCCTCCAAATCAACGGAAGGGCCAGGCTGGCTGTGGGGGCAAAATAAAAAAGGGTTCTAAAGATAAATTACACCGAAGATTTACGGATCAGTGAAGACAAAGTTGAAACCCTTGCAGGCCAACAAGCACGCATCCATCCCGCTTGAGCACCAACGAGAGACTCCCGATGGACACTAGCCCACGCTGGAAGTGGAGACCCTGTCTGACCATGTGCATGGATATGAAGCATGGAGGGATACACTATACTGATCACAAAAACGTGCACAGAATTGCACAGCTAAATTAATATGTACATAAGAGCTGCACTTGCTAATACACAAAATGTGCACAGGAGTGTGCTACAAAACAAATGTGTCAAAACGTTACATGCTGATTCACAAAGATGTGCACAGGAGAGCATGGCAAAACAAACACACAAAATACCTTACATACTAACACGAACCCTTCTGCTGGTAGCTGAGGCTGTAACCCACTTTTGGTGCGCTTAAAATGCGCATCACACATATCATGCGCCCCTTATGCATGCGCGTCCTATGACGGGCTTACGCCGGCCGAGGGAAGAGGTTGGATGACAAGCATTACACTGCAAATGCTTAACAATAAATTTACAGCAGTTATACTTCAATTAGTATAATGTGGTATGTAAATAAATAGAGTTTTAGGGCATAACACAATTATTACATACAATTTTAGTGAAAAATGTGTCAAAATTAAATCCTGAATTCAACATTAAAAGAACACAATTCATTCAGAAAGTAAGCTACTTGTAATAGAATAGTTGAATTAGTTTCATTACAAAAATAAAATTCAAACCACTATCAGAACCGTAAAATGTTTTTTTTCTACAAAATTTTTGATAATAACGTACACTACCCTATTTATTAAAAAAAATAGTGAGTAAACTACCCTAATAACTATGGATAGTTCCAATTAACAACTGAATAACTCATTTCAAACANTCTAAAGATAAATTACACCGAAGATTTACGGATCAGTGAAGACAAAGTTGAAACCCTTGCAGGCCAACAAGCACGCGTCCATCCCGCTTGAGCACCAACGAGAGACTCCCGATGGACACTAGCCCACGCTGGAAGTGGAGACCCTGTCTGACCATGTGCATGGATATGAAGCATGGAGGGATACACTATACTGATCACAAAAACGTGCACAGAATTACACAGCAAAATTAATATATACATAAGAGCTGCACTTGCTAATACACAAAATGTGCACAGGAGTGTGCTACAAAACAAATGTGTCAAAACGTTACATGCTGATTCACAAAGATGTGCACAGGAGAGCATGGCAAAACAAACACACAAAATACCTTACATACTAACACGAACCCTTCTGCTGGTAGCTGAGGCTGTAACCCACTTTTGGTGCGCTTAAAATGCGCATCACACATATCATGCGCCCCCCCTTATGCATGCGCGTCCTATGAAGGGCTTACGCCGGCCGAGGGAAGAGGTTGGATGACAAGCATTACACTGCAAATGCTTAACAATAAATTTACAGCAGTTATACTTCAATAAGTATAATGTAGTATGTAAATAAACAGAGTTTTAGGGCATAACACAATTATTACATACAATTTTAGGGAAAAATGTGTCAAAATTAAATCCTGAATTCAACATTAAAAGAACACAATTCATTCAGAAAGTAAGGTACTTGTAATAGAATAGTTGAATTAGTTTCATTACAAAAATAAAATTCAAACCACTATCAGAACCGTAAAATGTTTTTTTTCTACAAAATTTTTGATAATAACGTACACTACCCTATTTATTAAAAAAAAATAGTGAGTAAACTACCCTAATAACTATGGATAGTTCCAATTAACAACTGAATAACTCATTTCAAACANTAAAAAAAATAGTGAGTAAACTACCCTAATAACTATGGATAGTTCCAATTAACAACTGAATAACTCATTTCAAACATACATACAGTTTCAAAGACTCAGTTAAATTTTTTTACTGCAGATACTGTGTGCAGGTGATATTCATGTAGCAGTATTCTAGTCACTTACTGTAAGTGAGTGAACCCCAGTGTTGGGAGACTCTTGTATTGATCTGCAAACTTGGCCAATCGATCTACACAACCAGCTACCTTTGGCAGGAGCAAGTCGAATCCATCTCGTAGGATTATCAAGTCCTGGAACACAATGAATTATGTTAACTGAATTTATTGATGTCAGAATTCAAGAAACTATTTTAGTACATACATCCTTATAAAAACAGTAAATTTTTGCTATATCCTTTAGCTCATTTTTCAGAAGCTCCATAAAAACAAGCAATGCAGTAACAGATGTCTAAGTATAAAAATATTTCCAAAACTGCATCTTAGGTATCACAGTGCAAGAAAAGCAGAAAATTTTTAAGACCACCAGTATCTGGTAAGGCACCTGTTCGTAATTTGATTTGTAAAAGGTGTGGATAACCAGGCAAGAGTACTCACTGTTATAGTAACCAATGCTGTTTTCCAAAGAACTTCACAATCACTCCTCATTAAACTTCGTACAAGTTGGCATGCCAACTCACTTATGACTGAAATTTTGACTATTCTGACATAGCTTTCCCACTCAATAAGGCTGGTCATCATAGTTCTGTGACATGGACTACATTGCAAGTTTCTCAGAGTGGTAGACCGTAGCTTTCTTCTGAAGTTTCTGAAATGTACATTTTAGTCCCTGTCTTGCTGTGTTTATCCATAGAGATCATGTACAGCCATAAAAAGAAATTATACTCAGTTTCAGTTTACCTTTATAAGGGATTTGAGACATGTACTAAACTTGTGCAGGGAAGGAAAATATTACATCCAAAATTGGAGCACTTGCAGAATGCAGTGATTTCAGGAAAATAAATAATACATATACAGAATAACTGTCGTAGGTATGTAATCTGGTGTGTTACAGTTGACAATAGCAATATGTAGAGATGCCTACAAGGGGGGCCCACAACGCCAGATGCATCATGNTCTGGTGTGTTACAGTTGACAATAGCAATATGTAGAGATGCCTACAAGGGGGGCCCACAACGCCAGATGCATCATGGAAATTTGGGGAGGAGGGCGGGGGTTGGAAAAATGGTTTTAAAAAAAATCTTGTGTTTAAAGGGATTCTTCTGTGTGAGGAAAAGAGCGAAGACAGATTTGGATTGGAGGAAAAAAGNTCTGGTGTGTTACAGTTGACAATAGCAATATGTAGAGATGCCTACAAGGGGGGCCCACAACGCCAGATGCATCATGAAAATTTGAGGAGGAGGGCGGGGGTTGGAAAAATTGTTTTNGGAGGGCGGGGGTTGGAAAAATGGTTTTAAAAAAAATCTTGTGTTTAAAGGGATTCTTCTGTGTGAGGAAAAGAGCGAAGACAGATTTGGATTGGAGGAAAAAAGAAAGCAAGTCGTTGGAAGTATTGGTTTTCCCCTAAGGGGGAGGGTAGGGGGCAGCGTTGGTTCGAAACAAGCCGTACCATCCCAATTTCATCACATAGGGATGTTCCCGCCAGTCATGTACAGTTCATGTGAACGTGAAAGTCCATTGTTTCAAATTGTGCGGATCTTGTGCACATGCATGTTTTTACAATAGTGTTTTCCAAGAAAGTTAAAGGTGCGGGTATTTTGCAATAATGTAAAGGTAATCATGCCTAAACAACAGAAACTTATTAAGTACAGATGTCTAGAATTAATGTGCAATGGAACAGTAAGCCGGGGCAAGTGGTCGGAACATTGCAGGAAGAAGCTGACTACGAAAATAAAAATAATTTAAATGTAAAATACAAAATTATAGATTTTAAGTACGGCGATTGTGATAGCTGGAAGCCTTATGTCCAGAATACAGTGTTAGAGGAAGGAAATACATTGGCAGGAAAATCAGAGAGGTGAGTTAATTAATAGCATCATCAATCAGTCCTCGGCTGCATAAATGACTACATAATTTTTCTCAGATGTTGCTGAGGGACCGCGTTGATGTAGCAGCCAAAGCGAAGGTAATCCGGGTTCGATCTCCGGCGGGGTCACTCACTGATTTTCACATGTGGGAATCGTGCTGGACGATGCCGCTGGCTGTCGGATTTACTCGGTGATCTCACGTTTTCCCCCGCCCTTGCATTCTGGAGCTGCTTCATTTTCACCTCATTTCTTACTCATCAGCTCTCCAGATGTTGATGTCAAGACTCACCCAAACTTCTCTCAGATGTTGCTTAAATACTCTGCTCAATAAGAAATATTTACTTTTTCTTTATTGTTGCAACCCTTGAACAATTTGCAGTCTCGCATGTACTTAACAAAAGATCTAAAAACAGTAAAGCAGTTCAAAGTTGGGCCTCCCTTAAACCGCTCTATCTGAAGATGTGTTTGGGATTTTTACAAGCACAAGGGATGCTCAATTAAATTTACTGTTAGTCACAATCATGGCAAAATTAGTTGGTTATATAATAGCTCGTTGATGTTATCTTTTTCTTCCCCTACATCATCTCAATACCGGAATGTGTGTCACTTCATGCCACATCAGTCAGGGTTTTGAAAAATAGCAGAGGGGCCTTTTTCAAAAACCTTACCGACGTGGCCCTACTTTATCCATTTTACTCCTCTCCCACCTCAAATACTGTGAATTTTTCAGTAAATTGTTTAAGAATTAAGGCGAGAGGTTCAGACCATTTATTTTATCTGCAATGTATGTAAGTTCTATGTTGTATGGACCACTGATCTACGTAGTATCCAAACCTTTATGGTGGAGTCTCACAAGCCATGTTAGAATTACTGGCTTTTTTGCTTACAATGGAGTCTCCATTATCCCTCAGTCTCGGGACCATCACCATGATAGTTGAGAGAATAGATGGATAATAGAAATGCCCCCCCCCCCCCACACTAAGACAAGACAGACACTAGTGATATAATAATGTATACAATATTTAGCACTATATTTTAAACAGGTAGCAATCAATAGAAGTATGTACAGCACAGTATGTATTTGGTATATTGTAGACTTCTGTTTATTATGTTGATAAAATAACAAAACTGAATACAGTACTATTATGTCAATGTTCAGTAGTATAATCCTACCTAAAAGAGTCTGTCATTTTCCTTTGTTATAATACTCCATGGGCTTTTGTTGCTGCCGTGTTGCGTATCTTACGTAGGAGTAATATCTGTGTAGCGTCTGCCTCTTCTTGTTACTCATACCATTCAATGCACTTGGAAAAAATGTTTTCAGCGTCACTGTGGCTAATTATTTTGGGGCAATCCTTGAGTGTATCATCCTCTTCTTCTTCACTTAAANACTGTGGCTAATTATTTTGGGGCAATCCTTGAGTGTATCATCCTCTTCTTCTTCACTTAAACATTCTACCTCCTGTCTTGCACTTAATACAAGTTCCTCATCATTTAATATTTCAAAGCCTCCGTCAAATCTGTAAATTCCCAGCCATTCACTTACTTCACCTATTGATGTGTTTTCTCCACCTGGAATCCCTTGACACAGAAGTAAAATTTCCTCATAATTTCCAGATTTGTTTGTGGCTTCATTCTCGTTTACAGTCTCAGACCACAGTTTGTTCCAGCCCTCTTAAAATTTTTATTCTGGTATATCTTGCCAGGCTTCAGCGACATTAAAAATTGCGTCTTTAATTGTGTAGAACCTCCAAAACTGCTTTACACTTATTAATTCATCCCCAACGCAAACAACTTTTTGAATAAAGCATTTTTGATCATGTTGCTTCATGCTTTCAATAACACCCTGATCCATGGGCTGAATTAGTGGGGTAGTGTTAGCAGGCAAAAAGTGGCACGTAATTTTTCCATCACCACTTTGCAAGTAATGAGAAAGATGAGTTGGTGCATTGTCCATTAATAACATGGCTTCTTCACACAATCCGATCAATTTTTAATGTGATTTTACATTTGGCACAAACACACTGTGGAACCACTCATTAAATATATCCTGGCTCATCCAGGCACTTTTTTGTGCATTATATTTGACAGGTAAGACGTTTGAATTCATATTTTTGAAAGCTCGAGGTTTTTTAGATTTCCCAAAGATTAGTAAAGGAAACCTATGTCTACCATTTACATTTGCACACACCATAACAGTTATGCGGTCTTTTTGCATTTTAAAACCAGATGCAGATTTTTCCGATAAGGAGGCTAAGGTTTTCAAGGGAAGTGCTTTCCAATTTAGGCTAGTTTTGTCACAGTTGTAAACCTGCTCTCTGACCAAATTTCTATCTTTTATTTCTTTCATTAGTTTTTCCAGATATTCTGCAATGACGTACTATCAGCGCTTAGTTTTTCACCCGATATGTCCAGCTGCCTTATGCCATGTTGACCCTTAAATTTATCCAGCCAACCTATACTAGCCTTAAATGAAGGATCCCCATCAAGCTTCTTGTTCATCTCGATAGCTTTAGCCATTATTATGGACCCAGAAACTGGTATCACTTGACTGCGGGCTTGAATGAATACTGATACATTACTGTATTCAGTTGATCCAGTTTTGCTGGCTTCATCGTTTAAGAATCAAACTGTAGAGGCAGACAGCAAACGTAAAAACTTTGTAATGAATCGATTTTATCTGCATCTTTCTTAAAATCATTGACTGTCGTCCGCCCAATTACATATAGCAGAGCGATACTCGTCGCGCTTTCTCCTTTACGCAGTCGTTTTACAATTTCAAGTTTTTGAGAAAGTCCCAATACAACACGTTTCCTTTTCTCAGACATTTTTAAACACACTACACTTTGACAACAAACTGAGGACAATGACTTGCTGACTAAGTGACTACCGCTACTAAACTGACTGTAGGAATGGGAGGGCGGATGAGTGTCTAGGAATTCTGGTAGGGTGGTGAGGAAGACGGAACAATTCTACGAAGTACATATGTAGGTTGTACATAAACAACAAACGTATTTTTTGAATATCAAGTATGTAAGTTTATATGCCCTACAGTAGCCCTACATGTGCGCAAAATTTGGTGGGAATTGNCTTTTTTGAATATCAAGTATGTAAGTTTATATGCCCTACAGTAGCCCTACATGTGCGCAAAATTTGGTGGGAATTGGTTTATTGGTCCCTGAGATATGGCATAAAAGCCCCATTTTCTCATATAGTGATAAACAGTGGACTCTCCTACCGAAAATGCATGTACCGATAAACTGTATCCACAGTTAATTTTTAGTGGTCCCTGCAAAACTCCTATATAAATAATGATAAAGCGTCGGTCAAAATATATTTCGGTCCCATCACTTAAGATTTCCTGCAACAATCATTTTTAAGCTGGTTGTTTATGCAAACGTCTAGTAATTTGATGTGAAATACGCCAATCATGCCACTGATTATCACTGTTCTGTGGCGTGGTACAACAATGCAACATGCGAGTCTGGTTTGCTCCCTCCCCTTGCATGGCAAGGAAGAGGGGAAACTGAAAAGAAAAAGTGCATCCTCTCTCTCAGNAGTCTGGTTTGCTCCCTCCCCTTGCATGGCAAGGAAGAGGGGAAACTGAAAAGAAAAAGTGCATCCTCTCTCTCAGTCGCTACCCCTTACATGCCTAGACAACAGAGCAAGTAAAACACTGCTGGTTGGTGATAGTAGAAATTTTGTCAAGATTATTCGTCGCTCAAAATAGTTGCACCTATCATCACTAGTATTTCCAAGCAAATGGTTTTGCCCGAAAATGTTACGCAATACATGTCAGCGAGAAATTATTTATTTCAAAGATGTTTTCGTTTGTGATTAAAGGTAGGTTCTTCCCGTAAAGTTGGTGTTTTATTGTATCTGGCATAAAATCAACATGATTTTAAAACAAAGTATTAATTTAACTCAATGGACAGCATCTCCCAAATAAAATATGCCCAGAAGCATATACTTGACCTCTCTTTGTCGCCTAAAATTGTTTGAACATTGAGCGAATTTTATTAACAAGTGTAAAGTTTATTTTCAGTAACTTACTGCGGGAAAATCAGAGAATTTATATTAATTTATTTAAATAGACACGCATCTTTTGAATAAACTGATATCCTGTATGAGCCTATTCGATACCTTTTGTCGTATAATAATGGATAAGCACCGAGCGCGACTGCAGCGTAACTCGCGATAGATGCGGTGCGTATACAGGAAAATTAGAGGACGTGGTTTTGAATGAATAATTATTAACGACACTAAAGATATAACTTTAAATCGCCTCATTAATTCATTTCTGTCTCAATTTTACAATATTTTTGCAGTGAAATATAATTAATTACTTTAAAAAGACAGACATTTGAAAATGCACGCAAGGTGTCTGCAACCTGTAGCGGTGTGGAGGGGTAAATGGTTGCACTCCTCCCGCCTCTTCTCGGTATGCCTGTCGTGAACACATTCCGAGAATGATTATCTCTCGGTACACTCTCAGCTGATCAAAATTTGAATTGCATTCAGTGTCATATTATTTTCATTTTCAGAGAGTTTGAAGGTTTTGGTCGACTTGCATTTGGTGTCAGATTACAATCAATTACATACTGCATTTTGAGATATTAATTATATTCTTTATTTAACCCATTCAGACCCAGCATACTCAATTGTGCACATAACGTACGTGTAGGTAGTTTTTGTTCTTACTGCAAACTACAAAGCTCAATGACCAATTACCTTATCTGTGGGTAAATGATTCGCAAACCGTCTTACTGGTCNAAAGTTGGTGTTTTATTGTATCTGGCATAAAATCAACATGATTTTAAAACAAAGTATTAATTTAACTCAATGGACACCATCTCCCAAATAAAATATGCCCAGAAGCATATACTTGACCTCTCTTTGTCGCCTAAAATTGTTTGAACATTGAGCGAATTTTATTAACAAGTGTAAAGTTTATTTTCAGTAACTTACTGCAGGAAAATCAGAGAATTTATATTAATTTATTTAAATAGACACGCATCTTTTGAATAAACTGATATCCTGTATGAGCCTATTCGATACCTTTTGTCGTATAATAATGGATAAGCACCGAGCCCGACTGCAGCGTAACTCGCGATAGATGCGGTGCGTATACTGGAAAATTAGAGGACGTGGTTTTGAATGAATAATTATTAACGACACTAAAGATATAACTTTAAATCGCCTCATTAATTCATTTCTGTCTCAATTTTACAATATTTTTGCAGTGAAATATAATTAATTACTTTAAAAAGACAGACATTTGAAAATGCACGCAAGGTGTCTGCAACCTGTAGCGGTGTGGAGGGGTAAATGGTTGCACTCCTCCCGCCTCTTCTCGGTATGCCTGTCGTGAACACATTCCGAGAATGATTATCTCTCGGTACACTCTCAGCTGATCAAAATTTGAATTGCATTCAGTGTCATATTATTTTCATTTTCAGAGAGTTTGAAGGTTTTGGTCGACTTGCATTTGGTGTCAGATTACAATCAATTACATACTGCATTTTAAGATATTAATTATATTCTTTATTTAACCCATTCAGACCCAGCATACTCAATTGTGCACATAACGTATGTGTAGGTAGTTTTTGGTATTACTGCAAACTACAAAGCTCAATGACCAATTACCTTATCTGTGGGTAAATGATTCGCAAACCGTCTTACTGGTCTAGGTCGTAATTGGTTCAGATAACTGTAGCCGAACATATAGTCGGCAGCTCATGGCTGTGACAACGAAACAAGTGGTGTGTCGACTTAATTAGAGTAAGCATCTTAAATTGCTAATAGCAGCTGAAACTGTAAATTAAAGTAGGTCTGATAGGGTTAAACAAGTTGAGGTGAAATGTTTTTTAATATATTATTTACAGTAATACTAATGTAGTAATACGTTTAAAAATTCCCATTTTTATTGTGTTTATTAGCTGAACTTTATTCACAGATAATGTACAGCTATAATTATACTCAAAATCAAGTCTAATAAGGTCAGAAGTTGTATTTTATGGATGTACATGTCAGAACACTCATCTACTGAAATTCCGCTTATATGGAAATTTTTTGACAGCCCCCTGAAAAAAGGTAGATAGGGAGACTACTGTATAAGTTTTCACCTGAATTTGGTGGGAATTGGTTATTTCCCAAGATATGACATAAAATCATATTTTTATGTTGTGCTCACTTACAAAATGGCAGAGAAAAAAAAGTATTTGTAAAGACACATTTGATGGTTGTAATAAATACTTCAACCAAACCAAATTACGTTAAAATTTGTTTCATGATTTTGGATGTGTAGTGGACTAAGCTAAAATATTTACATGGCTGCCATTATGAAAATAAGAATTTTACCCACTTAAATCATATCAGTTTATATGGCCTATCAAAGTAGGTACCACTTGGTTGCAAGTTTTAGTAGGAATAAGTATAGCACATTGTTACCCAAAATAGAGCATAAAAACTTTAATTTTCATGTGGCACACATTTACAAAATGGTGGGAAAGGCTTAGTGTAGACACATATGATTGTTGTAATAGATACTGTCAGCATACAAAGTTAAGTTGCAATTGGTCAAGCTAAACAGGTTTATAAAACCAACATTTCGAAAATAAGGTTTTTACTCATTTAAACATACCAGTTTTCACAGCCTGCTGTAGTGAAACTATTTGCCAAATTTGGTAGGTGTTAGTTAATTTTTGCCAAATATATTACATAAAAATGTTATTTTTAATTATGTGCTATCTTACAAAATGGCGGACAGAAGAGGCTATATGTAGACTCATTTCATGGTTATGATAGATACTGTCAGTATACCTACCAAGTTAGTTGTAATTTCTTACATGGCTTCATAGATATAGTGTAATAATATAACATTTCTATATGGTCGCAATTTTGAAAATAAGCATTTTGCATGGTCGGAAATGTTAAAAGTCAGGTTTCCTTACTTCTTGCTATACATGTATAATTTCTGGTGAGATTTGGTTCAAGGGTTCTAAAGTTTTTAGGGACACACACACACATTTACATACACATGTGCACACATATGTATACACACAATCTTCCCTACAAACATTTCTGTCTTTTAAGAATGAATTAAGAAGCATGCATAGAAGGTCTTGACTTCATAGTACACAAAATGTTTGATGTAAATGNTGTCTTTTAAGAATGAATTAAGAAGCATGCATAGAAGGTCTTGACTTCATAGTACACAAAATGTTTGATGTAAATGATAATTTTTATGTGAAAGAGCGGGGCAAGAGATTTGGGATGCTCTTGACATCGAGGTCTTGAGAGCCATTGAGGGTGAAGCGAGGCGAGTGTGGAGCAGCGCCCGGAATGCATGGGCAAAGGAAAAGGGAAATCCCCGAGAAAACCAGCCAAGCAGCAGCATCAAGCACAATTCCCACACGCGAAAATCCGCGGGTAACCCCGCCATGAAATCGATCCTGGCTCGCCTTGGTGGGAGGTGAATTATTGTAATGCGAACTTAACCTTAATATAATGACTAATTGGTGCATTTACCTTAATGGTAAAAATCATTTCCAACAATTGTGTCCTGTGAAAGGCACTCAAATGCAGTTGTGGCAACAAGTGAAATTGACGATTGTGAGGAGAGTTTTGTTTCATAATAATACGTACATATAATGCATTGGCTTATCCTGAAAAAAAGTGTATGCAACATGAATGGAGGCAGGATGTTGGTATAAATAAGAATGTTATTTCATTTGTTTGAACTCAGAGTCAAATATCAATGTATTGCTTCTAAATAATTTTCAGAAGCTTGGATGTGAAGCTAAATTGAATAAAACAAAGAAAATTGTCTACGGAGGAGATAAACTGCAACCCTTTGGTAGGGTATCATTANTGAAGCTAAATTGAATAAAACAAAGAAAATTGTCTACGGAGGAGATAAACTGCAACCCTTTGGTAGGGTATCATTACAATGTAGAATTGACGAGACTCAGGAGTGACTGATATATACAAATAAATTTTCAACGCCACTGATAAGTAAACAAACTTGTGAAAATCTCAATTTAATTCAAAAATTTTACTATAAGAATAAAAGTAGTGCTAAACAAGAAAAATCAGATTTTGTGCAATGGCAAAGTGGTGTATTTACAGGAACAGGAAAATAAACAAAACAGTATCACATTGTCATTAACCCTCAAGCCAAACAGGTGTCATTAGACCACCACTGTGGAAGCCAAGGATTATAAACAAAAAGGTAAATGAGGCTCTTAATAATTTAGAAAAGCACTGCTTTAGAGAGTCACTGTCTCAGTTGGAACCAGATAGTATTGTTAACAACATGGTCGTTGTAGAAAAGCCTCATGGTACAGTGAGAATATGTTTGGATCCAGCAGATATAAACAAAGTGATTCAGCACAAATCCAATCTCATACCAATTGTGATGTAAATACAAGAGAAACTTGTCAACAAAGCATAATATTCTGTGTTATAGCTACATAATGGATTCTATCACATTTAATTAGACTAGAATTCAAGGAATTTACAAGCCAACCCTGAGAGGCCACCAGGGAATTCGTGAGACAGTGTGAGGACAAGTTCTCCAGGCATGGCATCACGACGAAAGAGTGATTGAGTCACACAGAGAACCAGCTCCGCAACAGTGCCAGAGATTAGTGGTCCTGTAAGTCACATTTTAGATGATGTGGTCAGGGTTCGTGTGGACGATACAGTACCACTTCAATGACACCAAGGCCAGAGTCAAATGCATTGAGATGTGTCAGTAACAGGCAGAGGACGAGCGTGCAAAAGCGTTCATCAGGCATAAGGCCTGTTCCACAGTCTTCATGATGGTGAGGGAGANTGGTGGTCCTGTAAGTCACATTTTAGATGATGTGGTCAGAGTTCGTGTGGACGATACAGTACCACTTCAATGACACCAAGGCCAGAGTCAAATGCATTGAGATGTGTCAGTAACAGGCAGAGGACGAGCGTGCAAAAGCGTTCATCAGGCATAAGGCCTGTTCCACAGTCTTCATGATGGTGAGGGAGAAGAGACTGCCCTCGAACTGATTCTTGAACTCCTACACCCTGAGCTCCATAAACGCCGCCTGGAGTCGACGCATTGGAGCATGGAGGACTTCATCTGTCAGGTGTGCATGTTCGAGTGCGACCTAGAGGAGTGGTATGGGAGCCGTGCCATTCTCACAACGCCCCCAACCTGGAGAGCCCCACCCGGGTCGACCCTTAGGATGCCCTAACCATGGTGAGGTACTCCATGCCCCGGGTGTCCCAGCTGCCGGCACCAATCCCAGCTCAGCCATCGCCCCCAAAACATTCAGGGTCCCACGGGTAGGCCGTGCAGGACAGAATGAGTGTGAAGAGATTTGGACGGCTCTTAACGTCGAGGTCTTGAGAGCCGACGAGGGTGAAATGAAGTGGGTATGGAGCAATGTTGGAATAAGAAGTAAGGAAATGGGAGATCCCCAAGAAAACCCGTCGACCAGCGGCCTCGTCCGGCACGATTCCTGCATGCACAAATCTGAGAGCGACCCCGCCGGGAATCGAACGCAGTTCACCTAGGTGGGAGGCGGTTAGTCTAATCACTACACCACCGTAGCCACACAAGACAGAGGAGATTGCAGCCATGGGTTGAGGGACCATCCCCGTCACACTGCCAATACTGCCCCGAGGTCGTCCACCACCTGAACTGGGAGTGCCTCCTCATACTCGCCCGCCAGACGGTGGCTACGCAGCCGGGAAACGGAATGTAGGGAACGCCAGGCGGGCTCGGCCACACCCCCTCGGAGACGACCAACTAACTCCCTTCTATGACAATTCAGGGGCCGACAACATTCATCTCCTGGAGCACATCTCTGTGAGCGACAGGAGCCTGCTATGCATCCCAGTGGACGTCAATGGGCAACCAAGGGTGGCCCTGATTGGCATGGCGGCGACACACAACTTCATCGCCACCAACATCGTGCAGGCCCACCAGCTGATGGCAGAACCAGGGCTACTATGTCTCGCCACCAGGGGCTAGCAGGCAGGGATCAAGGGACAGACCACCACTGCCATCCAGATGCGAGACCTGACCACTACTGCCACTGCCTTTGTGGTAGAGGGGCTGCGGGAGGATTTCATCCTGGGGCAACCAATCTGCACAAGCAGGATGCTAACATTGAGGTAAGCAAGGAGTGACTCCATGTCGGCAATGCCAGCCGACGTACTGCTTACGGTATCAAGAAACCCCTCCCCACCCTCCTTCGAGGACCGATGTCGCTGGACGAATTCAGTCACGAAGTTTCGCCCGAGCCTGTATCAGTGTTTCATTATGTGCTTAACCAACATGCCTATGTGTATGTAGTGTCGGACTCATTGTGGCAGACCACCATCACTCAGCACAAGATTCTGACCACGTCGAAAGCCCCCATATTCAAGAGAACTTAATAATTATGATGGCCCCATGCGACAGGCTATTTTGGACCAGGTCACACACNAAAGCCCCCATATTCAAGAGAACTTAATAATTATGATGGCCCCATGCGACAGGCTATTTTGGACCAGGTCACACACTTGCTCAAAGACAGTGTTATTGAGCCTACTGAGAGCCCGTATAACTATCAAGTAGTATTGGTGGATTAAAAAAATGGTTTACTTAGGTTGTGTCAATTTCAAGCCCGTAAACAAGCTAACTGTGAACACGCCAAGGTTTTTCCCGCATTAGGCCTCAAGGTTGTCTTTTGGCAAATCCTCACAAGATCAGAGGACAGAACCAAGACCACATTTACAGTTTCGCTCCAAGCCTTTCGGTCTGCTGACCTTCCCCACGACTTTCCAAGCACTCATGACGCAGATGATAGATGGGTACATCGGTCTATTCACTACCGCATACCTCTAGGAGATGGTGATATGGTCTCAGTCATGGGAAGAGCACACCCACCACCTTGTGCGCTCCATAAGTGCCATGTCGACATGACTGAACTCTCATACCTAGGACACTCCATGAACATGCAGGGGAACCGACCGTCCCCGGACCAGTTGCAGCTGATTGATGGGAAGCCCCCGCCCCAGGCANAACTCTCATACCTAGGACACTCCATGAACATGCAGGGGAACCGACCGTCCCCGGACCAGTTGCAGCTGATTGATGGGAAGCCCCCGCCCCAGGCATGCTAACAGCTACAGATGATCGCAGGACAGGTGAACCGGCTCCATAACTACATTCCGGTTTTCGCCACAGTCGCGGCGCCCCTCACCGACCTAATGTCACCCAAGAACCAGTAACTGGACAGATGCGGCCCAGCGGGCATTTGATGACCTGAAGCGTAGGTTCCGTGAATGCCACCTGCTCGCCCGCACCAACTACTCCCACCGATTCTATGTACATACAATTGAGGCTTCTCAGCCATTGTACTTTTGCATTTTTACATAGCAGTCTTAGCCCGAAGGCCATTCCGTCGCTATGGACCTCCCAATCAGTGAGGAAGACGGATCACGCCCTCTCATTGCAGGTGTCCCAGGTTAGCACCTGAGTTGACCAGATACAAAGACCCAACCTGATTCTCAAGTACAGCAGAAAGCACCATACCACAATGTTCTGAGACCCTCGTACTCAAATACCAAGCGTGTAGTCTGGCCAGGGTTCTATCCATACCCCTAGCGTCTCTCTGGGACACAACCAGAGCGGGTTGCCGCTCACCACCCGGTCTTTCTTTAAGAGGGGGAATCACTTTAGACCACCTCCAGCATATGGAGTTAACCACTGGCAACACAAGTCCAACCTCTAGTGATCGGTACACCAGAAAAAAACTCAGGTGGGGCCGAAGCGATCAGCCCGTGCTCCCACTTATTTTCCATGGCACTAATGGGTTTTCAATGACCGATCACTCCACCAATGGCGAGCGCCAGGCGAACAGAGGCACCCCCCCTTCCACCCATTAGTGCACCAGGCGGCAAAGCCACATATTGGCACACT
>NQII01002207.1:159251-287104 GCA_002778355.1 Clitarchus hookeri | reverse complement strand
TAGCCTCTGTAATTTTATATTTTTACATAGCTCTCTTAGCCGGAGGCCATCCTGCGCAACGACCACCCAATCGGTGGGGAAGAGAGGTCACGCCCTCTCATCGCAGGTGTCCCAGCTACGCACCTGAAGTAACCAAATACAAAGCCCAAACCTGATTCACAAGTACGACCAAGAGACACCCTGCCACAAGGTTCTGAGACCCTCACCCTCAGATACCAAGTGTGTGGTCTTGCAAGGGCTCTATCCATACCCATAGTGTCTTGCAAGGACACAACCGATTGCCGCTCACCACCCGGTCTATCTTTGAGAGAGGGAATCTCTCCAGACCTCCTCCAGCATACGGAGTTAACCACTGCCCACACGAGTCCAACCCCTAGTGATCGGTACACCAGAGAGAATATCTGGTGAGGCCAACCCGATCAGCCTGTGCTCCTACTTATTTGCGATGGCACTAGTGGGTTTTCAATGCCCGACCGCCCCATCAACCACACCACCAGCAGAGATAAGCAGTGTGCGATAAGACTCTAAATGGAAGGTTTCTGTCCTTCTCAAACTCCATACGTCTCGACCCATAGGACCAAATTTAGGAAGGCCAAGAAACATGATGGCATTAATGAGCATGGGTGCCTCGGGGTCGTGCTGAAGCACTACCGCTACCACCTGGAGGGCAGCAAGTTTACAGTGAGGATAGACAACCATTGCTTGCTCTGGCTGGAGAGAGCGCATGACTGGAAGCATTGTTGAGCATTGAGAGCGCATTGTTGAGCATGTCCCTGGTAATTACAACGAGCTAGCGCATAACCTGTCCCGCGATACCAATCCCGACTGTCAGGCGTGCGACGCCACCACCTGGGCCGACATATTCCCCCTGTCCTGTTGTAGTGGGCAAGTTGACTGGCCTCCTAGTCTCCCGAGGCGGCATGTACGATGGCGCAGGTTAACTCAGGTCAGAAATTTTAGGAAATCTGGTGCAAGACCCTTAGGGTACAGGTGACAGATGAGTTAGCACAAAACATGCAGGCGGTGTGCAAGTCTGGGCACCTTAATCACTACTGGTCGGTCGACGGCATCCTCCAGTGCTGTGGTTGCCATGGCAGCACCCCCTGGAAGTGTGCTTGTGCCACCACCAACCCATGGAGCTGTGCATCAATTACACCACAATGTACCTCAACAAGCCACCCCGGCACTGACGAGACGAGGCGCACTGTGGACGAACACTTACACTGACCTAGGAACGACAGAGACCCACAAGTATGTGCGCATGTGGGTGTTGTACCAAACACGCAAGATCCACCACAGTGATAGCACAGAACTGCAACGCCCCAGGGAACCAACGGAGCTATTTGACATGGTCGCACTTGACATCATAGGTTCCTATCCGAGAACCACCAGGGGCAAATGCTTCGTCGTTGTTGTGACCGACCTCTTCACCCAACTGGGCGAAGGCATTCCCAGTCATTAACACATAGGCTAGCACCATCAGCCACCTGCTGGAGTCAGAATTCTTTCCCAGATGGAGTTATCCCCGGGTGCTCCTGACAGACAACGGCACCCAGTTGGTCGGCCATATATGGTGGACGGACTGCACTCGTTGGAGCGTAAAGCACCACACCACCCCCATCTACCACTCGCAGGGCAACCAGACTGAAAGCTGAAACTAGAAGGTGAAGGTCCAGTTGGGAGTACCCATTAACGGGGACCACTTGAAGTGGGATGTACACTTACCCTCTGCATTGTTTGGCTTGTGTAAGCATGTCAATGCCACGACTGGGGTGTCGCCTGCACAGCTGTTACAGGGACGGTACCTGCCGAGGTCAGGTCAGCTAGAGGTGTGGCACCGGAAGGAAACAGAGGAAAGTCCCGTACACTGCGAAGAGATGATGCAGCACAAGAGAAATTTAATGTGTTCCCATCTGGCAGCCTACATCGTGGGTCACACGCACATAACCTTGCTACAGAAGGTCAACCAGGACAATGTGTGTACACCCCTTGCCAGCAGGGCAGAGACAGTTTTGCACAGTGCTAGCCTCCAGTTGGGCAGGCTCGGGGATCATTGTAGGCCGCGCAGAAACCTCATCCTACCTTGTACAGCTCGGAGGCAGCAGGCCACAGAAAATCTACTGTGATGACCTACAGGCAGCAAGCGACCCAGACAATGATAGCTTCGAATCAGGCGCAAATACCCCTCCAAAGCAGCACTACTCAGAGGACGAGATGGACTTGACCACAATTTTTTGCGACCCCGACCTACAGTGAACCTCAGGATAACAGGATAAAAACACCCATTATGCCCATGGGATTTGCAGGGTTTCTACCCGAAGACCCCATTCCTGGGGACGTGGGTACCGCCTCCCACATGTGCACAGCATATCTGGAGGGCATAGACTGTTCCTTGAACTCATCATCATATTTCCTGGGTTTTCCAGAGGACTCAGTTTGATGTAGAGCAGACAAAGTCAGATTTTATGGGTTTCCCATTAGCAGGTTCAGAGCCTATCATCGAGCAGCCCCTGTCACGACCAGAGATGCCCAAGATACCCTAATGCTTTATTGGCTGCTGAACATGTCCTTGGGTGATTTTGTCATCCACTGCATAGTGATCGAGGCAGACGATGAGCCCCTCCTCCCCCCATGGAAAGGCCCAGGGGTCGGTGAGCATCTACATCCCAGACCTTACTAGGATAGTGTATCCAGCAACGAAGGGAAATCTGGGCTTTGGACGCCCGGTACGGTTGTGACCCCACTCCCCACAAGACTAGGAGGACCCACAGGTGCTGTATGGAGCACATGGAGACCACCCCACACTGTACCCTGCAGGATGCAACAAAGTGATGTCATAACTTACTCACTCACTACTGCAGGCAGGCTCACTCCTGCTGTAACACACCCCCCTTCTCACGCACGTCATCCACATGCCAGCGATACCTAGCACCACAACACCCCCATACATCAGAATGCTCATGTTCTGGTCTCGTACGATCACAAGCCTAGCAGGAGGGGGGAGCGAGTGTTTGTCATCTGACCTTGCCTCTCAGCCAGCATAAGCCCGTCATGGGTCGCACATGCACGAGGAGCAGGGCAGTGTGATGCATGTGATGTACATGTTAGGTTCACCGAAAGTGGGTTACGGCTGAAGCTACCAGCAAAAGAGTTCATGTTAAATGTAAGGTATTTTTGTGTATTTGTTTTGCCGTGCACTCCTGAGCAGGTCTTTGTAAATTGGTATATAAGGTTTTGACGTATCTGTTTTGCTGTGCACTCCTGTGCACATTTTTGTGATCAGTATAGTTTGCCCCTCATGCTTCATAACCATGCACATGGTCCGACAAGGTCTTGACTTCCAGTACAGGCTAGTGGGACACTAGCCTGCTTCCAATGGCCATTTGGCAGTCTCTCGTTGGAGCTTAAGCCAGGCGAACATATGCTGCGTGGCTTGCAGGGGTTTCAACTTTGTCTTTACTGATCCATAATTGTGTTTGTGTATTTAATTTCTAAAACCTTTTTATTTGGCCCCCACAGCTGGCCTGGCCCTTTTGTTGATTAGCACCCTTAANGGTGTATTTAATTTCTAAAACCTTTTTATTTGGCCCCCACAGCTGGCCTGGCCCTTTTGTTGATTAGCACCCTTAATTGAATATTGCACATTAGGGCTTTTTCAAGCTGGTTCAGGCAAGGCCTCATGCAAGTGTTTTGTGCCACAGTGTTAATGTAATGTTCTGCATCATTCCTTCTGAGTTTGTTTAGCACCCCGTGCATTTTAATGTTGAATTACTTTGTGTCTCTGGATGTAATTTGCACGTGGTCACACTGATTTTCTTAGTATAACTAACCATCCCCCATGTATTTTCATTTGGNTCTCTGGATGTAATTTGCACGTGGTCACACTGATTTTCTTAGTATAACTAACCATCCCCCATGTATTTTCATTTGGTGTGCTCCATGGCTAACAATGGAGCAGAAGATTTACGTGTCAGTGATAGCAACCAACCATGTGGCGACGTCGCGACCCTGGTAATAATTTATACTCACAGCATTGCAATGCACAAAATAACGGCCTGGCACCCTGGGACTACAACTGCACAACTACTTCCACCTACTGCCTTGCTAACTAACACTGATATCGAAGTAAGAGTTATAGTAAGGCTAGTAACATATCTGTCAATGGAAAGCCTGGGCAACCGGTGAAGGGAAAGGATACTATTGAAGAGGTGAAATTGCAATTGTAAATGGTGATGGACTCAAAACACCAACAGACAATGTAGATTAAGGGAAAGTCTGTATTAGAATTGGATGTGTAAGTAGACGACCCCTAGGACTGAATTTGTAACCAAGGAGAATGTGTTGTATATAAACTGATGTTTCAGTTGGCAATAGTGATATCTATGTTCTGTTACATGTTGAATGTGTTGATGATCTATAACCGAAAAGTGAGAAGACAAAGGTGTTGTTTACAATACTACATGTGATTTATTAAAAATTACAGTACCTATTATTTAATGGGTCAATAATGCTAACACATAAAATAACAACATAACCATTTATATATATCATATTTTTAGGTGAGAAGAATACGAATTTTGCTCAGTAAGCCCTTGGGAAGTGGAAGACAACAGGTGAAATACACTAATGATCACAGCCACTGGGATAGATTGTCCACATCAGTCAAACCACTACGGTAATTGAACACACAAACAAAATGTATGTCAAGGAAAAACCAGCACACGAAGAAACAAATTTAACAATATTTAAAATCAATGTACACGATACAACTTACGACTTGACAAATAAATAGAGTAAAACACTTATTTTGTGTATTTACTTTTGCATTTCAAAGCAAAGACATGCTGTTATGGAACTTTTCCATTCATAAAAAGAACAGTATACAATATTTGGTCTACAATAGCATAAACTGAATTTGGAACTGTCAGAAAAGCAAAAGAAAAGTCTTAATTTTAATTTAGCCATGTAACTCCTGTAAAAAAGTAATGAATAAGCTGGTTTTGTGTGTCAATGACACCTAGCAATCATCGATAAACATTTACCAGGTGGGTATTTGAACCATACCGTGTTGTCACCCACATAGCAGGAGGTGGCTCCCAGGTGGATGATGGGTGCCGCCTTGGGGCACAGGGTCGCCAGGACATGGACATGAGCCATCACATCATGCCGGGTGAGCCGTTCTTCAGCAGCTGCAGCCTTGAAGTCGATGTTGTAGATGTTTGCCTCCAGCTCTGCAATCTGCTCCTCAGTTATGTCCAGACCCAGCGCCTGAAAACACAAGCCAGTCTTTTATGTCAAGCACACATACAAAGCAAAAAAGAAAACTCCTGACTTTCACAAAAGAAATGCCTATAATGTTAGACATTATACATTAAACAAAACATAAATAATCAGTCTTTTGTTAAACTTTTCCCACCTCTACACTGTCCCAAGGGTCAACCATGATCTTTAAAGTTCAACTGTATCTAAGTTTATTTCACATGAGCACACCTCATCACTGAAGTCTCTCCCAACATTTGCCTTTTTGGCAGAAAAGTTACTAGTCTCTAATTACAGTTGCACTCGATTCTTAACACACTCTTTCAACTCCTTTGTCTACTTGCTCTTCCACCAGGTGTAAAGGCCAGTATTTACAGATCTACCAGTCCTCTTCAGATTTTTTGACACCTCCCTTGCAAAGATAACACACAACAGTGTCAAAACATTTTATGAGGAAAACACACACTGTTCTTCTTTCTAACTGTGTGTTTTAAATATCCGTTGATTACAATGGTGAAACTTGCCCTGCTCATTACCATTTCCCCTTACTGATCAAGTGTGACAACCTGAGAACTGAGTGAAAGTTAATTACCTACGAGGAATGGGGGTGAGGAAGGTCTTCACAGATGGGTATTCAGAAAATTAACAGTATTTTCTGAAGTTTTATTGTTTATATTTTGCTGTTTATTCCACAGTGTTTCCCTTTGCATTACAAAACAGAAATGTAGCGGAATTTTTCAGACTACTATTCGTTTTCTCATCTCGACTTCCCCTTTCCACCCCTTTATTCTATACCATACCATAGAACGTCTGACACACGCGTAATATTTAATGCTGTAGACAGCACCTAGCTCATGTTAACATCAATGCCTACAGTGCTCAAACAGAGGAAATAAAGATTTTTACAGTCAGTATTAGTTCGTTTCTGCTTTCTAACTTCTACGGCCTATAGTGCTGCATAAAAATATCCCACAACCACCACATCAAAATCCCTTAGACACAATTTATATATATATTTATATACACACATATACATACATATGTGTATGTACATGTATATATTGGCTGTTCCGAAACTAATTTAAAATATTTATGGAGGTAATTTCTTATATAAAATGAGGTAGACATATTCAATACAACTTATAGCCTAGCTTAATTCTTAAGGGAAATTTAAGCCCTTGAAAATCGAGTTCAGAAATTTTATTTTTGCGAAATTTCAGAAACAATGTGGAATTAAACTACAATTATCTGGATAACATTGTGTGCTACCAAGATCTTCACCCTATGGACAAACTGTAGTTAAAACCTCCCTCCACCATTAAATTAATTACTGCATGCAATTTTTATGCATTCAAGTTTTCTGTAAATTGGATGCTGTCTCATTGAGCAGTACATACTACTTAAGAAAAAATATATTCTTGTTGCAAGTGCCTAGGATCCACCATTTTCTTTTAAAATGTACACAAAATGTTTGATTGCGACAATACAACGCCTGGCACATAGACAATAATTCATACATGCGAGGTAAACATCGTAAGCAACCGATATTGGGCCAGTTATTCTTAAGTGGACTTAAGTGGGAAATTTACAAAAGTAACACAACCATATGNGTAAGCAACCGATATTGGGCCAGTTATTCTTAAGTGGACTTAAGTGGGAAATTTACAAAAGTAACACAACCATATGTTGTGCATACATACTAATATGCCTTGTCCCTATGATCTTGCTTAGACACACATAAATGTTCAAATGAGTCAGGAAGTACCAAACAACTGCACAGTACAATAATTATTATGATGGTCAATCTACCCGTTTCCCTTATGTTTTGATCAACTGCAAGAAACATCCCATGATGAGGGGTCACATGGTTAGAGTATTTCAGCTGGTACAAATTATGTGCTCTCAGAATAATGTAGCCTGCCATACTGAACATCAAATGTATGTTAAGAAATTCCCCTCACGTAAACGACGGCATGATGTCTAAACTGCAGTCCTAAATACATGTAAGCCTAGCACACACCACCTGTCTTCTCGTTTCACTTGTGTTACGGGATAATCTGTTGCTTACAATGAGTTTTAAGTCTGCATGAATAAAGCATTGCCTATGTATCAGGCACTGTAACATCACCAATGAAAATTTTGTTTACAATTTAAAAGGAAATGGTGGGCCCTAGGCACTTACGACAAGAGGACCTTTTTGGTTAAGAAGAATGCACAGCTTATTAATATGGCATTAAATTAAGCAAAAAAATTGTATGCAACAAGAGTGCGGACAATTCTGTTAATTCATTGGTGTCAGAATATATTAACACGTTAGTCCACAGCATAAAAATTTCAATAACACAAAATATTATCCTGAGAATTGTAGTTTTATTCCACGTCGTTTCTGAAATCTTGCAAAAATACAATTTCTCAGCTTGATTTTCAAGGGTATATGTACATATATCTCCCATATGAATTGAGCTAAGCTATAAGTTGTACTGCATATGTATGTATATCACATTTTCCACAATTAATCACCTCCCCGAAATTTTTCGGGTGAGTTTCCGAACAGTAAGTGTCTCTCTCTTTCTCGCTCTTTCTGGGGCCGCGGTGGTGTAGTGGTCAGACTACTCGCTTCCACCAATGCTAACCGTGTTCGATTCCTGGCGGGGTCGCCCCCGGATTCTTCACACATGGGAATCGTGTCAGACGTTGCCGCTGGTCGGTGGGTTTTCTCGGGAATCCCCAGCCCTTGCCTTCCGGCGCTGCTTCATACTCACCTCACTTCACCCTCATTGGTTCTCAAGACCTCGATGTTAAGAGCTGCCCAAATCTCTTCACTCACTCCTCACTCACTCTCTGTGCGTACATATCATATATACATATTTATATATATATATATAAATAAAGGGTCATCCGCCTAACGTGGACACCTCCAAAATTTCTGGAACGGTTGCATATCACGAAATGAGGCTTTACCTAAATTAAATTATTTATAGGGGCAAATAATTTGCCACAAAGTGACTATATGTTAACACGTGCATGGACAGAAATCAAACTACATATGATTTTCCCCCTGGAAACATATATTTATTTCAACGGCATCTGAACATGCAAAGAGAAATTCAGTGATATAGCATATGCAATGGAAAGTAACACAAAAATGCCAAGAAATTATGTGCAAATATGATAAAGTTAAGTGGGCCGGTAGCATAGTCCAGTAAANAAAGTAACACAAAAATGCCAAGAAATTATGTGCAAATATGATAAAGTTAAGTGGGCCGGTAGCATAGTCCAGTAAATCTGTACTCACAGCTGTAAGCAAGCAACATACGCCGTGGCTCATACTGGCGGGACCGCTTCCTTATAGCAGCGTAGCGCTTACTTTAATGGGACAAGGGGCACGGAAAGCGATATTGGACAAAACAGAGCATNAAAGTAACACAAAAATGCCAAGAAATTATGTGCAAATATGATAAAGTTAAGTGGGCCGGTAGCATAGTCCAGTAAACCTGTACTCACAGCTGTAAGCAAGCAACATACGCCGTGGCTCATACTGGCGGGACCACTTCCTTATAGCAGCGTAGCGCTTACTTTAATGGGACAAGGGGCACGGAAAGCGATATTGGACAAAACAGAGCATNACTTCCTTATAGCAGCGTAGCGCTTACTTTAATGGGACAAGGGGCACGGAAAGCGATATTGGACAAAACAGAGCATCGCAGCGGAGGGAAGATGGGTAACGTAAGTTCAAGCATGATATCAATACATTAAATTTTATTCAGATACCAACGTAATTCAGGAAATTTGTTTCCTAGTCACTAACTGTAGTAACGAGTGCGTAGGGATGCACAACAAAAATATAAGTTTGGTTGGATTCCTCTTTACGTTAGTGTAGGCGCACGTATTATGAAAAAGCCCAGTTATGGTTAAAAAGCTCCACATTAGATCTTTTCACAGCAAGTGCTCGATGTGTTTACCATCGACGACAATACACATCTGTAAACGCACATATAGCGAGCGACGAGCGGCCTGAAGTGTTTCTGGCTTGATACATCTGCAAGCTGCCATATGCGCTANTCTTTTCACAGCAAGTGCTCGATGTGTTTACCATCGACGACAATACACATCTGTAAACGCACATATAGCGAGCGACGAGCGGCCTGAAGTGTTTCTGGCTTGATACATCTGCAAGCTGCCATATGCGCTACTGCATGTCTTATGGCGTCGTAGGAACCGTGTTCGTACACCCAATCTTTTAGTGTTCCCCACAAAAAAGTCGAGAGGTGTGAGGTCGAGGGAGCGAGCTGACTATCTTACAACACCACCCACGCCCTAACCACACGTTTGGAAACGTTTCATTTAACACTTGCCTCACCACCAAAGCAAAATGCGCAGGACAACCATCACGCTGAAACCACATATCATGACATATGTCGAGTGGTATGTCTTCCAAAAGTGCCGGTAAGGTGTGTCTGAGGAAATGGGCATACGTACAGCTGGTCATTGTCCCATGAATGAAGTATGGCCCTATGACATAGTCTCCAACGATTCCACACCACACACTTTCCACTGTCTCTGGTGCTCCACATGCCGGACCCAGTGGAGATTCTCTGTCACCCAGTAGCGCATATTTCGTAAATTTAAGCGTCCATGGTCTATGAAGGTTGCTTCATCGGGAAATTGTACGTTATTCAGAAAATTGCTGTCATCACTTACAGGCATCATAACAAATCTATAAAACTGAACACGCTGCTGGAAATCACTTTTGTGTAATGCCTGATGAAGAGTTACGTAACATGGATGGCATTTCCGTTGGCGCAGTATCCGTAACACACTTATTCCTNGTTTATACAGCCGGTCATTGTCCCATGAATGAAGTATGGCCCAATGACATAGTCTCCAACGATTCCACACCACACATTTACTTTCCACTGTCGCTGGTGCTCCACATTACGGACCCAGTGGAGATTCTTTGTCACCCAGTAGCGCATATTTCG
Organism: Clitarchus hookeri; assembly: GCA_002778355.1. Classification (NCBI taxonomy): domain Eukaryota; kingdom Metazoa; phylum Arthropoda; class Insecta; order Phasmatodea; family Phasmatidae; genus Clitarchus; species Clitarchus hookeri. The sequence continues at coordinate 276,863 of NQII01002207.1, read as the reverse complement.
TAAATTTAAGGGTCCATGGTCTATGAAGGTTGCTTCATCGGGAAATTGTACGTTATTCAGAAAATTGCTGTCATCACTTACAGGCATCATAACAAATCTATAAAACTGAACACGCTGCTGGAAATCACCTTCATGTAATGCCTGATGAAGAGTTACGTAACATGGATGGCATTTCCGTTGGCGCAGTATCCGTAACACATTTATTCCTNGTGTAATGCCTGATGAAGAGTTACGTAACATGGATGGCATTTCCGTTGGCGCAGTATCCGTAACACATTTATTCCTACGAACATGGAAAGTTCTCGCGTATCCGTATGGGGGTCTCCATCGACATGTGCCAACACATCGTGTTGATGCGTTTCATCCGTAGCAGTCTTTCGTCGCACTTGTGTTGTGGAATTCCAATCACCTCGTGATAATAGATGTGTTCAAATTCTTCGTATCGTTTGCCNTTTCGTCGCACTTGTGTTGTGGAATTCCAATCACCTCGTGATAATAGATGTGTTCAAATTCTTCGTATCGTTTGCCATGAGATGGGCGTCCGATTAGGATAGACCCTACCTTTCACCATGCATTTGGACGGCTTGCTTGGCATTTCTGCCACACTCACCATAAATAAATAGAGCATGCAGTTTTACCTCATTCGTGAACTTCATTGTGTACGTACAGTCACGCACTGCAATACCACTTACCATAACAGATTACGGGGTCTGGTGCTGCGCTGCTATTAGGAAGCGGTCCCGCCAGGATGAGTTACGGCACGTGTTGCTCGCTTATAGCTGTGAGTACAGGTCCACTGCCCCATACGACCGGCTCACCTAACTTAATCATATTTGCGCATTATTTCTTGGCATTTCTGTGTTACTTTCTATTTTATATGCTATATCACTGAATTCCTCTTTGCACGTAATTTCAGATGCCATTGAAATAAATGTATGTTTCTTGGGGAAAAATCATATGTGGTTTAATTATTTCTGACCATACACGTGTTATGAATAGTGACTNTCTCCCACATTTTCAAATTAATAGCAAGACAAGATCCCACCCTCCTCGCATAATCACGCTTATCTAATTGCTGATGAAGTGATGTGTGGTACAGATGAAATATGTACCGTTGTATAATGCGAACACCAATTGCCTGGCTTATTCCTGAGCAACTCGCAAGTTCCGTTGTGCTCACATGTGGATTGTGAGCAACTGACGCCAGAATGTCGGTTGCCTGCGTTTCCCTGTTGCTTGTCTGTTTCTGCTTCCCACTAGAGTATTCCAGTTCCCACCTACCAATAGTTACCTGCAAAGTCTCAACAGTGTCATTCGCGATGGACACTGTTGTAAAATAACGCTACCGCTGCCGTCGCATTTCNTTACCTGCAAAGTCTCAACAGTGTCATTCGCGATGGACACTGTTGTAAAATAACGCTACCGCTGCCGTCGCATTTCGTTTATATTCACTGTGAATCAGAAGCATACCAACTTTTCCTCGTTGGTGTACGACGTTTCCTTTAGCTTCATAAGAACTCACAAATACGGTACAATGGTCGCATGTGTTCGGACCTGTGTTACTGTATCAGTATCGTGTGCGGTCACCTGCGTAGGAACACTCCGCTGGACATCCCAGCAGATGATGCAACCTAACCCGCCACAGCTACAGAGAAATGCATACACCTATGGACACCCCCTTATATCTCAAAAAGTGTTCGACGGATTTTCAAAATAAACACTTCACCGAACTCGCAGCTTAACAAAATGTTATGCTATCGGGAGAAATGAGCATATTCCCATTTAAAAGACAAAAGNCTTCACCGAACTCGCAGCTTAACAAAATGTTATGCTATCGGGAGAAATGAGCATATTCCCATTTAAAAGACAAAAGCTGATATCGTTATATCAGTAATTAATTACATCTCGGGACATAAATACACTGTGTATTATGAGCATCGTAGTGCCATTTACGAATTCGAAATCAAAATTTCAATACCTTTAACGGTTTGAAAGTTATTTAGTTTGATCATCTTAGCTAAATAATCCTGTATATTAACTTCTCGGAAGGCCTTGATTTGTAATGTCAACAGAATCGCCTCACACATCTTCCACATTGTTATTAAAGACGAAATAGTAACATNCTTCACCGAACTCGCAGCTTAACAAAATGTTATGCTATCGGGAGAAATGAGCATATTCCCATTTAAAAGACAAAAGTTGATATCGTTATATCAGTAATTAATTACATCTCGGGACATAAATACACTGTGTATTATGAGCATCGTAGTGCCATTTACGAATTCGAAATCAAAATTTCAATACCTTCAATGGTTTGAAAGTTATTTAGTTTGAACATCTTAGCTAAATAATCCTGTATATTAACTTATCGGGAGGCCTTGATTTGTAATGTCAACAGAATCGCCTCACACATCTTCCACATTGTTATTAAAGACGAAATAGTAACATNGAGGCCTTGATTTGTAATGTCAACAGAATCGCCTCACACATCTTCCACATTGTTATTAAAGACGAAATAGTAACATGATCCTCGCGAATCGATAGTGTCGCATCGTGAATATAAGGCGAGCGTGCTATGTGCTACTCTGCTGCCAGTGTTTCCTTTCGGCGAATAAGTTACTTCATTCTTCAATTTGGCCCAACATTCCAAAAGTGAAGTTGTTCCGAGCAAGATTCACAGCTTAATTACACCAGACCAAAGTAATGTAAATGGTGACATCCCGAAACAGAGCACGTTAGTGGGCTGCGAGTAAAGTGAATCATAGAGAGCGGGTGTGACTCAGGACGTAGCAAAGCTTATCTTTTCCGAATAAACAGCGCGAAGAGAGAGAGAGAGAGATAGAAGGCAGCTGAGTTATCACCTAGGCACGCAAGCAGCAGATAACAGGTGAATCGACAGCGATGGGAGGGGGATCACGCCCTGATAGCGCCAACGAACCGCTTTGTCAGAGACGTTGTTCTTAGTCTTGGTGGTGCACCTGATCGCCGGCTCGTCAAAAAACACCATTTTCACCATGGCCAACATAGAGACGATCGCCACCATCTTCCTCAAGGTGTTGAAAGTGGTAAGTAGCGCCGAGCTGCGCTCGCCCGGAGGTCGGCGTGGAAATGACGCAAAGGACTTCAACACACTAACGGGAGTGGCCACTTCGTGTTGTGCATGCCGCCATATTGAATGGACAGTTATATTTCTCTGCGCTGTCTCCCCGCAGTGATAATAGTTATATTATTAGTTCACNGCCGCCATATTGAATGGACAGTTATATTTCTCTGCGCTGTCTCCCCGCAGTGATAATAGTTATATTATTAGTTCACATGGCTCTTCCTCTAGCTTTTAGGTCACCATTTCCCGTATGACAAAAATACTTTAATTTCAAATTATTTCTAAAATTATATTCTTTGAAAAATAATGTTAACTAGACGTTCCTANATGACAAAAATACTTTAATTTCAAATTATTTCTAAAATTATATTCTTTGAAAAATAATGTTAACTAGACGTTCCTATGGTCTCGTTTTTAATCACTCTTTCCGCGTGAAAGAAGTTCCGCGCGCTACACCCAAGAACAGAGTGAAATATACCCAAGAACAAAAGGTGTGTCAAGCTTGGAAATACACAAAATATATAGAAACACTTTATAAATATATGGAAACACGATTAAGGAAACCATATAAGCCTTTCTTATTAGTAATACAAAGAGTCGCCTGTTTTTTGCGAATAGATTCCACTACTAGTTTTACTGCAAAACACGTTAGTTCAGAAACAATTTCGTGGCTGGATGATTTCAACGCTCAAGACGTCTTAGGTGACTGCCAGCTAATCACCAATGTTTAGTGTCAGGAAGTCTGATTGGCCGAGTCAAGCATAAAATTACTTGTTAACACAGATACGCGACCAATAGCCAAAGGATGTGTGTAAGTGTGCACGTACCAAGATAAAGTCTAGCCTGTGCGTAAATCTTTTCGCGAAAAAACAGATGGCCCTAGTAATACATCACTGTGTTCAGTGAAGACCAAACGAGACTGACGTTATTGATAAATGAGGACATGGAAGGATGCATTACATTTCAATTTGATTTATTTATTTATAGCGGGACGTCTCAACGACAGTGAGGTCATTAGAGAAGTAACCAATTGCTCGAACAATCAGAAACGCGGAAAGAGTCGGGCATGATCTATATTAAGCAGCCATGCCGGCATTCACCTGGAGTAATAACCATAATAAACCGAAACCAGGAAACCAAAATCAGGATAACCGGACCGGGAATCGAACCCAGGTCCTCCGAATGTGGATCCATTGTGTTATCACTACGCCACTTCGCTCGGTATCGTATCCAAGCTGCCCCTCACAGATTNCCTCCGAATGTGGATCCATTGTGTTATCACTACGCCACTTCGCTCGGTATCGTATCCAAGCTGCCCCTCACAGATTATTTATGAATGTGACCAAGGATGCCTAGCTATAAATTAAAATTTTTGAAGGCTGGTATTTCTAAACAGTTGCAGATGCCAAGTAAACAGATAACTAAAAGCACATAACGTTTAGTAGTTACCGCCATTTCTTGCCACCCTAATAGGTGATCGCTTGTATTACGTCATTATCACTACNCCCTAATAGGTGATCGCTTGTATTACGTCATTATCACTACTATACCTAAACGCATACGTGGTCATACGTACCTCAAGATAATGCAACACGCATTTTATAAAGTTTAAGAATTCTAGTCTTTTTTCTAGGCCTGCTTACTCACAAGTATAAAAGCCGATTCACACTGAAGTACACGGTACTCGTTACGGTAACTTTGCGTTAACTCTTGTGTCAAAATTTTTTGATAAAATCTTGGCGCTTTTCACATCGGAGTTAAGAATGGCAAGTCTTTAACAAACTGTAATTCAGTGCTAGTGCTACCAAATACGCNGGAACTTCTGCGTCCGAATTCTACGCCCTAGAAATCTCGGCTAAAGTGCTATTGAGAAACCATGAATGTTAAAAAATATAAACTCATTTCATACAGGTTGTGTACTTATATAAATATTCTCAAGTTATAAAGATGCATGTTTTTGTTTCCTGTCGACTTGTTCCACTGGGGTTGTGTATACCATTATTAAGTATCACTAAATGCACCAACAAACACAGTTACTTTCCTAAGTGTCACAAAAATTGCAAAAAAAACTCTCAAACTTTATTTTTAAAACAAGGCAATCAATTAACCCGGTTACCCTACAGCCGACCAAATAAATGTCAGTACTGGACCGAGCTGATTTTGTTGCCGCAATAAATTCTGAAATAACAACATATCAGACTATTCCAGCTAACCAGGTGCTTATTCACGTCAAACAAATAATAATTTGACTCTCCCTTGATATTTATAATGTTCACGGTAACCAAACTGGTTAGTTTAAAGTCCATGTAAAGTGTAGATGGTGTTGGAACAACCAAAACGTGTTCCGCTCAACAAAATATTTTTAATAGTATATTTTTTTCAAGGGAACTAGTAGAGAAGTTTGGAGCGAATGCAGATAGAGTGAACAAAACATTGNTTTTAATAGTATATTTTTTTCAAGGGAACTAGTAGAGAAGTTTGGAGCGAATGCAGATAGAGTGAACAAAACATTGTGTTCAGTGTAAACAAATACTTTTCAAGTAAATTTACTTGGCAGCAACTGCAACCATATTTTACTCTCAGTGTAGGGCCAGAAAAATGCTAGCGTGCGTATGTACGTGTGCGTGTACATGTTGTTTCAGACCAGATGGTACAAAAGTCGTGAGGTGATTCTTTATGCAAAATAGGACGAAAAACATAAGACTTATAGCCTAAAGTGATTACTGACGGAGGTATGGGCCCATAATACAAGAGGTTTGGGAAAACGTTTATAAACAAGAAACTACATTATATTAAGCAAAAAAACATAAGACTTATAGCCTAAAGTGATTACTGACGGAGGTATGGGCCCATAATACAAGAGGTTTGGGAAAACGTTTATAAACAAGAAACTACATTATATTAAGCAAAAAAACATAAGACTTATAGCCTAAAGTGATTACTGACGGAGGTATGGGCCCATAATACAAGAGGTTTGGGAAAACGTTTATAAACAAGAAACTACATTATATTAAGCAAAAAATTTTGGTATAGCGTTTATAGAACGGAACTGTGTGCCTTTTTGTTTCGTAATACCATCCCTATCACATTATTAAAATTGGACATGGCATCATTATAATGTTCAAAAATTTGTAAGCACACATTTTAATTGATATTTTTTGACGGATTAATAACTACCATGTTCAGATTAACAACAAAAAAAAAATCGCCTTGGTGTAAAGCTCTGAGGCCATCAGTTCTATTAAATTCCTTTTTTTTGTCAAATGCTGAGTTGCAATGCCTTGCAGCTATGCAACCTAAGCTAAGCTGTTTGTCTACTAGGCGGGCGAAGTCCAAAATAAACTAATCCAGTGCACTGTTGTCGAGTCGGCACTTAGAGGAATGGTAAATGCTGTCATTTTTCAATTGTCACTCTGTGCACGTGTGATTGAAATGGCATACAGGACCTAAATGCGGACTCAACAACAGTGCACTGGATTAGTTTATTTTGTATTGCGCCCGCCTGGTAGACAAACAGCATCTTAAGTATAGGTTCTTTACGGTAAAATAAGCACTTTCATAAGTCCTGTTTAAGATCTATTTGTATGGAGCTTGTGTATCCTTCCATCACATGTAAAATTAATATTGCCCTGGGCCTTATCACTTTAGTCATGCGTGGGTAAAGTCTTCGACACTTTGATTATATCTTCATTTATAAAATGTTTACACCTAATTCTTACTCTTACATGCATAAAAAAAAACAGAAAATAACATAAATTATTTCAGTTCACACAAATGTTAAAATTAACACTTTTAATTCAACGTTANTAAAAAAAAACAGAAAATAACATAAATTATTTCAGTTCACACAAATGTTAAAATTAACACTTTTAATTCAACGTTAAGAAATGGAACTACTTTCCCTACGTTGATACCAAATTCACTGGGCGCATTCCTATCAGTGTGCCCGTTAAAATATTCACAGGTAGGGACAGTGACATATTTCAAAGGTTGATTTCCAAAGTGCTTACTTTATCGTGAAAAGTCTTAATACAGGTTGCACATCTGCAAGGCGTTATAATTCAATTTTGAAAAAAAAAAGGGGGGGGGGAGGAAATTTCAAAGAGAGCCGATAACTTGAGAGCATTACAAAAAGAAAACTTTTTTGTTAATTTTAACATGGTAGTTAGTAAACTGTCGAAAAATATCGATTACAATTCATGCTTACAAATTTTCGAACGTTAGAATGACTCCACGTCCAATTTTACTAGTGTTAAAGGGACAATATTGCCAAACAAAAATATACAGTTTTAACAGCTTCGTTCATATAAAAACTATACCAAAACCTNGTTAAAGGGACAATATTGCCAAACAAAAATATACAGTTTTAACAGCTTCGTTCATATAAAAACTATACCAAAACCTTTTGTTTGATATCACGTAGTTTCTTATTATGTTCCTAAAAGTATTTTTAAACCTCTTACATTAAGGGCGCGTACCTCACTCAATAACTTCGGGATATAAATNGTTAAAGGGACAATATTGCCAAACAAAAATATACAGTTTTAACAGCTTCGTTCATATAAAAACTATACCAAAACCTGTTGTTTGATATCACGTAGTTTCTTATTTATGTTCCTAAAAGTATTTTTAAACCTCTTACATTAAGGGCGCGTACCTCACTCAATAACTTCGGGATATAAATNTTTATGTTCCTAAAAGTATTTTTAAACCTCTTACATTAAGGGCGCGTACCTCACTCAATAACTTCGGGATATAAATCACATTACGGTTTACGTCCCATTTTGCATATAGAATCACCTCACGAGGTTTGAACTATTCGGTATGAAACATTTTTGTTCTCTCACACATGCATGCACACGCTAGCATTTTTCTGGCCCTACGCTGAGAGTAAAATATAGTTGCAGGTGCTGCCAAGTAAATTAACTTGAAGAGTATCTGTTTACACTGAACAAAATGTTTTGTTCACTCAATCTGCATTTGCTCTAAACGTCTGCACTCGTTCCCTTGAAACAAATTCACTATTTAAAAATAAGTTGTTGAGCGGAACACTTTTTTTGGGTTGTTCCAGCACAATCTACATTTGACAAGTGCGTGTGTTATATATACATAAATATATATATAGGATGAATCAGGACTGAGTGTGTTAATTTCGGGAGGTGATTTCTTACTAGAAACAAAGCAGAAATGTATTTGGGCATTTTTCGATAAAATGAGAAATGTGGCCGCTACGTGCCACTAAAAATCCAATTTCAAATAACATTTTGTCATATATTTCCAAAACCATTTGAGGTTGAGAATACAATTTCGAACAGTGTTACAGGAAAGGGAGGCCTTTCACCTGTTATGACTGTGGTGGTAATAGCACCCCCCCCCCCCTTTTCGCTACGTACCCCAGTGGGGTTAATCACTTTTTTTTTTTTGGGTGCTTTCGAAAAATTGAAGTATAATGCAGGTTTACATATGCTATGTTAATGAGAATGTGAAAAGCAACAAAACAAAAAAGGTTGTCTTGTCGGCACTCGTTAAGGTTAACCGTTTTCGCGATATTAGTATTTGTATGTTTAAAGGCATGCGTAAGATTGCCAGAGGTGAATGCAAACAGAGTCAAGTGTAGCATAAGAATCAGGCGTTGTCCACACGTAGGTACAAGGAGTCATGGATATGCCTTGTTACTGATTTTGAATTAATGTCGATAAGTTACCACAGAGGCGTAGAGTTTCGTTAAGCAATGAGACCAGGGTCGTGGATTAAGTGGATTACAACTGTTGCATCATCACATTACGAATTGCNGAGTTTCGTTAAGCAATGAGACCAGGGTCGTGGATTAAGTGGATTACAACTGTTGCATCATCACATTACGAATTGCCCCTGACAAAAGTCCATGATGTAGTTATTGGCATGTAACTGCAGTCGCTGCAATCATGTTATCGACGGAGAAATATTGACATTTTTTAGGTTAGGTATCACGGCACACAAAGTTTAGCGCACTGTCTTATTATATGAAGTGTTACAACATTACGGTGTTTTTATTTTATTTTTTAAACTATTCCTAGTTAGCGTTACTTTACCAGCTTAGGTAAGTGTTTTAATTCTATAATGGTTTAAGATAAAACTTCAGTTATTTTGGGCCCAGCCCCCTCGGAGTTCTTAAAATGGATCAAGTTATATTAAAGTCATAAATAAGAGTACATGAAAATAACAATTAAAGGTGAGAATATTCGCTTCTATGCTCAGAAAAATCAGCAGAAGTAAATGCAGGCTACGAAATATACGGCAGTTGAAGTTGCCAGTCTACCTGGAGCTGGCACAGAAGTAAGATAGCGATAAGGGTGACGCTGACCGGTGCATCAAGTGTGTCATCACCTCTACGAGCGAAGCACTGACCGACCTGCTGGCTTTTTTGTCGTGCTGCGTGGAGTTATAAAACGGCAATACAATTTTATTAGTGGAAAGTTTAAAGCAAAGTGCAATGCGAGGCCCTTACACATGTTTTGTGGATAGCCGAGTACTTTATTTTGATTTATAGCAGCGTGAAAAGACCTCTTTCAGCTATGTGGGAGAGGTTCGAAGTAGTGTTTCTACATTGAATGTGCCCTACTTACCTCGTCTCTAATGTGTGTTCTTTTTGAGTATTTATAGATTTAAATCATGCTAAAAAAACTTCGAAATAGAATCCGGAATGTCAAACGCTAGGTAGGCTGGTGCCGCACGTTTGGAGTCGAAAATNATATTTAAATCATGCTAAAAAAACTTCGAAATAGAATCCGGAATGTCAAACGCTAGGTAGGCTGGTGCCGCACGTTTGGAGTCGAAAATTAATAAAAAATGAAACAAAGCACGTGGCAATTTTTCAAACACTAGAAATAACAGTAGAATTAGAAAAAGGCGAATTCATATTGAGCAATTTATTTGTGAAGGAAAGGGTCTTTAGCAAAGATGTGTAGAAAAGATTGCGCCTTACAGCGCTGGTTCCCAGACCGCANTATTTGTGAAGGAAAGGGTCTTTAGCAAAGATGTGTAGAAAAGATTGCGCCTTACAGCGCTGGTTCCCAGACCGCAATGATAAGTCCTGAGATAAGATTAAAAATGCTCTGCCACTTATTATATATAACACGTGACACCACCATCTGTCTCTTACAACCACAGTACACAACATTCCTGAACTATTTGAACCCTGCAAATTCACAGAATAGTGACGTAGTTTTACAGTCACGCCGGATATATAATTGGTCAACGTATGTTACCGAGTTGTAAAGGCTGTATAAGTGGTTACTAACAACTAATAAGTGATTCACGATAAAGTGAGCACTCTCTAAATTAACATTTGAAAGAAATAATTGCATACATTTCAGCTTAAGCAATGACTGCAATACTCACAGTAAAGTTGGTAGCGAATTAGGAGTAGTAGTTCCAGAACTTAACGCCTTACTATAATAAACATTAGCGGCACCAGAAATTCATCACTTTCTCTTTATTTTATGCACATAAGAACAAAAATGTCGCAATTATAAAACTTTTGTCTAACCAATTCATAACATCACTTGACTGACGCAACGTTTCACGTTATTGGGTCTGTTGTTTTGTGTATTCTTGTTTTTACCCGTTTCTATTCCATTGTTCAACCTCTCTGGATTCCGTGATGTCACGTTTCTGTCAGTTCCGTTTCTTGGTTAGTTATCGTTACGTGCATTGAACAACGTGATTTGTGTGGTAGTTCATAACCGCAAATATAACATATTTATTTACATAATAAATAAAACGTTTTGACCCATTTACTGGCTGCGGAAGTTAGTGTCTAAGGCTACAATAAAATATATTTATTGAATATTATTCTAAATTAGAGGGCTTCAAAAAGTGTTCGCTTAACCGTGAATGGCCTATAGTCTGCAACCAGTGTCACTATTGTAATGTAGTATGCAGCGGGAGAATATTATTTTGTAATATTCTACTTAAATAAAATAACATGTTATCTGAAAGCGTACGCCGTTTTCCTTAGTTCTGCCCATACATGTTAATAAAAATAATTCTTATGTCATTTAAAGACGATTTAACACACGTTTGCCATACATGATGGACTAAATATTCAGTATCACCTAGGAGGGTTTCATTCCTATGGTACTCAACGATGCCCTTAAGTAGAATAAAATAGCCAGTTTTGGCACATCGGGACCTCGGGCCGGAGCTGTTTATGCTGTCATTCCGGTCGGCCGGCGGCTATCTTGTCCACCATGTTGGATGTCGGTGATCTTTGACCCGGTGACATTTGACCTCAAAATCCCCTCCCCCCAAAAAAAAAATCTTAAAGAAACCATAAAATATATAAAAGTCAAACAAATTATTAAAAAATAATTAAAAAATACTTTTAAAACTTACATTTCCGGAGGTACCCCCAGTTCCACATCCAGCAGATGACTAACCCCCACCACCAATTGCTATTGGCTGTTTAGTCAGTAGGTCTCCATCCCCACCACCTCTCACCTATACTAATTCTGCCATTTTGGTTTTCCGTTTGTCATTTGTTTATACACTGCTGGAGGACGCCATCTTGGATTTCATATGTTTTCATCGCCTAGGTGGCGCAAGTGTATTCATTCACCCACCAGGTGAGTTGTCGATTTAGCCACCAGGCAGCAGCCATATCTGTTTTGGTTTTTTAATTATAGGTTGCCCTGTTGGCACCCCCTATGTTGGATTTTATTTTCAACACATAGGTGGTGTTAATTTCTCGATTATGCCGCCTGATATCGGCCTGTACCGAATGGTGACATTGACCATTCCTGCAAAGTACGTAAACTGTCATATTTAATTTTTTGTTTTACTCTTAAATACAAATATTTTATTAAAAATACTTTTATATAAAGTGGCGGTGTTCTTAAAAGAAATAAAATGCAACATAGTTTTTTACACAAAATTTATTGTACACATAATAAAATATACATAATCGGCAAAAAAAATCTATAATTTATATTAATCTTCTTTGAACAGAGTTCGAAAACTTCGGATTTATTCGGACGATTTCGTGTCTACTCGTAGGCACCTAATGCCCTGGGTCCAAGGATGAGGTGCACCACGCAGCAGGTGCACATTCATCAGTGCACAGATCCAGTGAGGTCCTGACCTGTCGCAGACATGACGATGCAACTCGCCGTACATTTTATAAAGAGTTTGCGAAGCGAAGGACATCCATACTCAACCTGAACGTCGATAATCTCCACTTCGAATTTACACAAGTCGATAAGCCATTTTTTCTGATCAGGTCCTGCTACGTAAATCGCGGCCTTCGGGTACTGCATTAGCAAGTCGCTCACCACATTTCCCATCTGATGGTGCGGAATCTTGCCTTCGTCCCATTCCAGTCCATAGTAGTACTTGCTCAGCCAGGTGTTTGTTTTCTTGCTCTTCTCATCCAAAAGTTTCCAGGTGTATGGAGGTCGGAAGTTGCGGGTTCGTGTTTTACCGTCATCGTCGTAGTTCACTGCGATCTCCTTGAGCACGAAACCCTTTTTGTTCTGTAAACCCTGCAGATTACAGTACATCTTGAAGCTGATGATGATCGAACACGATTAAACAGTTCTAGTGTGTGAACAGTTATATTTATATATTCTCAGCTGTGCTACCGACAGTATTTTTATGGTATTATCTCGGAAATTGTACGATACAAGCCGATCGGGAAGTATCAGGCAGAATGCGCACGTGTTGGCAGGAATATTTCCATGTGTCGTGAATTCGATCCTGCAGGCGATTACATTGTAGGTAATACACTCGTCCTGTTTACTCACATCGAATACAATGAGCGAGGCCAAACTCTTGAAAGTATCAGGGCTCAACATCGTGGATTGGGTGCACCCATAATATGCATTTTGGAATTGAGCGTACATCTGAATGCCAACAGGTACTGCCCATTTTCAAAGTTCATATCAACGTACAGGTAGCTTTCGCTATTCAAAAATATTTTCACATTTTCTATTTGACATATGAAGAACTGCGAATGGCTCACTCTCACATTGTGCTGTCTTCTGGCCTGTAGCCCAACGATTATGAACCTCGGTTTCCCAGAAGTAAAGCTGGACTACACCATCCAGTTTATGCACTGGCTTGCTGGCAATCAGGGGTATGTCTCGAGACTCAACGACCTGAAAGCCACAACGATGTTTTTGCCATCTTCCACATTCTTCAACATTTTTATGCATTCTGCAGTGCTCAACTGCACATGAGGCAGCATCCATTCGATAGACTGTAGTTTCAGTTCCACTGTCTCCAGGTTTTCTCCCATACCCACGATGGTGTCTGCATGCGTATTAGCTAGAAGCAGCACCAGTTCCTGCTTCGAATTGAAGATAATTCGTTTGTAGTCTTCGGCAGATACTAATAGTATGGATAGTGGTACGCAAAATTCGAACTTGCCTCCAGGGTATGTAGGAACACTGTAGTCATCTTCGATTCTCCAGTTTGCCATCTCGGCTACATACAGCTTATTTGGCATGAGCGAAAGGTAACTTTTGATCGTTGAGGTTATGCCCACATCTCGCGATTGGTCCACCTCGACACCATTGAGAAAACATGTGATGCGATCGATTAGGTGAAGAATTCAATTTCTCTTTATTTTCGTCGATGCTGGGTTAGACCCATTTTATTTCATTAGGGTCCCCTTAATTCGCAGGAAAGACTGGCGAAGAAGAGAGCAGATATCTTGGTGTTGGACAGCTATCCGAACTTCTCGTGGTAGGGTGTATGGTCCGATCAGGAAAGGCTGATATGCATGAAGTTCCATCTTCGTTATGCTGTCTTCAAAAACCACCAGCAATTCGATGTTTCGGTATTCTTCCATAACGATTGACTTTGAAGCCGAGACGGTGGAGGATAATCTCGCTAGCACTCCTTGGAGACTTGTGTGGTACTGATTGCAGGTTTTGCACGGCACTTTATTTTATAACTTCTGGTCGACATAAATCTTATTCACATCTGCTCAAATGCAGGTGTAGGGTAATTTCTTAGTTTTTTAAGTTCACCAACTCTCCGTGCTGTTCGACGACTGTCACGACCACCTTGTGTGCTCTCATCGCGACGACCNTGATTTCTTCGTTTTTTAAGTTCACCAACTCTCCGTGCTGTTCGACGACTGTCACGACCACCTTGTGTGCTCTCATCGCGACGACCGGAACGTAAATGATGCTTTGCGGTGCTACGACCAGTTTAAAACATGGAGGGACCATAGGCGAAAATTCGTGCAGCATATTGCTCGGCCTGCCCTTGAGGTATGTGCCTTGGCAAAATTGCAGTTTATTCATATCATGTGGACCGGCAAGATGTTTATGGGCCGCGACGAAACGTTTGTTTGCCAACTTCGTAGATGCATAGCTCGAACCCCAGCATCAGTCCGATAGTATCCGGTTTCGTAAAGTCGATATATTCGCTGCATCTGATAACACTCTTCAGAGTATTGGGATTCCCATGTAGTTCGAATTCTGTGCCAGAGGACAACGAATCTTCAATGTACCTTGCAATGTCATCTATTTCATAAGAGCCTACGGTCAGCGATACCTCATGGGAAACATTACCACTTTTTACCAAATACAGCTTGCAGTTTTTTCATCGATGTTCGGTATTGCATTGTAGGTTTGAAAATCGACAAGGCCTATGCACCATTCCCCCTCCAGGTCGAGTGGCTGAAAATGTACCGCACGCAACTCGGTGCTACGACCCATCAAGGTAAGCTTTATCGACATGACTGATGGTTTCCTCACGATTTATAGCCATTTTATGAAATTACTTATACTAGTGAACAAGGAAGCTAAGACACAAATGCCCACAGTTCCACGTGTTTGGCATCTGCTCAGTTTCGTAATTGTACATTAGTTTGGTATATTTCAGGTACCATCGCAGTTCGGGAGGAGGATGCAAATTCCCAAAACTTTCATAATAGTCTGCATGTTTACCCTTTTTTATGCAAACTACCCATTGTGTACCAGACCCGGCTGCCGTGTCCATATTAATTATGACACATTCGTCTCTTGGGTTTAGGGAAAAGTATCTCTCATAAACACTACCCTGAAATGCGGCATTTCCAATTAGCGTGTAAACAGTTCCAAATCCATGTTTGTGAGTGGTCGTTTAGGTAGAGATTTCATTAATACATCTTCCTACAGTGTCGCTTTTGCACACTTCCACCTCCTACTGGGTAGGGCCTTAGGTAGAGGCCTTGGCAGTTTTTTTACCCATGGCGATGGCTTCCATATTTGCATTGTGTCTTTGTGCCTCTAACGACACCACTCGTGGCTCCGATTAGGGCCCCTAGTGCAGGCAAAATAAATGGAAAAAATCCGCCGGTAGGTGTTTTCTTAGACTTGCATGATCTTCTTCCTATTGTCACTGCTTTTCGTTTCACTTGTGCCTTTCTCTTGCTCTCTGTACCGGTTACCATTTAAACATGTGCCTTTCTCTTGCTCTTATTATCCATGCCTATCTTCACCTTGGTCTTCATCACGTTGGATACACCCCACTTGGCTACTTTTTCTCAGAGTCCAGTATCTGATGATTTTATTATCTCGTCGGCCTTTTGTGTAAGTATATTGTCTGCCTGGTGCCTAGCTTTCAGATCCTTGTGCTGGGAATAGGTGATGTTGTGCTACTTGCATGCCTCATCCATGGCATGTATGCCTGTTTCTTTGTGTGACAGTCTTTTGTCTAGCTTGGCTCCCGTCCTGCAGAACCATTATCCTGGAATATGCAACTCGGATGGTAGATTGTTGAGCAGCGTATCGACGATCCCGCTTCAAGCTACGGTCCTACCTCTTCGAAACGTCGCGGTGAACTAAGCGAGGAAAGTATAAATATGCTCCTTTTATACATTTTTGTTTCAGTATCATTCTAGACTAGTATGGATGTAAAAAAAAAATTATGCATCTTCTTTGTCGCTTTTGTGGTAAAACATTTACAGCTTTGCGGAATTTACGACATGAATTAACAACCTGCAAAATGAAAAGTTCAAATATGTTATTTTAGTCCAAACTGTGTCAACATCAGTTTACCCGAAGGGATGCTTTAAAGAGACATTCTAAAATTCGCAGCACTGATTCTATGCAATATCCACATACTTCACATGCTCCACACTCGCTCCACATGCTCCACAATCGCGCCACATGCTCCACAATCACTCCACATGCTCCACAATCGGTCCACCTGCTCGACATGCTCCACAATCGCGCTATAATCGCTCCACCTGCTCCATAATATTGTAGTGGTAACATACAGATCGTCAAGTAAAATGTTACTCTACCCATATGCATTCATGCCGAAGATCCAGATAACCCTGCAGTTTTACGGCTTTATAAAGAAGATAAAGCCGGGCATCACGCTCCTATACTATTTTCAAGTTCCTGTATTCGAATTTCCATGTTTAAAAATCACGCTGCAAATACCCTTTCCACCCATTTCCTCACTAAAATAAATGCACTCATGAGACTGAACGAGAAATCGAAATTTATCGACGGATGTGAGACGTTTTCATAAAGTTACTAGCAAGTAGATTTGTTATAAAATAAACTCTATGTTCTAAGAAACTGTTCACTAATTTTAACACGCTGTTGTATACACGCAATCAGAAAGCACACGTTTTTGTTCCCTCACACCTGTGGTAGGTGTCTTACATTTGCTCATGAAAGAGTCAAATTCTTACTAAGTTCCCAACTTTGAATAGCAGCAGCTTTGTATTTGCAGCCTGGTGTATGGTAAATTCTGCATACTACGTAACTTAGAAACTCATTACCGTTAAAAACGTTTACTGAAGAGTACTTTACAGTGCCTCATGCTCTGAACTACCTAGGTAGGATGACTCCTCAGAGCTTAGACGCCAACATAGAACCCAATTTTGAACTTAAACTGGGCTCTCAACCATCCGTCGCATCTGTCTGTTTTTTTCGTCCGTTAGTTGAAAGCTATTCACAACAATCCTTCGTCTGTCAATCCTTCCGTAAGGCAAAATTTTAGTGAGACAACTTAACATCGTGATCTTTCTTTACTTGGAAATATATTTTGGTTGGAAATACATTTTCAAGAGAGAAAATTTTTTGGGGATATAATTCTTTTACGTGATAAGAATTCATACAGAATTATTGTTTACATTTTAAATTCCTAAATTTAACCCCAAAGATAATATACACAGATCCACCGCCTTGCATTTCATTTCAAAACTTGTGCGTATTCGCGTATACAGAATGTCGTCAGAAGGCGGTGGCCCATCCGTCGGACCGTTAAAANCATTTCAAAACTTGTGCGTATTCGCGTATACAGAATGTCGTCAGAAGGCGGTGGCCCATCCGTCGGACCGTTAAAAGTAAAAGTTTGAGAAATATTTGACGGATTGACGGATAGAAAAGAAAATTGTCCTGCGATTGGTTGAAGATCACGTGACCGCCGTACGGACGGGCGACTGACGGATGCGACGGATGGTTATTTTGCCCCAGAAGGAAACAGAATGAACTCTGCCTACATAGTAAGCTTCCAAGCACAATGAACCACTCGACCACTCCTCGCAGAACTCACGTTCAAAACGTTAACAAGTTGTGATATTTTGCGAATATGCGCATATAAAAGATTAATTGATCACGGCAGTCTACTATGATGTTCTGACCAACCAGCATTTTGTTTATTTTCGCTTCAAACATGTTATCTTATCACACATTTCGTAACAACATGGCCGAAAGATAATAGTGATAACACAGAGATGCGCTTGTAACGTATGCCATCTTCTGCGACACTAAACCTTTCTGTCACCATTATTTTAGGGATACAAACGTTACACTGTCGAAGTCACCGCAAAAAAAAAAGTACTCGGGAGTGTTTAGAGCACAATGCACACGCAGCTACTTATAAATCCTACACCAGACTATTTCCCCATAGGCGCATTTTCAACGAATATCTTTGTTGATTACTATTATTTTTTAAAAAACTCCATGAATGTCCTTGAACGTTGCTTAAGCGTGTTATATCCCACAACACAACTGATTATGCAAGCTTTAAGCGGGTTTCACAACTACGCAACGCGATGCGACGCAACGCACCCGACGAATTTCTTTCCTGTTTTCACAATACACAGCGATCGATTATTGTCGTCGGCCGCCGGCGACACAGACAGTGCTGCCACCTGTTGTCCTGCAAGGACGTTCGCACAGACATGCGAAAAACGGACTAAAGCAGTGAATATTTTTGCCATGGGTTATTTTTAACTTATTTTCCTTCTTTAAAATGCTATATAAATATTCTAAATTCTCGTCAGGCGCAGAGAAACATTATACTTCTGTTTTCCTTAACATAGGAGTGAGTGAANATTATACTTCTGTTTTCCTTAACATAGGAGTGAGTGAAGAGATTTCGGCGGTCTTGAGAGCCGATGAGGGTGAAGCGTGATGAGTATGGAGCAGCGCCGGAATGAAGGGGCTGAGGAAACAGGAGACCTCTGAGAAAACCCGTCGACCAGCGGCATCGTCCGGCACGATTCCCACATGCAAAAATCCGGAGTGACCCGGCCGGGGATTGAACCCGGTTCACCTAGGTGGAAGGCGAGCAGGCTAACCGCTCAGCCACCGTGACCACATTAAAATAGGAAAACAATATATACATTTAGACTCCTATTAGTATCTCTCCAAACAGTTTATGATGTAGATTTTCATTTGTTGTTGTTTTCAGATTCTCGCCAGTTTATTTATTAAGAAGTCCACAAAATGTTTTCTTCTTGTTCCCCGTCACCGGCGACGAGCGTCAAAACGAATGTCCATTGCTCATGCTACGCTCTCGACGCTGTGTTGCCAACCAGCAAAAGGGTGAAAATCCCTTGCTGAGACTCAAAATATCCCATACCACTACAAAATTAAGAACACAGGGAAAAAATTAATACAAAAAATATTTTTTTCAGTCTTTTTACAGCTTCAAAACGATGTTATATTAAACGAATAACCTAATTATAAATTTAAAACAAATATAAATAATTACTTTAATTTCCTGTGTACACCGTGACCTGATGATGTTCACGTTTTGTATTATAGTTAAGCTTTTCTTGCCATGCAGTTCTGAAAAATTTTGCACACGTAACAGGTTTTTCCAAACCTAATTCGCTGTAATCAACACTGAGTAAAGGATGTTTGCGTTTCTGAGAAAGAGAGCTAACCTCCGAAGCACCTGAATTCACTGGCTCACCGATTTTACCCATTTAGCGAGTAAATAAATTATGTTAGAAAAACCTTTCCCAATAAATACTTAAGTTTAAATACATTTTCATTATTTTCAGTTTTTTTCGTTATTTGAGGCGTCATGCTCAAATTCCTTTTTTCCCCTTTTCACAATTTTAGAGCTCAAATATCCCACGAAATGGGAAAAATCCCACTAGTTGGCTACACTGCCTCGACGCCCGTCGCCAGCGTCAAATCTCTGATTGGATGAAGCTCTTCGCACCGCATCACGTGTCGCCCAGTTGTGAAAATCGCTTAAGAGGACTATGTACTGAAACGTTTTCTGTGAAATCGTTGTTTGCCCGAATACGCGTATCTCGGCCATAAATGTTATAAATGGAAATACAAAGTTTAGCAAAAAAAAAAAATATATATATATATATATATATGTCCCTAGCTTTTTGCTTTTATAATATCACGGAGAAAAAAAATCGTGAATAATGTTAAATATCACATTTTTAAAGCTTGCCTATGCAGTTTCCTTAAGCGTTAAGAGAAAAGTACGATTATAAGAACGTAGTTCTGTAGGCTTCCATCGCGTGTCATAACGTCCCACTGATACAGATCTAATTTACACAGTAGAGCATTTTGACAGAAACAAGGCACGCCTTGCGCGTAGGAGCGATGGGGCCTTTGGGATGTGTGTTAATGTCGCACGTATCGTTCTCTCGCTTCTTGATGTTGAACGCGCAGCTACACTGTCCTCTTAAAGTGCGAGGGAACCCAACTTCAAGTCCTGGGATATTGTGATTAGCCCGCCATTTTAGAAGATAGCACTATATGAAAAATTAAGATTTTAAGTTATATCTAGGAAACTACTCAATCGATTCCCACCAAATTTGGGAAGTAAGTAATACTATGTTAGTCCATGTAAACCTATGCAATATAAATGGAAAGGCAATAAGTTTCAAAATGGCAGGCATTTACTTAAATATTATATATTAATTTGCTATATCTACCATATCGTCTCTCATCCACCTGCTGTACGGATAACATCAAGACGATAGTATAATTCGACCCAAAGAGGCAGCGGTGGTGTAGTGGTCAGATTACTTGCCTCCCATCAAGGTAAACCAGGTTCGATTCCCGGCGGGGTCACCCCCGGATTTTCGTATGTGGGAATCGGGCCACACGATGCTGCTGGTCGGCGGGTTTTCTCGGGGATCTCCCATTTCCTACACCCTTGCATTCCGGCGCTGCTCTATACACACCCCGCTTCACCCTCATCGGCTCTCAATACCTCGATGTTAAGAGCCGCCCAAATAGCTTCACCCACTCACACAATTTATTTATTTTGGGGGGGGGGAGGGCACGAGTGTAGTGCCATGTCTTGGGGTCCCGTGCGACCTATACAACGTTGAAGGAGATCTCCAAAGTAACAACCTGTGACTTTTTCTTGTGAGGATACGTAAAAGAGCGTGTTTTCGTTCCACAATTACCCGCTGACTTGGACGAGTTCAAAAACAGATTCACGGCTGCAGTAAATTCTGTGGAAGGAGGTTCTCTCAGAGGTGATGGGGACGAATTCAGCTATCTTCTTTATGTTATCCATGCAGCAGGTGGAGTGCACATAAATAATTTATTATGTGGCGAACGAAACTTAAAGACTAGATTACTAATTTGTAGTTTGTTACGTAACTGCAACACATTTTCTTTATTAGATATAATTATTTGTAATCGGGTTATTATTTTTGAAGCAAGTTGTGCATCCATTGATGGATATGGCATGTNGATTACTAATTTGTAGTTTGTTACGTAACTGCAACACATTTTCTTTATTAGATATAATTATTTGTAATCGGGTTATTCTTTTTGAAGCAAGTTGTGCATCCATCCATGGAGATGGCATGNATGGATATGGCATGTTTTTTTCCCAGATGTTAGTTTCTGAAAGTGCTGGATTAACCACGGACCAGTTCAACCAGCCATAGTGTCGACTCTTTCCAATGACAGGTCCTCGAGATAGTGACTCTAGCAGACGTGTGTGTATGCCTGCAGGTCATGATAATCATCATCCTGGTGCTGTACCGCACCGGCTACGATGGCCAATTCTTGGGAGTGGGCGGCACGTGGAACCTCAACGAGGAGAAGAACCCGGACACGGAGATCATCGCCTCCGGGGTCTTCGTCGGCTACATCATATACACGCTGGCCGTCGTCGTGTCCTACTGCTTCGGCACCACCCAGCAGAAGAAATCTCTGGTGGTGAGTCCCGCGCTCATCACTTACAATATGCACACAAACTTTACTGGAAGCATGAAAGACCTAACTTCTTTTGGAATAACAATTCTCGCGTGTTACCTTTTAACCTTCATCTAGTGTCTTCTCACGGACAGAGGTAGTGGTAACTCACGTATCCCTCGGGTACACCGAGACACAGATAAGTCACATGTGTGACTTGGGTCTCTTAAGAGATATGTATGGTTCTCTTTTAATCTGAAAACCCTGTCCATTACAATGGCTGAGGCATTTACGCCTGTTCTGATTTTTCAGGAATCGTGCACTGTTAATCTTAATTGAATCAACACGTATCTAACGCCATTCACTTTATGCCATTCGCCGATCTATTAAAAATGCACATTTATGAAAATACATCAATTCTGAAGTCAATCACTCTTACGTCAATTGCCCTTAATATAGCGTTATTCATCTCATACACAGTATTGTGTGAACTCTTTATCTTGCGCTTTCAGTCGTTAGAAGAAATGTCCACATGCACAGAAAATACAATGGCACTAGTACTTAATAACACCTAAGAAACGACTAGGCTTGGTGGTTGCAGTTCGTATTTTCTTTAACATCTCTTCTGTAAATTATAACTGAATAAACCACCTTTTGGTTTTAGTAGGCTACAACAAGAAATTATTTTTAATACTTGCATAGCAATATTTATTACCGTAACTTACCTAAGAGCGCATATACTAGGGAATGAGTTACTTTGCGTCTTTCTGGGTATGAGTCACTAGTTCCCTGTTATTTTTTAAGAGGAAATAGTAGGGCGCAAATGGAACACCTTGACTGCCACTATTTTACAGCCCAAGCTTGGTGTTAACAGATAATAGCTTTAAAACCAAACAAAATGTATGCTAATTACGGCCAGTTTAGTGTCTAAAGGATTGCAGATAAGTCCAACGGCACGAAATTCAAGGGCTCTCTCTGCCTGGCTGCAGCTATTTTGCTTTTCAAGGGTCTCGAAACGTGTGACCTCTACGGCCGACTTTTGCTTATTCACCACTCGCCTCATCGCCTTTACGCGCAGGGCGCTCAACTGGCGTGCACTCACTCTTTCGTCCGGTGACTCACCTGAACGTGTAAGCGGTGATCCTATGTTTTGATGGCACGCCTATAAATATAAAAGTATGAAGCGTGCATAACAACAACTCCATAGTCCTGTGTAAACATTTTAGCAGCTAAAATCAGATTCTGAAAGCGCCTGTTTTAGCCATTTTCACGCCGAAGAAGTAATCCTTGGAGTTGAAATGAGACCAGGAAACTTGTCTTTGGGCACGAAAAATATCTGAAATTCTTTTAGTTTTCAGACACCAGTACCAAATATCCTATGGTTTTTCAATTGCGAGTTTTCTAGCAAACCTCTGCAACGCACTTGATGTGCAAGCCAAGCGGAGCACTTAAAATGCGGGCAGTGTGAAGGCTTTCTTGTTGGTACTCCCATTCCCTAGCCCGTCGTCACAAAGGTTCGATGCGCCCGAGGCGAGAGTGGTAGCCTACGTGCAGAAGTGGCTTGCTGTGTTGCAGGACGTGATCATGAACGTGACGGGCTGCATCATGTTCATCGCGGTGGGCGGCACGGCGCTGCACTACTGGCACGGCTACATGCCCGAGAACAAGTTCCTGTCCTTCTCGTCAGAGCGCGAGGTGGGGCTGGCGCTCGGCAGTCTGTGCGTGCTCACGGGCACCGTCTTCCTGCTCGACACCGTGCTCTCATTCGTACATTTCTCCAAGGCGCAGGACTAGCCTCCGGCCAGTACTACCCTACACTACTGCCGCCCTTCGTCTGCCTTTCACTACCACTACATCTCCGGTGAAGTGACGCCGACGACACGCGCTGACTGTTGGTAACGCTGAAAACCAGCCAGCCTTATTTCGAAATCCATTTTACTAATATGCAAGCAAAAAAAAACCACAGAACTACATGGAATACTTAAAGCCCCGTTGCAGCACTGCAGAGAATAGCGGTGATCTCAAAGTCACACACAGAACTTTATCTTGGCAGTATGGTACGTACTTGAGGCCATATTTCACGATAATTTTTAATTTCATTATATGAAAGAGATTTATATAAGGGCCACATAAATGTAAATATTTGTAGTCAAATGATTATAATTTTAAAAATATGGCACCAAAAATTCAAAAATTTCGGAATATGGGAGCCCAAGTTTCTATGCTCCTAGTTCACTTCGCCAGCTTAATCACATGCCATGTGATCTATATCATATAAACAGCAAATTAATTAAGTATAAAGGATACTAAACAATCGGAACTCGGGTACTGATATCGTGAATCGCTTTTAAAATCGGTATTAATGTTATTACTAACACATTTTTTTATTCGTCCGAGATAAAATAATATTAATAGTTATTAATTTATCTTGGTAAATATAAATGTGTTGGTAAAAACATCAATACCCGATTTAAAAGAGATTCAGGACACCACTACCCGAGTATCCATTGTTAAATATCCTTGATACTTAATTAACATGTTGTGTATACGACATAGATCACACGGCATGTGATTTATTTGGCAAATTTAATTAAGAGCATAGAAACTTGAGCTCAAAACTTCAAAATTTTTGACTTTTCGGTGCTACATTTTGTATACTATAATAATTTGACTAAACATATTTACATTTACGTGGGCCTTATATAAAACTCTTTCAGATAATGAAAAAAAGATTATCGTGAAATATTTCCTTAACACCCGTTGCCAGGATATGGTGGTTGGCGATAAAATAATAGAAACTCCTCCGAGGAAACATGCCTCCCTTCATTTCCCTTGTAGATGTTAAATATTATACCAACAAACCGACTTAGCCATAAACAAAATAATTTTATCCAGTAAATGTGTAAAATACTTAATGACACTTGGGTAACACGGTGAATTCGAAGAGACTATCGATTTAATTTTTAGACGTCAGTTAGGTACAATTAGTTCTGCACGAAACTGAGACGTCACAAGTTTTATCCGAAGAATACACAATTAATAAATACATAAATTTTCTCCTGAGCGTTGTTGTCACCCACTTGACATTCTTTGGGGTAGTGGGGCTCGCACCCTACAATAGCAACTTTCCTTGTTGGGTACTACAGAATTCGTTACGTCTTTGATAACGTATCTGTTCGCAGCGCACGAGTAATTAATAGTCGTCAAACAATGCATATTAATAACAATCGGTTGAATTAGAAAATGTACAGTTTATAGTGGAAAGGAAAGAAATGAAATTAAAATAAGACGTTGTTTCATAACAAGAACTACGAATAAATATATACGTGTGTATGGCTAGTGGCGAGTTCTTCCCCATCCTGAGACGCCTAATCTGCTTCGATTATTGGTGATCTGACATTACTAAAGCCAGGCAGTCAACAACAGAATTATAATCTTAGTATGTACGGATTAAAGGGTCCTCTGAACGCTAGTATCGAGTAAGATTAATTGGCGTACAGCAACATTTTTTCTTTACTAGGGTTACCAAACATATCAAACTGTTTAGCTGTAATACAAACTAAGGAATGCACTTTGTTGCAGTGTAATTGGAAAAGTTCACCAGTATTTTTTTTTTAAATCTAGCTATAGTTGGTATATAGGCGAATTTATATGTTATAGTTATATGTGCAGGAAAGGGAAATTACAAAGCATATTATTCATTTAAAAATATAAAAAACATTTTTTTATCAATATAGGAAAATATATAAGCCATACATACAAAAGGAAGAGTGAAAAACTGGACAAGTAAAAAATAATTAGTACAAACACACGCTGAAGATTTAGTAAAGGGTCGCATTCATCACTTGCTTGTCCACGACATCAGAAGCACTTTACGTACAACTGAAATTTTTCTGAACTAAAAAGTGTGGGTCCTGCCACTGTTGTGGCGAAAAGACCAGTTAATTAGCTTACCAACGTAAATACTTCGTGTATTTGTGAAAAGTGGAAATAAATCATCAATTACAGCTTGTTGGATTTGTTATAATCCATTCAAGGTTGCCTAATACTTTTCTGAAGTCCTGCTTAAGTTCTACTTCTAGGATATTCCTCCGCCTCGTGCAAACTAAGCTTAACTATGTCTTGAAAATTACACTAAAGGACAACGCACCGAATTCGTGCGAACTCAGTGTTAATGATATTTTGCATGAGAACTATTTCTTACAAGGCGCTACCAACACACATGTTTTCTCACTGTTTTTATTTATATTTATTATAAATGAAATATAATGTATAAATAAATTGTAAGTAAAACTTCAATTTAACGAAAAATAAGATACTTTTATGTTAACAGAGGTATAAACGGTTGTGATACATGGCGTATTTAGGAAATAACTAAACGAATCATACGTGCAGTGATTTTTGAAACTATTGATTCAAAAAGTGCGAAGAAACCGTAAATAGGGTATAGTGTGTAACTTTCCTAAGGACATGCATTTATTATTAAATGTACTATTTTTATTCAGATTGTGTTTTAAAAAAGTTAGATAGTTGATAGTTGTTCAGCTTAGTTTTATTTTCATTAAAATTACAAACAAGCATGCAAAAAATTATTTATTTTAGAGATGTCTACAAGTTAGATAGTAAAAACTTTGTTTCTGTTTTTTTAAGCAGTAGTGACTGTAGTGTCAATACGGGAATAGTTAACATTTTCCGAAACATGTATTTGTATTAATGCATTTAAAATGTGTGTTTGAAATTTAAATTTGCTATCTTTAAAGTTTTGTATAAAAATATATAAAATACCTATTATGTTGTTCTCATTTGGACAAAGCACTTAAAAAAACCACAGAGTATATAAGTGCACACAGACCAAATGGCATGGTGGTTCCTTTCATGTGGATGTACCCAATCTCTGATTGACTGCGCGAGGTTTTGGAAACGAGCCATGTACCTGACTTGCTATCGCGTGGCTGCGAAAGGTTCCACATTGGTTGGGCAGCCGGCTGACGAATAAGTTCCCAGCTAGGTTACCAGGCGTTGTGAGTGGCATTCCGACAGATTGCTAGCTAGTGGCGCCATATTACTGGCGTATGCGGCCGGAGTTCACGGATACGCGGCTATTTCACCTCTGTGTTCTTAAGTACTCTGTGGCAAAACTACGCAAACCCTCTTTCTGAATATCGTAAGAGATAATAAAGAAAATTCCAGAATATATATCTACTAGCAACTGGGCCGAGTGATGAAAGACCAATGGTGCACCTAAAAAAAGTAAATAAATAAGTTTTAAAAATGTATGTTAAAAGTTTTTTATATCTAACATTTCAATTGCCTCAAGACAAGCAAACCCACACGGCTGTGCAAAATACACCTGCTACAAAGAAGTTCTTATTTTCTTTGAAGTTACGTGATTTCTCTCTCTTTCTCTCCCTCTCTCGCTCACCCCTCCCCCTCTTTCTTTAGTACGCATGTGTGCGCGTGTTTCTGCGCGCTGTTATATCCGGAGCTACAGGCACTAAAGAAAATTTGCGAAGACGGAAAATGAATCAGGTGGAATTTATTGGTTGAGGGGGAAGGGGAGGGGGAGCATTTCATCATCCCACTCCTTTTAAGAATGGAGTGGACATAATCCGGTAACTCTTAACTAAGATGTCTCGGTAGCCGACGAGATGGGGCGAGGTAGAAAAGGAACACCGCTGGAATGCAAGGGGCAGAGGAAAAGGGAGATCCCCGAGAATACCCACCAACCAGCGGCATCGTCCGGCACGATAACCACGTACGAAAATCCGGGAGCGATCCCACCGGGGATAGGGCCCGGTTCGCCTTGGCGGGAGGCGAACCTAGCCGCTACACCGCTGCCACCCGCCCACACTTTTTAAGATAACCTAATCCTTCTCAGTTTACATGATACCGAAAGTAGAACTATACGCTGTTCACGGTAAAGTAAGCACTTTTGAAAGCCCTGCTTGTATGCACATTGTGTATTCTTCCACCATATGTACAATTAACGTCATCGGCCTGGTCATTTTATTCATACTTCGGTCAAGTTAAATCGTGAAATTATTAGAAAAGTAAATATTTTATCAATTTGCTCGTTCTTACACTTACATCCGTTACAAATATAAAGTAAAAAAAATAATTTCAGTGTTTACAAATATTTGCCAAACATCTTTATATCAACTTTGTGTGTATGCACACCTAATAGTAGAGGAAGCCTGAAGTATTTGTAAGAGAACAGAGTATGAAGTGACACCGCTTGTGGTGGAGAACTATACGGTCGAGGTAACTGTGGCAATACCGTTAACGGCGAAGTTAAGGGTGCGAATACCGGACAAGTCACATATGCGTGTGTCGTTTTAGGAATACGTGGGACGTAAATTACAGCTATAAACGTTGATACCTGCCCAATGCTATGGTTATAAGTAGGTATCGTCTCTGCTCTCTGCATAAGGCGCCAGCAATGGATGCTAGCCCTCAGTGTTAGGGCGTAGGAATATGTTGACACGACTATCCCTAGGTCCAATTTACCAAATAAATTCACCTCCTTTGCGAGTTAACATATGTCGGTTTTATTTATGCTTAACAGGGTCACTTATACATGAATACACGAGACAACTCTCCCCTCCCCTTTCTCTACGTAGGCTACGTATGGCTCGATGCGGCGATTTGCGTCGTGGGGAGCAAGATTCTTCACACTTCCTGTATGACTATACTTATCTGACTCGAGGCGCTGGTCTTCTCTCGGCCGGCGACCTCTGGACCGCTTCGTCACTCGGTAGGCAGACTGGGACGTCTGGGCTGCGACAGGTCCTCCCGGTTGGCGTCTCGACGCCTTCTCGAACTCGTTCCTCCTGACTTCGATCCGCACTCCTCGATTCCCGTCGGCCGACTGCCGTTGGCGTCCCGACGCATCCTCTCGTACTGGCTCTGCTCCGCACACCTCGCTTTTTTGCCGGCTCCGGTCCACACTCCTCGCTTGACGACGTCTGACTGATATGGTTCCTGCCTCTTCCTCCCGTTTTTGTAAGCTCGTTCGCCATATTGAACTGGCATCATCTCCGCACGTGGCCGGGCTGCTCGCCGCATCCCCTGGATCGTAAAACACGTGTTCGGCGCTCCGGCGCATGTGGGTCCGGCGTTTCCCTCAATTCTGGCCTAGAAGTTTAAGTGCTTCGTCCTGCACGTGCTGGGACACTTGGTGGGTCCCTTGGTCGGCGCACGTGTTTCTTCCGCTGCCTCCAGATATCGTGTCGCTATTATTCCAGCCCGCCCACCAAAAGCTCTCATTGTTTATTGTGGTAGCCAGCCTGGGACAGATGCAGCCGATGGTGTGAGCTCGGCATCCCTTGTCAGCTGCGAAACGCAGCTGTGCCTGCCTTCCTCCGCATGTGGTCTCTACGCCACGTGTTCATTCCGCCGAGCCATCCTGGCATCATTCTTCCCGCACACCCACCAAACCCTTAGTATTTATTGCGGTCGTCCGCCTGCGAGTTTCGCCAGAGTGTGTCTTCTGACGAATAAATATATTTAGGGACGCGGGATGCGTCAACGTTAATCGTACTCCCCAATTTTATTAAAGCCGCTATAACAAATTAACCTACTTTCCTTTACATGGATGCAAATAATTTTGATGAGGTTCTTAAAAGCTTAGAGGCAGGTAGGCCATCACGTCTTGTTGACAGAGATATCATTAGAGATGGAATCAGAAACATATGTAACAATAGTGTGAAGCATACAACCAACTGCATTACAAAGGTAGGATTATAATTATCAACTTCGGTTGTAATCAGTATAATGTTTTGGTTTACTAACCTGAAATATTTACAGAGCCGTAATTTTGAAAACAAGTAAGCAAGTCACTTAATTATATCGTTTACATAATTTGTGTGCAAAATTTGGTGATAATTAATTGATTGGTTCTCGAAATAGTGTATACGTGTTCAATTTTTTCACCTGGCATTATCTTACAAAATGGCGGATAAAACAGACTCTTATACATAAGTATATTTGATGATTCTAATTGATACTAACAGTATACAAAGTTTTGTAACATATTGTTTAGTTGTTTAATATATATGGCATTATAATCTAAATTGTTTACACTTCCACCATTAAAAAAAATGCCTGACCCATTTAAATAACAAAGTTTACATAATCTACTGCGGCACGGTTGATTGGTCCCCGATGTATGACAAGAAAGCTCTAATTTCTCATGTCGTTTTATATGCATAAATGGCGGGAAAAATGTATAAATTAGTGGGCACTCGGCATTTGCAACAAGAGGGCACTTTTTGTTCAGTGGGACATACTGCTCAATAAGACTGGATCAAAATTCCATAAAACTTGAAGAGAAAACAATTTATGCAATTAGAGGATGGTCCACCCTATTACTTTTATGAAGGCGGAAGATCTTAACACCGGTTNAGAGAAAACAATTTATGCAATTAGAGGATGGTCCACCCTATTACTTTTATGAAGGCGGAAGATCTTAACACCGGTTGTTTTTTTTTTATATGTTGAAGATCTCGGTAACTCTAAACATTATTCAGGGAATCGTAGTTTAATTTCCTACCATTTTTTTATATTGTGCAAAAATTCAATTTATAAACTTTATTTTCAAGGACGTATGTTTCCCTTAGGAACTGAGCTAGACTATAAGTTGTATTGCACGCATCAACCTCACTTACCATAAGGATTCACCTCTANTTTCCCTTAGGAACTGAGCTAGACTATAAGTTGTATTGCACGCATCAACCTCACTTACCATAAGGATTCACCTCTAGAAATATTTCTGGTGAGTTTCCTAGCAGCGTGTGTATGATGTATGTATGTATATATACATTCATAAAAATCCCTTTTCTGTCACTTCTGCCGAAGTATGAGATATCTCTAATATTGCTAAAAGGAATGTTAAGGTGGACTCAATAGTCCGTCGCATCCGTCAGCCGTCCGTCCGTCAGGCAGTCATCCGTCTGTGTTTTCGTCCATCAATCCTTCTGTACGGCAAAATGTCAGTGTGGCAACTAACATCGCGATTTTTCTTTAGTCGGAGACCATTGAAAATACATTTTCAAGAGAAAATTTTTTGTAGAAACAATTTTCTTATGTTACAAGAATTCATACAGATTTTTTTTACATTTAAAATTCCTTAATTTACCACCAAATATTAATGAACACAGTTCCACCGCACTGCATTTTATTTCAAAGTGCGTGTTCACGTCTAAGGAATGTCAGAAGGCGGTGGCTCATCCGTCCGTCAAAAACTACAGTTTGGTAAAAATTTGTCGGATGGACGGATAGAAAAAAAAATTGTCCTGAGATTAGTTGAAGATCACATGACCGCCGGACGGACGAACGACTGAGGGTGCGGCGGTTGGTTGTAGTCCAGCTTTACTTGATATGGATCGAAAGTGGTTTGCAGTTGAATTAATTTATATTCAAGGCCCAGAAAAACTAAAGTGTATTTACGGGCGAGTCATTGTGATGATAAAATTCACAATTAATTATCCAAAACCAAAGAAACTTACCGTTCTAATTTTAACTCTGTTTGGTCTAACTGGAATGAAAATGTGTGGAGCGGGCGAATGACACCGGAAGGCGGTCATTTTGTGACGTCACGACCGTCAAAATCTTCTCTTGTACCACCAAAATTACATCAGAAATATATGATTCTACCCCAAAATCCCATTTTTTCCAAACAAAATTTCCAACAAACAGACAGAAAACTGATCAAATAGAATTAATTTTTACTTTTTTAATTTTACTTACAAATCCTCAAATTAGCAAGCTGGACTCGAGACACTCTGAATAAGTTCACAAATCAGCAAGGCAGATTCAAGGTTCTTCGATGTGTGAGCCAAAAGTTCCGCAAATCAGCAAGGAGCACTAAAGGCTCTGAGTCAGGCCCAGTGGATCAGAAGTGACAGCTGCCATGTTTGTTTACATTACTAACCCGACTGCCACTTTGAATTTACATGACCTTGACCTTGACCCACGAAGACCTTGCGGTTACCTCGAAATTTAAGTATGAAGTTAGGAAATTGTACAAAAAAAAACGGAACTTTACATTGTAGACCCCGACTGCTCTTTTGGATATTCACGGNATGAAGTTAGGAAATTGTACAAAAAAAAACGGAACTTTACATTGTAGACCCCGACTGCTCTTTTGGATATTCACGGCCGTGACCCTAGGTGAACTTTAACACGAAAAATAAAGAAAATTCGCAAAAATTCGTAGAAATATAATAAAAAAAAGGGATAAATTTTTTTATTAATGACCACGGTCGCCATTTTGGATATACGCGAGTATTAAAATCGAAAAATTAAGAAACATTACAAAAATGGTAAAAAAAAACTATATATTTATATATATACACACATATAAATATATACACAAGGGTTATTCGGAAAGTAAGGTCCGAATCGCCGTAGCTAATCGAATGTCGCGCGAACATTGTAACGCGCATGCGCNATGAAGTTAGGAAATTGTACAAAAAAAAACGGAACTTTACATTGTAGACCCCGACTGCTCTTTTGGATATTCACGGTTGTGACCCTAGGCGAACTTTAACACGAAAAATAAAGAAAATTCGCAAAAATT
This sequence comes from Clitarchus hookeri, assembly GCA_002778355.1. Taxonomy (NCBI): domain Eukaryota; kingdom Metazoa; phylum Arthropoda; class Insecta; order Phasmatodea; family Phasmatidae; genus Clitarchus; species Clitarchus hookeri. The sequence goes on along the minus strand of NQII01002207.1, from coordinate 244,774 downwards.
CGTAGAAATATAATAAAAAAAAAGGGATAAATTTTTTTATTAATGACCATGGTCGCCATTTTGGATATACGCGAGTATTAAAATCTAAAAATTAAGAAACATTACAAAAATGGTAAAAAAACTATATATTTATATATATACACACATATAAATATATATACACAAGGGTCATTCGGAAAGTAAGGTCCGAATCGCCGTAGCTAATCGAACGTCGCGCGAACATTGTAACGCGCATGCGCACCGACNATTCGGAAAGTAAGGTCCGAATCGCCGTAGCTAATCGAACGTCGCGCGAACATTGTAACGCGCATGCGCACCGACTACCGGCATAACTTGCTCGTCAAACGACGCCATTTGCATTGGTATTGTTGCTGTGTGCTGTTTACAGTGTCAGTTCAAAATGTTTCTAAAATAAAACAACGTATCGTACAAAGACAGAGCAACGACTGATTTCATTTTTAAAAAGATCTTAACTGCTAACGACAGACTAGATGGCAGCACTAGACATATATTGTAGATATCATAACAACACCCCCACTATATCTAACAATATATACGCTTATATTAAACAATTTGCACACCCAATTTATCTAAAATTTTATAATGTTTAACAGAACATAAACTTTTGGTGAACAAATCAGCAGGCATTTCAGCCGTAGGCAAATACTTAACATTTACAACATTATTTGCCACACATTCTCTACAGAAATGATATTTTATGTCGATGTGTTTGGTTCTCTTATGAAAAACTGGATTTATAGTTAACTTTAGTGCACTCTGATTGTCATTGAACAGATCAATAGTATACATATTTTGTGTAATTTCACATTGCAAATTTCTTAAATAAACAGCCTCTTTACAAGCTTCTGTTATCGCCATGTACTCGGCCTCACTACTTGACAAAGCAACTGTTTTCTGTTTCTTTGTTTCCCAAGATATTACACAACCAGATAAAGTAAAACAAATTCCAGTATATGACCTCCTGTCAATAACATTTCCTGCCCAATCAGCATCAGCGAATCCTTCTAATATTGAACTACCATTAGCAGAATACTTTAAACCAAAATCTCTAGTACATTTTAAATACCTCAATAACCGCTTAACATATGCACAATGTTCTTTAGAATAACAATTATTGAATTGGCTTAAATACCCAACTGTATATGCTATATCCGGTCTGGTCAAAACCGTTAAATACATAAGACATCCAATTATCTGTTGATAAGGAAAATTACCTACACAATGCTCACTGTTAGATACATTCAACTTAGTCTCCATTGGAGTCCGAACTGGTTTACATTGACTCATATTAAATTTATACAGCAGCTGATCAATATAATCTCTTTGACTTAATGTTATTGTTTGCTGAGATTTATCAACAGTAACATTTACACCTAGACATTTTTTTATTTCTCCTAAATCTTTTATTTTGAACTGATTTGCTAGGACATGCTTCAAATGATTAGTCTCATTAATATCATTTGAGAAAATAAAAAAGTCATCGACAAATAATGTGACTACAGTTTTCAACTGATTTTTCATTTTTGTATACAAACATGGTTCTATTTTAGACTTATTATAACCCATGTTTAACAAACATTCATCTACTTTTTTGTACCAAGCTCTTGAAGACTGTTTCAGCCCATAAATAGCCTTTTTTAATTTAAGCACTTGGCCATTTTCTGTTTTTTCTGAAAAACCTTTTGGTATCTGCATATAAATAGTTTCTTCAAGAGTACCATTCAAAAAAGCAGTTGTAACATCTAGATGCGTAGTTTTAAATCCTAGTTGTACTGACAATGCAAAAAGTAATCTCAACGTTGTATGTCTCACTACCGGAGAAAAAGTTTCTGTAAAGTCCACACCTTCAACTTGCGTAAAACCTTTTGCCACTAAACGCGCACGAAAACGGACTTTATTTTCACTATCATACTTTTTACGAAGCACCCACTTGCACTGTACAACTCTACCGTCTTCTGGAGCATCACTCAACTCCCACGCATCATTGTCTTTGAAACATTGTAACTCTTCTCTCATAGCCGCCTCCCACTGCTCCTTTTCAGGCCCACTTAAAGCGTCGTGCAGAGACAGACCAGCCGCATCATCATATGTTTGACCGTCAACACACAGATTAGAGAACCCATATCTGTCAGGAACCTTCCTTACCCGCTTGGGTAGGCACTTTTGGCTTTCCTGCTCTTCGTCCTTCAGTGTGCTATCTGCATCTTCATATTCACTGGGAACATATGACTCATCATCATATCGGAAACTGTCTATAGAACTTTCAGAGTTATTTTGTATAGACTCAGGTTCTTGTTGTTCATCATCAGCAGGTTCCTTACGATCCCCCACTGAATCAACATTCTGAAAATTCTGATCAGCTTGCACCTCGATGAGATTTTCAGATTTTGATTCCTTCTCGATGATGATCACGTCCCTACTGGTTGATACTTTCCTGGTTTCTGGATCATAGACCCGATATCCCTTTACATTATCTGGATATCCTATGAGAATGCATTTAGTTGCCTTCTTGTCCCACTTCTTGCGCTTTTCTTTAGGTACATGGACCATCACAGTGCTACCAAAAATTCTAATATGACTAATATCTGGTTTGGAGCCAGTCCACAACTCATACGGAGTTCTATTATTCAACGTCGCTGCCACAATTCTATTCTGCAGATACACTGCCGTATTGGTGGCTTCACCCCAGAATTCTTTGCCTAAATTGGCATCAAAAAGTAGACACCTTGCCTTTTCTACTACTGTACGATTAAATCGTTCGCACAGTCCATTCTGTTCTGGAGTGTATGGATTGCTCTTCTGATGAATCATGCCGGCACTATTCAGGTAATCTTGAAATTCTTTGTTGCAGTACTCGAGCCCGTTGTCACTTCTTAATACTTTGATTGTCCTCTTTGTTTGATTTTCCACTTGAGCTTTGAAAATTTTGAAATACTTCAAAGCCTCATTCTTGTGTTTCAGAAAATAAACAAAAGTCATCCGACTATAATCGTCAACAAACAACAAGAAGTATCTCGAGCCGCCTATGGACACATTCTCCATAGGTCCACAGATGTCTGTATGCACAATATCTAGTAGATTACTGCTGCGCTGGCCAGTGCTCCTAAATGGTAACCGGCACTGTTTCCCTTCACAACATGTAGTACATGAGGACTTGCTTATTTCTACCTTCTCATCAAGGGACATACCCTGCACAGCATTCTTCATTTTATTTAAATAATCTTTATTAACGTGTCCCAATCTGCGATGCCAAGTTGTTCCTGACACAACTGAAGCTGCCAAACATTCTGGTTGTAACAAATTAACTTTGTACACTCCGTTGACCAACACTGCCTCAGCAACCAACTCATTATTCTGGTTGTAAACTGAGCAACCGTCTTCCTTGAAAGATACACTGTTGCCTTTTTCAATTAACTGGCTAACAGATAATAAGTTCGTTGTCAAACTCGGTACACAAAACACGTTCTCCACTACGATGTCATACTCGTGACTGTCGGTCGTAGTTGTGATTTTAACATCGCCGGAACAAATTACTGGTACACTCTGACTGTTTGCAACAACAATTTCCTTTTGTTCATACTTTGCATTCATAACCCAACTTTGATTAGCTGTTAAGTGTACACTTGCGCCTGAGTCGATATACCACTCGTCTTTGTTGAAACTTCCACTCAGGAATACTGCACTAAAAGCATTTGACTGCATTCGAGTACTATTTTTCTGCATTGACGAGGTATTTTCATTATTTGTGCACTGGTTTTTATAATGGCCGGTTTGTTTACATCGATAACATTTTATCTGTTTGACATTTGACTTTGACTTTGAAGGTTGAGTGTTGCCAACATCATTCTTTCCGGCCATAGACCAATTATTCTGCTTTCCCTTGAACCTAGAACGAGCCGCAAAAGCGCCGCTAACTTCACACTCATCATCATGACTTGCCAAATCCATATCCAACAGCTTTGTTTTGATAGAATCTGCCGTCATTTGAATGCCTGAATGCTCAATTGCCATGATCATAGGGGAAAAACGATCAGGCAATCCTGCTAATAGTAACGATCCTGTCCACTGATCATTAATTTCAAATCCTGTTCCGCTGAGTTTCTGTGCTGTATCGATAATCTGCGTCACATACGACGTCATCGAACTGCAACTCTCTCGGCGAATCGAAATCAAATTCCGTAGCAAACTTATTCTTCGTGAAAAACCGCTATCATCGAATAATTGTTTCAACTTTGCCCACAATTCTTTCGAAGATGTAACATTTTTTACGTGAACGTATAAAGACGGGTCGATGGTCATAATCAACTTCGCTTTGGTTCTTTCGTCATCTGCAGAATTTATTTCTTTATCGACTTCTGGCTTCACACAATGTTTCGTGCCTTCGAGTATTAAGAAATTCTCCGCCGCGAAACACCATTCGTTGTAATTATCACGTCCCTTTAACTTGGGAACGTTAACAAGATAGTTCGTTGACATTTTGAATCTGATGCACTAAACTTGTTCAGTCCGATAAATACAACAATCCGTCACGTCACAGTTCAATCGCGCACTTTTTGTAATCTGCTTTTAACACTTGCTAAACATAACTGCAAAATACTTCTTAAAAGCAACAAAATCGCGAAACTTTTGGTTTGTAGAGCGAACGGCCCATAACCTAAAATAAAACAACGTATCGTACAAAGACAANTCTGATGCACTAAACTTGTTCAGTCCGATAAATACAACAATCCGTCACGTCACAGTTCAATCGCGCACTTTTTGTAATCTGCTTTTAACACTTGCTAAACATAACTGCAAAATACTTCTTAAAAGCAACAAAATCGCGAAACTTTTGGTTTGTAGAGCGAACGGCCCATAACCTAAAATAAAACAACGTATCGTACAAAGACAAGGCAACGACTGATTTTATTTTTAAAAAGATCTTAACTGCTAACGACAGACGTAGATGGCAGCACTAGACATATATTGTAGATATCATAACAACAGTTTCAAACAGTTGATCAACCCAACGACTGTGAAATACGGTCACTGATTATGTTTTTGACAGCAAGGAACGTTTCAGCAGCGGAAGTTCATCGACAGATAAGTCAAGTGTATGGCCCCAATGTGATGAGTGACAGCAAAGTGCGTAAGTGGGTGGGAGCTTTCAAGGACGGACGGGAAAATGTCCATGATGAACCGCGATCAGGCCGACCATCAGTGATCACAGAATATTTGGTCAAAGCCGTGGACGAAAAGATGCGTGAAGACCGGCGATTCACAATTTCAACTTTAGCATTGGAATTTCCGAATGTGGGTAGAACAACTTGCACAAAATTGTCTCTGAAAATTTGCAATTTCATAAATTGTCCGCACGTTGGGTTCCCAGGCTACTTACTGAGGAACACCAAATAAAAAGAATGGTTTGTGCTCTTGATGTTTTGGAACGATATCATAAAGAAAGGTGATCAATTTTTAGAGAAGATTATCACAGGGGACGAGACGTGGGATTCTCACATGGCCCCAGATTCTAAAAGTCAGTCAATGGAATGGCGTCACCCAACATCACCAGTCAACGTCAAGGCCAAACGGACAATCTCAACACGCAAGGTTATGGCAACCGTGTTTTGGGATAGACACGGAGTCGTGTAAGTCGAGTTTATGCAGCAAGGGACAACAATCAATGCAGCCGCTTACTGCGCTACCCTGACTAAATTTCGACATGCAATACGAAATAAGCGACGTAGCCTTCTGACATCTGCAGTTTTGTTGCTGCATGACAATGTCAGACCCCATTCTGCCATTCACATCCAAAATCTGATCAGATCTATTGAATGGGAACAGATTGACAACCCACCGTACAGTCCAGACTTGGCGCCAAGGGATTTTCACTTGTTCTACTACCTAAAGGCAAACACCTTTAGGTAGGCAAGCACTTCGCCACAGATGACGAGGTGAAAGAAGCTGTTACAGACTGGTTATCCTCACAGGCGGCAGACGTCTATGACTTAGGCATACAAAAGCATGTAGAACGTTATGACAAATGTTTAAACAAATATGGAAACTATATAGAAAAATAGATAAACATCTAAGAAATTAAACAAAAAACGTTTTTGAAAAAATCTGTGATGGTTTATGTTTTATAAGAAATCGGACCTTACTTTCCGAATAACCCTCGTATTAAAAACTGAACAAAATTTGCTACATTTAAAAATAAATGTAAAAATTCGAAATAAATGGAAAAATTTAGGACAAAATAAAAAAATTGTTTCTCACGAACTTACAAGTAGGAGTTTTAGTGTTCGATTCTCATGCAGATGGTAAAGTACACCCACTTCCAGTATGGTGACAGACGACTGACCCTCATCAATATATTTCATTAGTTATTAAGTCGGCCTGCGAGCCTATTTCCTTCCTCCAACGAATCATTGGCTTTATGTCACACCCGACCCCCCAAACACTACTTCCCATACCCGCCATTTACCCACTATTGCTCGACCCCCACTACAAATAGACTGCAGTAGTCATTTAATGATGGCATCACATTGTTTCATTGTGACTGACTGCTGGTCATGTGATATCTCAACCTCTGCAAATAATTAATGTGGCCAAAGTCGTGTCACGTCAAAGTTCTTAGTCTGATACGAAAAGGGACAAATCTCTCTCTCTTTCGTAATATTTTTAGCAAATAGTCTAGTAAGTTATTTTATGTACGACTCTTTCATCACCTTTCGCGGGATATTATCGGCCATCCTCGTAATTACACACTACATTACGTTCCCCCCAAATTTTAAAAATATGTTCAGATTTCAAGTAACTGTTCGGACCAGCAAGCTACTGAGGCATAGAGATCAAGATGAATTGTTCGTTTAATGGTGTGCTTGCGACCAGCATCCATACTTTGTCTTTAGTGTTACCATCACTGGCTCCAGCTGAACTACCTACGTAGTCGATGATGCCATTCGCAAAACATTAAGGTTATGCACTTGAAATTTGAAATATATATAACCGGCTCAAGCCCAATCCAACCGATACAGAGACTTATGGTATAAGCCCTTTTGTAATCATAGTTGGCCACATTTTCGAATCACTGGCGATAGAGCCTTCGAACTGAGTTCGCAGGTAACACTTCAGACACAGATAAGCCACATTAGGTGAAAATAATTTTTTATAAGAATATATAACTTAACACTGTCAATACATTTATTGCTACATATTAGCGATAACACCGACCAACCAACAAGACCAGCAGTACCAGCCATCAATATAGACGAGAACACCCACAAGACCGACCAAGAATACATACTGTTCATGAGAGATGACCATACCAAACATCTATACCCACCCACCAGGACAACTAGTTATCAAGGCTGACAGGACACACCAACCAACAAGACCGAACAACTGGCAATAACACCCATACCAGCCAACTAGGCCAACCATATGAACCGGCCATACTAGTTGGTCAACCAAAAGCTCATATCAACCGACCAGACCAACTGACAATCAACACCGACCACCAAGACTAACCAAAAGATCGACCACCAAAACCAACCAGACCATACAAGCTGGCCATACAACTGGCCATAACACACCTCAAAATGAACTTCAGAAAGATTGATCCACAAGAATCCTCGAAAAGAATCCTTAAAAATAAACCTCAAATAGAAACCTCAAAAATAAACCTAAAAAATAAACCTCAAAAAAACAAGTCAAGACAAAAAATCAAAAAAATACCTAAAAATTTCAAAAATAAATCTTACCAGCCATTACGGGCGACTGGAGATACCAACTGACAAGACCGATCAACTGGTATGACCATTGGACAATGCCAACTAAATCAACGAGGCCAACCAGACCAAAAACAAGACCGACCATTCCAAGCAGCCAACAAGGCCGACCAAACCAAACAAGCCGACTAGCCATACCAACAATACAGAGTGGCCATGCCAGACCGGCCAATTGAAAAGATAAATAATCAAGACCAACTGGACCAACAAACCAAACTAAACAACTATACCGATCGACCAAACTGATCAGCCAGACAGACTGACCTACCATCTGTCCATACCAAATGGCCATACTAGCTGGCCAAGCAACTGCACAGACTAACCGACAAAACCAACCAGCAAACATCACCGAACATACCAAATGACCAACAAGGCCGACTGATCATACCAAATGGCCATACCGACTGACCATACCAGCCAATCAACCAAGAAGATCGACCACCTACACAGACTATAACAGCTGACCATACCAATCACGATTATGCAGCAAATGAGTCACGATTATCGGAATATGACGCAAGTATGCCATCCGCAATTTCGCAAACCAAGGCCGAAGCTAAGAAATATACCTCAAAGAAAAAGGTGTCCCAAATTAATGTTTAACCCCTTTGAAGGTAACAGAGAAACTATTAAAGGCAATCTTATGGAACTGCTTGTATTTGATGCTATGTGGCAACATTGGGTTTGTGCGACTGTTAATGTTCAAAATGTTCTCCATCAGCAGCAGAAAATTGTCTGCAACACTATAGAACAGAACGACAAACAGTAGCTACAGTTTCCATGGGAATGAATTCACAGGTGGTCATAATCACTTTTCTCATGGGCAACCAGCATCCATGGCTTTGTGCTGTACAGCATTCTTCAGAGTTCCCCACAGATAAATATCTAATTGTGTTAAATCTAGAGCTCTGGGTTTTTCGTCAGCCTAGCCATCGCCCAACAAATTTTTAATATAGGAGTGATCATATGTCTCGATGGTAATGTGGCGTTGCGCTGTTCTCCTGGAAAAAACAATTGTGATCTGGGTAAAAGTTGGTGAACTTCTGGCACAATGTTATCCTGCAACATGGTACAGCAACTTTCACCTATCACTGTTCCGGCAAAAAAGAATGGCACCACAAGTCCTCTGGCAGACATACCACACCACACAGTTAAGTCAAGAAGATTAACTGCTTGCTGTATCAAAATATAGGGATTTTTATCGGGCCAAGACACACAGTTGTGGCGGTTGACATTTCCATTCAATTCATAGTTTGCCTCATTGGACCAAACAATCACATCAGTAAAAATGTCAATTGTTGTTGCAAATGTTCACAACATACATAAAAAATTCGACATGCCTATCTGGGCCATCTTCATTCATAGTGTGAAGTAAGATTGGAATGTAGGACCTCATATTTACTTACTTTAGAATGTGATGGTTTCTTGATTTACTGACACCTGACTCACACACCGCTTGCCATACAAATTTCAACTTCCTGGGGGAACGTATGCTCCACACTTCCTTCGTCCGTTGTTCTCTTTCTGCTGCACCTTCCTGTCTTCACATCACACAGACATGGTTCCATTCCTCTCAAAATTGTCATGTAATCATGTCATTCTTACATGCGATGATGGAGCAGTATCAAACTCTGCCCTCCATCGTCTCTTCGCCTCAACCATGTTCTCACAATTCCAAAACACTTTAAAATCCATGGATGTTGCTCGAAAGAATATCTTGTCACCTGTGCCATTTTTCTCTTTAACTGCAGTGCTTCTGAACGTGGTTGCAAACAGCAGAATGGCTACACTTGCTCCCACATACCCAGTGTTGTCCTTATTGAGTCGAATACATGTAGTCCTATTAGATTATCTTTCATAGTGTCTCTGTTATTAAAATAAAAAGAGTGTAAACATTAATTTGGGACATCAGGTAGATGGTGGATCATATGGTGAATCAAGATGTGAGCTGCGAAAAATGACTCAGTGTTTCGCGAAACAAGACCCCAGCCATGTAAAATGCCTCAAAGTATGAGTAGTTGTGAGCAATTTCGTGAACTAAGATATGAGCTAAGAAATAAAAAAACATCAAAGCATTTCGTGAGCCATTTCGAGAACTAAGTCCTGCGATACGAAAAAAATGCCTCAAAACATGTAGTGACTTAGTTCTCGGCTGTAGTCCACCGAGCAAGACGAGCTTTAAACGATTCAATAAATGTTAGGTATGGTGCAGCATGTCAGTCGGGCTGCCCGAGAAGTCCAAGGCTTTTCCAGATTATGAAGCACGGGTTCGAGTTCCGCACCCAACAAAATATATTTAAAAAATTAATTACATGATACAAGAATTGTATAAACTCTCCATAGTGATATACACAGTGGGATCAAATCGCGAAGCATATCTCAGTCTCATGACATGTCGCGAAGTACATTTCGAATCCTGTTGCAAGTCATCCATTTGAGATATCTCCATAGCTATACTTCTGGCATATGCAAAAATTCCTCCTTTCTTAAAAATTTAGCAGGTTCCACTTCGTAAGCCATGTCTTGAACGATGGATCGCGAATTTACATTTCACATAATGTAGTTTATGTTTGGCGGTTGTAATGATAAAAGGACGAAAAAATTGTTGGTATGTTACTTTTTCGATTAGCTACTAAGTTTTAGATACTAATTTAATGTTTGCATATACACGCCAAGGACAAAATTATAATGTAACCTTTTTATTGGCATATTTAAATATCACTGACCATACTATGTAGTCCATGGTTGCCATGTATTAAGGTAGCATTTTTAAGAATGGTTTTTAATAATTTGTAAAAGTAAAATAAAAAAGAGGGTCAAGTAACGATGTGTATCCAATATACTCTGCTGAGAAAAAATACAGCGCACACTGAAGAATGCATCGGATGGTACTGAAAATTTATAGAAGTAGTGATACAGATGAGTAACCCACATGAGCACATCATGTTCTATAATTCGTCGCACTCTCTTGCACTGCGATAAAAGCTGCATTATGTTCAGGCATGGAGTCCATCAGAAGCCAGATGCTGTCCTGAGGCAGACAGGAAGAAAATTGTTGTACGGTATGTTACAAATCCTGGATACTGTGGCAAGGCAGCAGCTGGCATTTCAACTGGTCCCACATGTGCTTGATTGGTGACATGGTCGTGTTTGGACATGGCGGAGGCAGTCCTGGGCGACCTGTGCTGTGAGCGGTCGGGCGTTATTCTGCTGGAATACCGCACCGGGAATCCCAGCCAGAAATGAAAGCAGATGGGGGCATATGATCTTATACACATACGCTGGGCTGTCAATGTACCACGTAACACAATGCGAACGGATCAGTTATCGTAGGCTATGGCTCCCCTTTACAATGTCTGCCATGGGGGAAGTGTGCTACTAAATAACGAGGTTAGGATTGTGGCATACACCAGGGGCCTTCCACACTCATACTGAAGCGACACTCATCACAAAACACAACACATCGCCGGTCTGTGCATTCCACATTGCTCTGACCTGGCACTGCTACAAACGAAGTCGCTGCTGTTGCAGAGTTAATGGCAGCACAAGTAATGGGTGCTGGAATCGCAGATTCACGTCCGCAAGGCATTGGGAAATGGTCTGTGGGCACACAGGAGACCGAACACTGCCCAATATTGTGGATCGGGTAGTTATGGGATCTCTCCTCATCTGGTGCACGATCCATCGATCTTTTCGACTGGTAGTTGACTTCATACATCCTGAGCAGGTCCTGCATGTATGGGTGCCTTCATGTACTCACTGTTCCTAACAGCATCGAACAGTATGGTCAGGATGTTCCAGACGGTGTATTTTTCTTTTGAATATGATGTTAGATTAATTATTTAATTATTGTTATTGCAGCATAACTAAGAGAGAGCAAAGTTCATTTTCACCTGCTATAGCAGCAATTCGGCTATACAGCGATACGACCACCCTGCAGTTTTCAGCCCGAATACGAGTCCTCTCTCGAAGTCCATCAATTACATAAAGCGACATCGTTGGCATCTTCCCGGCATTCTTCTTCACTCTGTACTTTTGCTTGTTATTGTCTGGTGTTTTTCGTGTTAATTAATGCAGTTTCGACTACACCCCAGTGTTTACGACCGCTGGTCGGTGCTTGCAGTGCTACTGCCAGGTGTGTGGTCAAATGAAAATGCACCAACACTAGGACCATGTGCATACCAGCCCATACCTCGATATTTACATCGTGTAGTTGTCACATGGTTTCTTCGTGAAGCGCTATTTTCATTGTCTGGCACTGTAATAGTGATTACTGAATTAAATATAAGTTTTACTGTCGTATAAAAGAATGTCGTATAAAAGAAAGTCGTATAAAGGAAATCGTGTGTTTGCTTGTGGTCAATATAGAGGCGTGAATATTTTTTAGTAAGTGATAGCATGCACAATTATTAGAATTGTAGTCAATTTTATTTATATTTATAAATGTACAGATTAAAAATGTTCTACATTTTTGCGAAGCAAAGGAATTTTAAGGCTGTCGTTCAATAATTGTTTTTATAAATGTAAAAATATTTAATGTGTGTGACATATGACCAGTAAAGTGTTTTTGTGTGATCAGATTTTATAGTCTGTTTTTGCAGTAGAATATAAAAATAAATCTTTGGAGCTTTTCCCATGAAATACATTCCGATTGTATCAGTGTATGGAGTTCCTGATAGGGAAGTTTAAGTCGTTCTGGCTTTCTAGACTCAGTGGTGATTCTTTGAGTCATGTGCATCTCAAATTCCTTACGAATTTATGCTTTTATTGTGCGCATTCGTGTTATTTATGCTGATGCTGCGATCTCAGTTTATCTCTTATTTGGTAAATATAACAACTGTCTCTATAACAAAGATTTCCATGCTTTGTCATGGATTATGTTGTACACAAAAGATTGCAATCTCCCTTAATAACCTGTCGACTGATGAGTCCTTTATTTGGAGTGACTCCTCAGTGGGCCTCCACTAGACTTTTACCTCACCTTATTTGCCCCTATCTTGACCATAAACAAATACATTTTCATAGCACCCTGGATTTATGTACCTTAGGACTCCGATTGTGCCTTATGTGACTTGTCTTCCCTTGAGCTAAATGTTCACTTTGTGTATTGTCAGGTTCACCATGCTGTAAAGGCCATCAGAGTATAGTCTTTCACAACCGAAGGGGTGTCAAATTGGCAGAAAGTTATATAAATTCTGGAAACACGGAGAAAGTGAAATGCACTTATAACCGATGCAATTTTTGACTGAGTTTAGATATTGTGGTAGATGATAAACTCATCTGTTCATTCTAAACAAGTCCAGATAATACACGGGTGGGAAATGGAAAATGAACACCAAGATGCAATGGTCCCACATGAATGAAGCATTTATTGATTAATTATACAGGTCGTATGCTGCATATGGTAATGATCACATGGTCATATACCTATAGACAGAGGATACAGAGTGTATTGAATAACAATGTCAGTATATCTGTGTAGCCTCCTTTAGCGACAATGTAGTCCTGCACTCGTGCATCGAGACGATCATTAAGGTGTCGGATGTCATCTTAGGGAATAGTGTTCCATGCTATGTTCACCTGTTGTTGCAATTGATGGAGGTTTCTTGCCGGGATTGCAGACAACACCAAACGGTATCCCACCATGTCCCACACATGTACAATGGGGGACAGGTCGGGTGATCGTGCTGACCAAGGAAGTTGATGAACACCTTCGAAAGCATGTTGGGTAACACGAAACATGTATAAATGGGCGATGTCCTGCTGGATGAGGACATCTCCTTGGCATTTTAGGAACAGCAACAAAATGGGCAGGATGATGTACTGGATGTAACATTCACTGTTCAGTGTTCCCTAAACTAACACCATTGTAGGTTATTACTCCCCAGATCACGATTCCAGGAGTTAGTCCTGTATGTCTGGCTGTTGCCGCTCTCCTGGTTGATGCCGCACTCGCAAACGACCGTCACTGGTACCAAGGCAGAATCTGCTTTCATCACTAAACACAACTCCGTGCCATTCATTCCTCCAGTTGTGTCGTTCCCAACACCATCCGAGGCGGGCTGCATGATGATAAGGTGTGAGAGGAAGCCTGGCGAGCAGCACCCTTGAACTTAGTCCAGCGTCCAGCAAATGGTTGGTGATGGTCCTAGCTGACAACCTGGGTGCAACAGTGGCCCTAATATGTGTGGCGGTCACAGTGCGATCAGCAATGGTTGCTCGTCTGATGCAGCAGTATAGGCGGGAATCCGTATGCCCCTGCCATCTGGAACAGGTTGGTGAGCATGTGCACAATCGTTGGACCATCGGAACCACCAATGATGCACATCACACACTTAAAGTCTTATACGTTGGACAATTATTCGGAAGGACCATCCAGCCTCCCTCAGGCCCACAATACGACCTCGTTCAAAGCCCGTTAATGGCACGAAGTGTGGTCGCTTATGCCAACATGGCATGTATACAATGCTTCCTACACACAGTCCGATGCTTGAAACAACAGACTACTCTTTCACAGAGTCAACTACAGTTGTATTTGGCGCAGAAGTGTTATGCCTAGTACGTGGTTCCTACTTTGTCCACAGCGCAGCACTGTTGACCATTGCATGTACTGCCCTTTATCAGTGCCCCATGCGCCTATGGTGTTTCTAAGTCACCGATTTAGTGGTGTTCCTTTTTTCATTTTCCACCAGTTTAGAATGCATGTTAAATTCATTGTGGAAAGAATTTTGTTTCTCGGGAAGCAGTGTTTAGTTTTAAGAGGACATGGTAAGACAATTTCGTCTGTAAATAAGGAAAATTTCTGGGAACTTCTTGAGCTAAGAGGTAAAAACAAAGGAAAATAGATCCTTGAAATTATAACATCATGCATTCATTCATACAAAAAAGCCCAAATGCAGAAGTGAAATTAATTTCAATCATAAAAAGTCAAATAGTACAATATATTGTTGAAGAAATATACTCTTGTTCTTCTTTTACTATAATTTGCGACGAAACAACAGATAGTGCCATCAAGGAACAAGTGAGTGTATTTGTACGGTACCCATACAAAACAATAGAAAGGGTTACAATTAATGAAAGGTTTTTAGGTTTCATAGATGATGTTGAAACGATGGGCGAAAACTTACACGATGTTATCAAAGGGGTTCCTGAAAAAAACACGAGAAAATTGAGTCGTTGCGGATTTAAGAAACAAGAACCAATAGTTTTGTAGCTTTTTATACTCACTGCCATACTAATATTTCAGATCTAGCTGTTATGCGCTTTTATAAAGAAGTTAAACAACTGCGAAATGCGCCGAATGTGGTCAACATATTATACAACATTATTCATGCATGTGTCAAAGGTATATGAGATTTTTGAAAGCATTTGTAAAAAAATTGAGGAACAACCATTCAAAAAACCTTTGTAGTTTTTCGAGAACCCGTTGGACTGTCCATCACCATGCACTGTCACGAGTTATTGAAGAATTTTGCGAGATATAGTTGACGACACTGGAAATAATAGCAAATTATTAATCAAATACGTAAGTAGCTAGTAAAGCAGATGGTTTGCAGAAACTGATCTCAAATTTTGAGTTTATATTCTGCATTAAACTACTTTATCGTGTTTTGAGTTTCACGGATATACTATTTAAATCGCTGCGAAGTGACACTTTGTATATTTTGTCCGTATTTCCAAAAGCAGATGCACTCATACACTGCTGGTCTTTACAGATAAATGACGAAACCTTCAAGCATATTTGGATTTAAACTGAAACGATTTGTGAAAAAGTTAGTGATAGAGAATATGACATAGTAAAAATTTCTATGCCAAAAAAAAAGTTCGAAAAAAACTTGATCACAGAGATGAGGATACAGAATTTTTTCCAACTACGCCAGAAGGAGAATGCAAGATAAATATTTATTATAGAGGCTTGGATGAAATAATAGTTAATCTAAAATATAGATTTTCAAATAAAGACTACATAAAAATAAAACCATCTCGGAACTACTTCTAAAATCGAAAGAACCTTTGAATGAAACTTTTACCACAGAGATGCAAGAATTCTAAAAATAAATTTAAGTGTCTTTCCACAACTTTGTTTTAACAGAAACTACGCACTGCTTGACTTCCCCAAACCCTGTTTCACTTTTATAGAACTTGCGTGTTTGTTTCTTCAGCATCACCTTACTACCAACACTGTGATGTCTTTCAGCTATTTGAAATTGCCTTGTCGTAGCCGATCACTACAACTAGTGCAGAGCGCTCATTTTCTACTCTACAGACAGGTATTTGTCCTAAAAAGCTGACCAAAAGTACGCATCACAAATTTTAAGTAAAGTCTGTATTTTGTCACTCAAACACAATGGGACTACCCCCTCTACACAATAACCAGTCAATCACGGCGTAAGGGGCCACCCTGCGCTAGCACTTTAGTCGGAATACATCTGTTGTGCGTGTCGCTCTATGAATTCTCGCCGTTGTATTTGGAATGTTCAAAACGTTTCTGTGTTGGGAAAGTGTTGTTTTGTGTGCATATTGAAAGAAATTGCTATGGATTCTTCAGATGAAGGTATGTTCATTGCTTTTAATAGTTAATTAAACTAATTCTCTTTTAAATACAACGAAAAAAATATATCAAAAGACATAACTATTTTTTAGTCTATTTTTGGATACATTTTCAGTTTCCGAGATGATTTTAATGATAAGTTAAAGTCAGTTAAACTATATTGTTGGTTTCTATGTATTCCACATACACTCTAGTTGTAATATCCGCAACAAAACATTCCGCCCATTTCGGCCTTTCTCCGTAATTACCAAAATAAGTGACCAAGTAATAAAGTTAAAATCGCGTTTAGTTTCAAATAACATTTATTTAATAAGGTTTGTGTCGTTTGTTTATAAATTTTACTGCTGAACCATCAATGAAGATTATCAGGGAAACTATGTTCAATATAATGAAGCAATAAGAGCATACAAAAATTGATGAGAAACTGAAGTTTCTTGAGAAGAAACTAGTGGAAAAAACTAAATGTCCCGAAGATAAACTGCAGTTACTTCGAAATAGTTTAAAATCATTTAAACATTACTTTAAACTGAAGTGGACATATGCTAGCTACAAAGAGTGCCGTTTTCGAAGAAACAATGACTTATGGCTAAAGGAAACAATAGCGCTGCCTATCTGGACAATTCTGAGAACCGGTCGGCCGAGTAGGCGATTTGACGAAAGCAGTGAAAGGAGTAAGAGGCGCAAAACCGAACAACTTAGATCTGATATGTATCTTGCAATGTTGACGTATGCTACGCATTTGAGCACACGGGCTGCTGGCAAAACCGATTTGTCTAAAATTATTAAAGATGCTTCTTTAACTCCAACTCGGGCTTCAAAATACAAAAGAATAATAATATCAGCTGAGAAAGGCAGTACTCATCAAAATACAAAGCTTTCAACAACAAAAGCTTTAGATGTATTCGTGGATGCTGACTTCTAAGCAGTACAATACTATTAGAGCTGCAAGTAAGAGCATGTACCCATGTTATTCACTTTTGCAAAAAGAAAAACTAAAGTGTTATCCTAAGGATATTTTTGTCTCGGATACCATGGCTGAAGTGAAACTGCAAATCTTATGGACCACACAACACAGCGTATTTGCACTTACTTGGAGGAGGTGTTTATGTCGGCACATGATTTGGAGATGCAGAATGTAGAACTTTTCTGCAAATGGGGCTGTGACGGCTCCCAACAGTAGAAATTCAAACAAAATTTTAAAATATTTCCGATTCGGATGCTTATATATTTTTGAGTTCGCTAGTTCCATTAAGGCTCGTCAGCAATGTTAACGGGCATCAGAAAATATGGTGGCAAAACCCAGTGCCATCATCACCACGATTTTGCCGTACCATTCGAATGATTCCCTTGATATTAGTGGTGAAAATAATGATAATGATGATGAAGATAATGAGAATTGTGACTCTGAATGACGTTATTTGATTATACGAATTATATATATATATTTGCCAATTTAAACATGTTGTTTGTTTTATTTCATCAATGCCTTTCATCTAGTTACTATGATACTATATAGTATCAACGTAAATTGCATATACATCATATAAATACATGTTTAAACTACATATTAACTCTAAACAATAACTTAAACACACTTAAATACTTTTGGCCAGATTTTTAGGACAAATACATGTCTGTGCGGCATCTGAAGACACGCCTTCGTTGTACGATGGGAAAGGGCAGGCTCGATGGTTTGCACTTATGGCAATCGAGCAAGAAGCTACAGCAAAATTAATGCAGTCTGAAGGACTTGACAGACTTGTCGAGAAGTTTTCGACATCAGCTGGGAGGAGAATGACGCTTCACTAAAATTTCAGGCATCATCTCATGTATACTACTTAGGCCACTGTGCAAGTGCTAACTACTTTTATTAGTTTAAGCAAGAAACCACAACCGAACTCCAATGTTTTGATTGAGAAAATATCATAAGCTTTAGAAAAAACTGCAGTAACTGTGCTCAAATTCAGTATTATTTTTCAAGCTTATTCCGATTCCTTTTTTAGAGCAAAAACGTTTACAAAATGTTTTGTGTTATATTATGTTTACTCTGCATTAAGTTTTACAGCAATTTTTAACAGTTTTCTTAGTTTTATTTCTTACCACTCTAAATATGTATTAACTGCCTTTAAAATTTATGATGAGTAGCCGAAATCAAACTGAAATAATATTAGACGAGTAAATCTCACATTCCTGTAAAAAAAACTGTCACGAAAATGCTTAAATTCAGTGCTATTCTTCAGATTTATTTTGATTTGCTATAAAAAGCGGAAACTTTTATTTTAACCAATATTAAGTTTTAAATCTATGTTTGTAAACAATTATATATTAATTTATTTTAAGAAAGACGGGAAAAAAACTTCCCTCAAATTTTTGACTATGTGCCCAAAAAAAATTGAGTCACGCTACGTCTATGTCGTTCTCTCAGAGGCGATACCTATATGCATGTAACCCGACGATTCTGCCAGCCGCGAGGTCAAGTTGTGTCGTAGAGATAAGATCAGCACACACCACAGAGATGCGTCTTCATGTGTGGCTGCTTGTTTACTCGGAGATTTCAACACGCTCCCCTGGGTTAGCAAACGTTCTGAGTACGTACTTCCACTAGTTGGCTGGCCCAGCCCTGTCTGATTCTCCGAGCACCAAGAACAAGCGACACGTGTTCAGGATGTAGAGACTTAACAGTCTGCATTTATTGCAACTGATAATATGGCCGGAATATTTGGATTTGTATCGATGCTTGCTGTGTAATACTTCAAGGCTACAAAGGAAGGACGCTTACGCAAAAAAAAACCCCATAAATAATAGAGTAATCGAGTTTCCAAATAAACATACGCGGTTCGCCCTTATACAGCATGTTCCGAACATAGAAGTCCGAACTGGCTAAATATCAACAAAAATGTCCAATACACATGTGGTCCGATTCTGGATCGTTTAGAAGTTACACATTTTTTGCGATTTTATGAACTAGCCTACTCTTCACAATACAATTTGAACTTCATAATAGTGATAAAAGTAACTGTCCCAGTGAAGTGACGTTTGTACAAATGGTAGATGACTACTGTACCCATTTTACCAAACACCATTCGTGTAATTCTCATTACAGCGACAAGAAAAATAATAACAGTTTTGCAGAAGTTATGTCTCGTCCAGATATTTGTCAAAGTTTATTTGCGTTAAAAAATAATAATGTACTGCATGACCTAATGCCTGCAGGTGGAACTACTATCTCTTCGTATGCCTTATTAGATGTACTAATCACAATCAGTCATGAGCAGACTTCGATGTACAAACGTGAAAACATCGTCAGTATACAGGATTTTCAATAATTACAAACTTACTTTACAGCAATGCTACAGTCTTGGAAAGGACTCAGCTCTCACAGATAATGACGTTTGAACTTAAAATAAAACATAATGGAATGGAAGAGACAGTGCATGTGTCCTTTGCTTTGATTCACTCATTTAGAAAGATTTAAGAAAGAAGGGGGAACAATAAAATTAAATTGGCCTGACGAAATTTATTTTCATATTCATAACATATGTTCAAAATTATCTCCCTTTCTCTGTACACACAACCTGCACCTTCCTATAAAATTACTTCGTAATGATTGGAATGCACTAACATTCATTGCTATAGTATTTTCAGCTTCTGGCAGTTTCTGCCTCAGTTCCCTTATGCTGTGACACTCGCTTGCATAAACTGTTTCTTTGAAGTACCCCCACACGAATAAATCAATCGGGTTCAAATATGGTGATCGTAGAGGCCACGCTATTGGTCCGCCACGTCTAATCCATTTATCAGGGAATGTAGTGTTTAAAAGATGCCTCATTTGCACTGCATAATGGCATGGAACACCATTATTGTGAAACCACTTCACTGGGACAAATTTTTTGTCACAATAATTACATTGTTACCGTAGTGTAGAGTAAATCAAAAAATCGAGAAAAAAAAAAAAGGAANGTGTTTAAAAGATGCCTCATTTGCACTGCATAATGGCATGGAACACCATTATTGTGAAACCACTTCACTGGGACAAAATTTTTGTCACAATAATTACATTGTTACCGTAGTGTAGAGTAAATCAAAAAATCGAGAAAAAAAAAGGAAAAAAAAAAGAAATTTTAAACGGCCCACATATGTATTGGAGTTTTTTGTTGGTATTGGGTCCCTCTACCATCTGTTTCAGTTTGTATGTCTATGTTCGGAACATTCTGTGTATTAATAACATGCTTTGATAAACGTAAAAATAATCTAGCTACACTAAAACTAGATTTCAGGAAGTGTACAAACATCTCAAACCACTTACTTGCATAAACAATGTTTTAAAATCAAATCCTACCCACGCTGTTTTTAATGTACTACAGGCAGAAAATCAATCCAATGTCGGAACATGGAAGGTTTGTACTACGCAGCTCGCATGAGCACACTACCCCCCGATCCCTCTACGTGAATACCAGTGAGTAGAGGAAGGATACACATTCGGCAGAAAGTAGAAACAAATAATGACTCTGAAAAGTGCTCAATTAACCGTGAAATAGTTACATTAAAAATTCACGCTGATGCACAGCTAGAAGGGTTTGAATTCGCAAATCTGCCGCAACCTCTCGTACCGGTGCGGCGCCACTGTGCCAGCAATGCTGCGACAGCAGCTCAGCTGTCTGCAACTGCGTCGCAGCTATCTACACTTGGTGCCACCATGTAGTGTTATGGCTACTGCAATTCCAGGCATTGCATATCTGGAGTCGGATGTTAGATCAGGCTACTCGCATACGTGTACGATATACTTCGAAAGAGTAGTTGCTTGTCCTTATAGAAGGGCGAATCATCTTAACACTTGTCGCAAGCGACTCGTCATGAGGAATCATCTGNACGATATACTTCGAAAGAGTAGTTGCTTGTCCTTATAGAAGGGCGAATCATCTTAACACTTGTCGCAAGCGACTCGTTATGAGGAATCACCTGTGTCTCTTTCACGAGAAGTAGTATTTTCACAATTAAATGTTTTATGGCAATAATATTTGCCCTTAACACACAATGTGAATGTGTGCGTGTTTTAAAATAACAGCTCTCTGTTCTGAACAGACACAGCCATAACAATTGGAGACATACAATAGTTTATTTTAAATCAAAACAATAATAACAGATAAACTACCACAAAAATATCTTAAAATAGTATTTGTTAAGTTCTCCCAATTTATTAGAAATATGCAATAACTTTAATAACCATAACTCATTCTTATGATATCCTAAAGGCTATTCGATATACGGACCGTCTATACGCACAGTATCTTAAATAAACTGGCCCGAATTTAATCAAATTCAGCTATGGGCGGGACTCCAGAACCGCAATTCGGTACACCGCATATGTGCCACTTGCTCCGGCATGCTTAGCTCGGGTTACAGAGTCGACGAGTACTCAGTAACGAAATGGTGCTGCGGTTCCTTTGATGTGGGCGAACCCATTATCTGATTGGCTGCGTGAGGATCACGGAACTGGCCTTGTGTCTGATAAGCTACTGCATGAAACGAAAGGTTCCCTATTGGCTGGACTGCCCGTTGGTGAGTAGATTACATGGCTCTGATTGGCGAACAGCTTTCCAACATTTTGTTGTCCAGTGACGCCATATTCCTGGCGTATGTGGCTGGAGTTCGTTCTTGAAGTGACTGTTTCACTTAAGTACTCTGTACTGTAGTGGTGAAGAAGTTAACCGGTGATTTGTAGCTTGATCCCAAGCCCTGACCCAACTCAATACCTACGAGGTCGGAATCGGTAACCAAATACTTTGGATCACAATATAATCATATGATCATGTTATATTTTAACCTCCTAGTACACAACTGCGCTGCATAGTCGCATACGTCAACGATACCGCTTCGTAACTGTGTATGTATTTTTTATTACAGAAAAAATATATATACTATCAATGATTCAGTCGCCCCCATTATGTTCCGCTATTACAACAATCCCATGTTTCAAGTAGCCGTTCAGGAATACCGTGGACAGCACCGGTACAGCCAACACGAAGTTACACCCCCATCAACACTAAGGGACGAAAGAACATAAATAATTTGACGTGAATACGTCTTTAAAATAAGACAGGCTCATTTACTATGAAGATGGAAACAACGATGTAACGTTTGCAGGGTGATCAATTCCGACACTATAACTTCGTGTCTTGAGACACGTTTGTCTCATGCAACATTTTCAACCGCATTTAAACCTCCCGGGGTAATTATCCAGAGTAGTGGTTTTTCTGTAAAATAAAAAAAAACACGAAAAGTGGTACATTTCCACTCTACTAATTACGCAGAACACGAATACACTAAGAGCATTGACGTCCGACTAATTTCGTAATATGTGCCCACCTAACCTAACAGAACCTAACCCCACATGAGTGAATCACTATTTTACATTTTTAAATTAACCTAGGATTGTTGGGTTTTAAACTAGCATAGGATTGTAGGTTTTTTTTTTAACTAACCTAGGAATGTAGGGTGTTACCTAATCTAACCTTTTTAACTAACCTCATGTTTTAGAGTTTTAAACTAACCTAGGATTTTAGTCTGATTTAGGATTTTAGGGTTATAAAGTAACAGTTAAACCCACAGGAAGTCTATGAATCAAATCACCTAGGTAGGCGACGGGTACAATTCCATTGTCCTCGACCCACTCAACTGCCGTGCATCTTACCTCAATCGACAAAACATCACGATCTACTAAAACATCCAAGTAACACCCGCCACATAGGCGAATATTACGCACAGAAGCACACGTTCTTGCACCCTCCATTCTTAAATCACAAGCCTTCACACGGTCGGATTCGAACGTCACAACTCACGCCCGCAACTACACAACCGCACTGTCTCGCATCTCAAATGCAACTAATGGCATCTCAACTTCAACGTAAAATTGCATGACGATGACGTCTACAGATCACATCCAATAAGGTGACGGCATGATGCGCATTTGTTCACGTTACTAATGCATCACTTCACTAAAAATCATGGCATCCGACGTAAACAAAGCGGCGGGCTGCTCGTACTTTTAACTATTTTATTTAATACGTTCTACTTATTTTAACATTACGCCCTCCTGAATATGAACAAGATAAGCTGTGCAGAACCCATTAATGCTACTTTCGTTGGTCTAGGACGTTTCCTTCAGAAAAGCCGCTGCTCTGGATAATTACCGAAGTTGCTACACCTACCTTATTGACGTTTCACCATTGAGGGAAATGAATTGAGTAAATGGGCGGATCACTACGGCGAATGCTGGCCCGAAGACGATAACGACTTGTAGTATGGGCAGATTCAATGCGGAAGCTCACGCCCGTATACGTGTGGCTTCAACTAACAGCTGTGTACAAACACTCCTGGGAACGAAAAGAAGGTTTATAAAAAAACAGAATGAAAATCGGTTGATTTTTTCGGAAGTTACACGCGTCCAAACAAAGGGACACAAGGTTTATATATACACATATATATATATATATATATATATATATTCTTCTACGAACTAGGAATATTTCGATGTTTTCTTCCTTAGACATGGGAATAACCCTACACGAATCAATATTTTCTTTCTAACTGCGCATTTTTTAATGATTATAGCTATTTCTGGTCAATTGAATTCCAACTGTAACTGTTGGGGTTGGCAGCGATGTCGTGGCTTTTTGGGCGTGCTGCGGGTGAAAACGTAGTCTGCAGCATCCGCCAGAGGGCGCCACAGTCTAAAAACACGATTTAAATAAATGTGATATCGTTCAATCGAGTATACGACATACGATGCGATCATGACCTTGAGTTGGCGCCACGGATGTGCGAGGCGCGGGTGGGGCCGCGCAGCTATTTACGGCATTTGGGCAAAGGCGTTGGCGAAAATATCCGGGAAATCATGATTCCGATGGGCTATTGCGCTGATTTCGGAGAAAAACGAAAAGTCTTCGGCTAGAACTGCCGACTTAAGTGGTAAAAGTCAAATTTCGATTTCGTTACTTTTATTTCATTCCCGTATCCGAAGGAAAATATTACCCACTGACGCAGACATGTTCACATACAACTCACGACCGTGCCGCCGACACAGTCACGCCCAGATTGTCTTTAATGAAACGTCGCCAGCAGTAGTTCTCGACAGGCTTGCCCTTCGCTCCCTGGTGGCCCAGTCTAGCATGACCCGACATAGAGGCGGTCAGCGGGCTGTTAGCGGTGAGAGGCATGCCCTCGACGTTATCGTCTCGTCGCTAACAGACACCGAGCTCAGAGCCGAGTGTTATCACAGAGTGAACGTTGGTTACGAGCGAGCACTTCCACATTGGGAGCAGCGTTCATGCGGTCAACTCGCAAAAGAAAAATAAGGTTCCGTGGAAATTCACGTCATTTCAGAGGCGCCGACTTCAATTAGATATTGGGGGGGTTAAGAATGAGATTTATTTGTTATTAAATATCACTGATCTCCCCAATAAAGCGTGGGATCCGGCGGTTCTCCCTCGGGGAAAATTTGGATTTCAAGGTGCAAAATGGTGATATTTACGCATTTCTTCATACCTAAACTTGAACATACCGCAGGTAGAAATTGTGATATTTTTAAGGTGAAATTTGAGTGATACAGTTATCATTCCCAGAGCCTTGTCAACTCAGTTTTATATTTATATCAAGATAAACTTTATATTAATGTTATGTTATATTATAGTTCGGTACAATACTTATTTCCATGTACGATTTTGCCTTAGCCGAAGCACATTTACGTATAATTGTTTTTTCTACATAAGAATGATGTAGGCATACATGATGTGAAGGAGGGAAACAAAGCCAATATTTTTATGGTCATTATTCTGCACGTATTAAAAATTTCCACATCTTAACACGACAAAATTAGCAAAACGACGGGACTTACTTCAAATATGACACATATACCTTTACTGAAGAAATGTCCTATTTCTTTGCTTAACCACAAAATGTAGCAAATGAACGGTTTTCATGTGTAAATGCAGTTCACTGAAGGAATGTCCATTTTCGTGTCTCATTTCTTGCTATGAAGTCATGTGTTACCTCAGCCAGATCTAATGCCACAGCAGCCTACTTATGGATATGTAAAACGCTCACAGAATTTAACCTCAGCTATCCCATTATTCAACGCAAGTACGTCTTAAGTTTTAAGACCAGATAAATACCTCTCTGCGGTTGCTGTTGACACAGGAATTGTCATCACAAATTTAAAAAACTCGAAGAATTCTGAGAGCAAAACCTTGCCTGAAGTAATCGATAATATCTTCTAAGTCATCAAAAATTTTCCTTCATTCTGCAGTAAATTATGAAGCATACCTCTGTGAAGCAAAGTCTTAAAAATGAGGCAGCTTTAGATCCAGTTTCGGTTGAATCATTACTTCAAATGGCTGTAAAAAATTCCATTAAATCTGCATAATTTGAAAGGATAGATGTAAGCGACATATCTTACTGTCCATCTTGTTGAACATAATGGTGATACTTAAGTTACACTACAGACATCTGGAGTTGCCTGGACCAAATACATGTCCACTTGCAATAATAAAGAAAAAGATTCCCTAAACTATTTAAATTGAACTTTATTACTAGACAAGGAAAAGTAGTCTTATGCAACACTTGTTGAGTTACATACAGTAATGTTAAGATACATGGGAATTTTGGAGGGGCAAAATGGCCATCTGCCCTTCCTGGGTAAATTTTGGGTGGGCAAAAGTAGGCTTGCTCACCCGCCCCAAGAAGTCAGCGCCACTGCGTCATTTTCTTTTAATGATGCACATGAGGAGTAATATTAACATCCTACCTCTGAATATTACGTGCATTAGAAATTATTTTGAAAGGACGCCTTTTGTTTTAGCCTACATTCCGAAGGAAAAATAGACTTTTGCAATCACCCGAATGTTTGTCTGGACTGTAGATCACCCCCTACTCCAATAACTTTTAAACCCGCAAACCAAATTTCACCAAACTCGATCGACTATTACATTCTTCAATCACGCCGAGTAATTATTTTCAGAATGGTGGTAATTTTTAAACTTTAGGGCACTATTTAACCAAGTTTAAATCAAATTAGGTCCGTTTATAATACATGATATAAGCATTGAACTTGCACAGCAATACTGTTATTTGTCGGCCATTTTTAAAGATAGCACACTAGGAAAAAAACCGCTTTAACGTTATATCTTCCGAACTACGCAACTGATTCCTATCAAATTCGGCATACAAGTAATACTATTGTATGCCATGTTAATGTATACGGTTTAAATGGGTAACGCATTTATTTCCAAAATTATAGCCATATAAATATTTTCTGTTCATTTGCTTTATCTACCATACAGTTTAACCAATTCCGACCAAACTTGTTTTTCTGAAAGTATATATTATAAGCATCAAATGAGTCAACGTATAGTCACTTTTGTCCGCCATTCTGTAAGACAGCGCCACATGAAAATTAAAAATTTTGTCATATCTCGGGAAACAATCAACCGATTCCTACCAAATTTGGCAATCAAGTAATACAATAGTAGTTAATGTACACTAACATGTTTTGGTGGGTCAGATTACTACTTTAAAAATGGCGGCCATATAAACATTTTAGATTACTATCTATTACCTACAAGACAGTGTAAAATATGTCAATTTAGCTCTGTATTCTGGGAGTATATATATTACAACTATAAAATACGTCTACCCATAGCCTTTTTTGTCCACACGAATAAATAAAGTTTTTTACATGAACTGATACACTTACTTTAAATATTGTGGCTATACATATTTTATTTCAGTATTCTATGTCTACAAAACCAAGTAACCAATTTCAACATTACTTTGTATTATGGTGGTAGCTATTACAACAATCAAATGTGTCCATACAGAGCCTCTTTGGTCCACCAGTTCGTAAGATAAGGCCACAATAATAAATAAAGTTGTGTCATCTCGGGAAACAATAAATCTATTCCTACCAAATTTGGCAAACGAGTAGTACTACGGTATACTATGTAAACATACATGTTAAGTGGGTCCGACACTTATTTTTAAAATAGCGGCCACATAAATATTTTATTACACTATGATGTATTTACGAAATTATGTAATAAACTTCAATTTAACAATGTATACTGGCAGTATCAATGCAATTTCAAATGAGTTAATACACAAACTTACATATTTGTCTGCCCTTTTGGAAGATAGCACCATGTGACATATTAAGCTTTGTGTCCAATCTCGGAAAACAATTAACTGATGCCCAACAATCTCAGGCGATAAGGTATACTTTTGTAGTCAATTTAAATT
Organism: Clitarchus hookeri; assembly: GCA_002778355.1. Taxonomy (NCBI): domain Eukaryota; kingdom Metazoa; phylum Arthropoda; class Insecta; order Phasmatodea; family Phasmatidae; genus Clitarchus; species Clitarchus hookeri. Next base: position 217,141 of record NQII01002207.1, on the reverse strand, counting down.
TATATGACTTGAGGAGGCAGTCACATATTTTAAAACTAACAACCATGTAAGTAGTTTAGGTTAGTATGCCATGTGTCCTAAAATAATTTCAACCTACTTTAATACGTAGCAGTATCAATGACAAACATAGAAGGTGCCAATATATAACAGTTTTGTTCTCTATTAATGACGATATGCACTACATGAAACAATGGAGCATTTATACCATATGACCGGGACCAATCAACCAATTCTAATCGAATTTTGCACACAAATACTACTACGGTATGCCACGCAAACCTGCATGTTTTTAGTGTGTCGGGCGTCATTTACAATACGGCTGCCATATAAATAATTTACATAAGTTTGTCATATCTGTTAAATAACTAAATCAATTTCAATTAAACTTTGAATACTGCGAGTATCTAATATAAACATCAAATATGCTTATAGAAACCCTCTTTTGGCTGCCTTTTTGTAAGATAGTGACAGGTGATAAAATGTAACATTTACACCATATCTCAGGAACCAATGAACTAATTCCCATACAATTTTTCACACAAGTAGTACTGCAGTATGCCATGTAAACTTACGTACTTTAGGCGCTGTGGACAATTTCTTTCATCAAAATGGTGGCAATATAAATTATTAATACAAGTTTATCTTATACAGAATGTATCTAAACTATTGTAACAAGCTTCGGGAGATGATTCCTGGGATCAAAACAAACAAAAATGTTCCTATGAACACATGTCCTACAACGCGTTGTTATTGAGTTACAGGACATACATTGGCCATATGTGTACGGAAAACTAATTTCGCTCGTGACGAACAATTTCAAAAACTACGGAAACTCTTGTGCCATAATGTATTCGTGGGGTGGTACATTCGTCTTCAAACCAAACGTAACAACTCAGTAAGTGGCGATAGTGATACACGTTACCACCATGTGAAACGCCTGTAACTCAATAACAACGCTTTGTAGAGCATATGTTCATAGGGCCATTTTTCCTTTGTTTTGATCCCAGGAATCACCTCCCGAAGTTTTTACAATAGTTTAGATACAACCTGTATATTAAATGATTTGACAAAATTAAACAAACCTTTGTATGGTGACAATATATATGTAAAAAACATTAGATATGCCTATACACTGCCTGTTTTACGACATTTTCTACGACAGCGCCAAATGAGAAAATAAAGCTCTTATGTCATATATCAGGCACCAGTTAACCTATTTCCACGAAATTCTGAACACTAGTAATGCTATGGTAGGCCATGTAAACTTACATGTTTAAGTGACTCACATACTTGTTTTCAAAATGACGTCCCTGTATATATTTGAGGTTGGTAAACCCAGATTACCAAAACTTTAGATTGATCCGAAGTTAATGCTCCTAATATTGCCTCCGTAATGCAGTTGGTTGCACGCCAGCATACGGTAAGAGGTATTCTGGGCTTGAGTCCCGGGTAAAGTAAGTGTATATTTATAACTTCCTCATAACGACTCCTCATTGGTATAGGTTATTCACGGTAAAGTAAGCACTTCTTTAAGCCCTCTCATTTGTAATAATTGCCAATAAATATATTTTATTGTAGTCTTAGAAGATAACTTTTCAGCCCGGTGAAATATATGGACTGCCTTCATTACTTACATGCCAATATTTATTTTAAAAAGTGGTGGCAGATAAAACATGGTTCATAAGAAAAAAGTAACTAGGGCCTCAAAAATGCTCTTTTTAACGTAAACAGCCTAAACTTACTATATGTACTATCATCTATAATCTATATTACTATATACCATATGTACTATCCTTTATCAGCCTGTGATGTTTTAATAACGTTTCACGTAAGGAAAGATGGTGTAGCGATTTCCATGTGTAGCAGCGTATATACATTGGCTGCTGTCATTGTACGAATCATTTGTTATTCAACTTGGTTGCATGTGATATGCTCAAATTATTTATTCCTGTTCATTACTGGCTAAAGAATTAAACATGGTGCATTTGTAGAATGGAAATGTTTGGGCGGCTCTTAACATCGAGGTCTTGAGAGCCGATGAGGATGAAGCGAGGTGAGAATGGAGCAGCGCCAGAATGCAAGGGCTGACGTGTAAGGCCTCGGTGACGAAGCCCACGGGCGGCACGCGACACCATCACAACTGGGGTCAAGTGGTGAAACCCTCCCCTCAGACTAAATTGGCATTCCCGGAGGAGTGTGGGTGCGTCAGAGGTCAACTGGAGGTCACGAGAGAAGTCTCGCGCTGTCTGGGCATCAGTGTCGTTCAACCAAGCCAACAGTCAGGATCCTCTGGACAGCTGGTTCCGTCGAATACTCACGCACTGGGCTTTAGCAATCGCCGTAATTTTCGGCTTTTGACTTTTATACCTTTTTTACCTAGCAATGTGATCAGAAATACGACGGCGGTTTTAGTTGAGAATACCTTAATGACGAGCTCGTACACTCGTTAACATTACACAGATAACTCTCGTGCGTGTTATAGTACTTACCAACACGTAGGTAATCACAACAAGCGTGTGCATATGGAGGAGAGTATCCTAGTACGCAGTAACACCAACCAAAATTACATTTAAAGTGAATTTCCGTATGCTGCTGCCCAGCCGTTGGCAACGTCCGCTACGTTACTTTAATGCGAGAGTGTGTACTCGGATCCACCGGCAACCGAGATTATACCGCCATAATGGTAGGCCGGCGAGGTAATCGCACGGCCGCCGACACCCCGCATCAATAATATTTATTTGTTTACTGGCCCCAGTCATGACTGTCAGTTAAAGGAAGCCTTCCACAGCTGAGGGTGGCGGTTCACGCCTAGGCACCTACCAANTTTTTTTTTTTTTTTTTTTTTTTTCGAAGGGCATCCAGTTCCCTTGGTCTATTACCATCCATTTCCTCCGCCATAACGGTCTGTTACAAGTACCGCGGTACGTTATCGGACATACGCGGTACGTGGACACACTGCCTAATCCCAACCCGATGAGCAGTGCATTCACTCATTAAATGTTTGTTTACGAAATGATTAAAAAATATTTTATACTATGCAAATTACCAAAAAAGCAAAAACCACTGGCAAATACCAATCATTAGCATACAAATCACAAATTGCAGATTTCGCTAAATTTAAGTTACCTCGTTCAGCGAAACACAACTTTTATGTGCTAAAACTCAAGTAGTTATGCTGAAATGCTGCGCTTTTGAGGGACTGTTCAGATATACGACTATCACGGCTCTCTAATGGAAGATCTTTTGAAGTAGGTCGCTTATTTACAAAAACACTGTAGCAACGGCAGTTGGGTGGATTTATTAATTTCATTATGTAGTATTAATACGCATAAGTTTTTCACTGGTATTCCTTATGATCAATAAGTGGGAATTCCTACAAAGTACTTGTTAGAATTTTGGTAGTATATGACTACTGATATAGACCCACCTCAATACGAATGAGAAGGTTTAAAAAGTTAAAGTTTCGTTTTTGAGTATGCTGAGTTTTTTAGTCGTGTCGCACAACTATGCAAAGAAGGGCTGAAGACGACGAGACGACCTAATTACAGTGGACTCCAAACCACGCGACACCTTTGCGGTCATAGACAGAGCCATGCAGCTGATTGTCTCGAATCACCGCCACACGAGTGTCTACGCCACATGAGCGTGACCCCTTAGCGATCACGCCCCTGATAATCCTAGAATTAAATTAAGAGTGGATGATCATGGATCATTCAGATGCCTAGGTTATAAGAAGGGATAGCGATTTTTCGAGAAAATATTTCTCTATTTTACAAGTATTATAACTTGTATGCGCACAATAGTCCAATAAGAAGATGATTTGTCAAGCAGACAGCAACCAATAAAGTAATACGACATAAAAACAGCTGCAAATCGACACATATAATATTTAGTTCTACCCGTGACTTGTATTTTCTTGCTGTGAATCATCTGCACACGCAACAATTCAACAGCCATCAATGCAGATATGGAATTAAGGGAGTAACGTTCTTAAAACCATGAAACCAATTATCCCTCTCATATATCTGCTCCTGTCCCTAAGGCTAAAGAAAAAAATGAATAAATACTTGAAGTGACCTTTCACGTCAACTTAAGAAATCGTGCTTCAGACGCATCACGTTAAGTTGATTGATGTATACAACGTGCCAGCTCGAAGATAAAAATTGCACTAGCTCCAGTTGGCATGAGGCCACGATTGTTTATATGTAGTTATCATACAAAAGAGAGTATATTTTCTACTATGAACGAGCAGTTAAATGGATAATAAAATAATATTACCACATCACTGGATCCTCTTAACTTACTCCCGTACTCCCGAGAAGACTAGAAACTTTTTTTTTTTAATGTGTTCTTTGAATACGAGGGTTATTCGGAAAGTAAGGTCCGAATCGCCGTAGCTAATCAAACGTCGCGCGAACATTGTAACGCACATGCGCACCGACTCCCGGCAAGCCTTGCACGTCAAACGACGTCATTTGCATTGGTATTGTTGCAGTGTGCTGTTTACAGTGTCAGTTAAATATGTTTAAAATAATTGATCAGCCCTCCGACTGTGAAATACGGTCAGTGATTCGGTTTTTGAGAGCAAGGAACGTTTCAGCAGCGGAAGTTCATCGACAGATAAGTCAAGTGTATGGCCCCAATGCGATCAGTGACAGCAAAGTTCGTAAGTGAGTGAGAGCTTTCAAGGACGGACGGAAATATGTGCATGATGAACCGCGATCAGGCCTACCATCAGTGATCACAGAAGATTTGGTCAAAGCCGTGGACAAAAAGATTCGTGAAGACCGGCGATTCACAATTTCAACTTTAGCATTGGAATTTCCGAATGTGGGCAGTTACAGACTGGTTATCCTCACAAGCGGCAGACGTCTATGACTTAGGTATACAAAAGTTTGTAGAAAGTTATGACAAATGTAAAAAAAAAAAATATGGAAACTATATAGAAAAAGATAGACACGTGTAAGGAATTTTTAAAAAAAATTTTTTGAAAACATTTGTGATGATTTATGTTTTATAAGAAATCGGACCTTACTTTCCGAATAACCCTCGTAAATTACTGAAATGGTAAAGGATATAGGGGCTTTAAAAAATATTTCGGACATACGCCATTGCAGAGCTTTGCTGCATGTCGCATAAAATGTAGAATATAAACATAAAAAAACACAAAAAAATAACCCAAGGTTACCTGTTTTCAACAAAAGTGTAACTAACACAAAGAGTACTTCGCAGACGGAATTAAGTCAGTAATAAATAAAGGAAACAAGACAAAATATAACTAACGAACAATCAGGACAATATATACACATGTAACCAAGTAACGTTGGACGATGCAAGAAGACGACACATAAGACTGTAGTAGCCTTTCTACGACATAAAAGTTGAGAGTTTGGACAGTTGAAATCTGTTCTCTTCTTCAAGCACATCATCAATGTTTATCGTCTCGTTTCTTTCGTTTGATACTGACTTTTGCAAAACTCTTTGTGTGTTGTTTACATACATGCTGACAACAGCTAACCTTGGATGTGATGTATTCTAAGTTTTTTGTGACACCCAACAACGCTCTGCAATCAGAGTATACAATAATGTAACATTAAGTAACAAGTCGTATATCTTATTGTAAGCATAACAAACTTTTGCACAATACCATATAGGTCAATTATACTCTAGTAATAAACAAAATATTAATTTTATCTAAAAAAAATTACCACTAGATAAATAATTTATTTGATTCAACAACTGCGCATTCTTTATCAGGAAACTAAGACTGTCTGGTTGCAAAAAATAGCACGTTTAGCTCACAGAAAATGAAACTCCGCAGTAAACATAAAGAATGTGCAATTTCTTGTCAACTGAGAGTAGTTTAAAAATAGGTTATAAATAACAGCAGTGCACCACAAACTGGAGACTCCGCTACACACCTGAACATACTTGCACCACTTTTCTCAAGCACCGACATAACGTAAACCAATTATAGCCTTTGAGTAAAACAACATACAGGAGTTTTCCAAAAGACCATCTTACATCTTACTCTTACATTGTTGTACGGAAGCTGATGGATAACCGATATGCCATCACTTCTGGGATGGCTAATGGATAGCCCATTTTAAACTGATTCACTGGATTCTGAGACATACCGACAAAAAATACCTATGGAGGGCTTTGTTTGGATGGCTAGATATTGCACGCAGGCGTCAAGAGTACAGGTGCCTTCGATTCCCGCGAGTGTGTACGACTTTTCATAGGCCCATAACTGTGCGCCAATAGCAAAGATTATGTTGACAGCTCCTGATTTCCTGGGTCTACTAAGGTGGGAAATCGAATTAAAAAAAAGGGGGAGGGGTGGACGTAGGAATTTAAGTGCCAGATATTTTGAAGTTCGCCATCTTCTACACAAAGAATTCGACTGTACCTAATTGAATAAAAAATGTACTAAGCTTTTCGATTTGTCAACTATATTCCATAAATTGGTGTCACAGTTGCTACACAGATAGAACAATGATATCGTCAAGAGACGAAGTGATGGCGGAAACGAGGAAAAAAGAGTTAAAGAATGACCGTTTTAGAGCGCTGAGCTAACTTATATCTGAAGAACTTCCATAAATAAACAAGCAAACTTGCAGATGTAATTTGTAGAACTCGAAATTGCCTCAATATAACCATGGCTATCTATATGGGGCCACAATGATCCGCTACTATAAAACAGGTTTGCCTTACATATACTGTCAGCAGGAAAGCAATCAATAACTGGAGTGATATTCTATGTAGTTCAGATTTTATTCCAATTCCACAGCATCACATACTCCAGAACAATAACTCAAGGAAGAGTATGAGGTCCAAAACAAAGAATCGTGAGACAGCTGATCTATCAGAATCTCAATGATACGACAGTTTTTCGATGGTAATTAGATGGGGTGTAGATTAAATGATAGGTCAAACTGGTGTACCAAACTACCCACCTTGAGAGTCGTGTGTCACCAAAAGAGGTAAGTTTTTGAAATACTGGAAAACATAGAGCATACAAAATTGAGTATTTTTATTAACAAACTATGGCAGTTCTACTGGAACCAAGAGTCTTGTATCTTTATGGCCGGAGACTTCTGTCCAGACCGCATAGATTGCTGTGATTCACTACATCTTCTTTGAGCTCTAATACTTTTCAAGCAACGCGAAAGGAGCAATTAATAATTGCCTGAAGTACATAAATTATTGTCTTCTTCCATTATTTTCTTGACAGCAAGTATGAGCATACGACACTACTCTGATGACCTTTGCAGCTCCTAGTACATAAATCCAGAGTGTCATGAAAATAAAGTCCTTGTTTTTCGTGAAGGTAGGAAGCAAACAGAGCGAAGCGAAAATCCAATGCAGGCCTATCGATGAGTCACTCCCAATACAGGACTTATCAATTGGTAGTTTATCAAGGAAGATTGCATTATTTTGTATACAACATAAAATCCACCGTTGAGCAAGGTAACCTTTGGGATAGAGACAAATCTTATATTTCCAAAAAAAAAAGAGATAAACCGAGATTAATATAAATAACAGGGATTCACACAACAAAAACATAAAATAGTAAGAAAATTGAGATCCACAGGACTCAAAGACTCACCAATGGGGTTATACATACTGAACAACTTAAACTTCTTCATCAGGAACTCCACACACTGATACAATTAGCATGTACTTCGTAATCTGACAAGTGCAATCCAAAACCAAACAAATGTCAGCTGTGAAATCCAGAGCCAAAATTTAGGGAAAGTAAATTACGCGAAAAGCTACGAGTATGTATTGTTATATTCTACTAAAAAAAATAGGTTACAAAATTTGATCACACAAAAAAAAAAAGCACTGGTAATAATGCAGTATGTAATTAAATATTTCTACCTTTAAAAAAATTAATGATAATAGCAGCCCTGACATTTTTTGACTAGCAAAAATTTAGATAATTTTTTAATACATTTACAAGATGTGTTCATTTATAAATAACTATAAAATTTAATAAAATTCTCATAACTTTGCAAGCCATCACTTACTAAAAAAGTAGCCACCCTTCTATTTTGACCGCAAGCAAATACATCGTTTTCTTTTACACGCCAGTACCATAAGTTGTATTTAATTTAATGTTCAGTAGTCACTAATACAATGCCAGACAATAAAAACAGCGTACACAGAATGAAGCATTGGATGGTAGCGAAACTTATAGAGGTAGTGATACAGATGAGCAATACACATGCTCACGAAAACAGAGCAGCAGGACAATTACATAGGGATGTGTGGTATGCCGTCCGGTCATCTTCAGTAGTGCGTCGCACATCCTCGCACTGCGATACACGGTGCAACATGGTCTGGCATGGAGTTCAGCAGATGCTGGATGTAGTCATGAGGCAGACGGGCCCATAATTGTGAGAAGGTGTGTTCAAAATACAGGTTACTATGGCAATGCAGCAGCTGGCGTTTCAACTGGTCTTACACAGGCTCGTTTAGAGACATGTCAGGGGAGCAGGGAGGTTATGGTAGTGTTTGGAAATGACAGAGGCAATCCTGGGCGACCTGAGTCATGTGCAATCGAGCGTTATCCTGCTGGAATGTCGCACCTGGAATCCCGACCAGATATGGGATCAGATGCTGGGTAGGATCACATCCACATATCGCTGGGCCGTCTATGTTCCATGTAACTCGACGAGAACGGTTCGGTTACCGTAGGCTATGACTTCCCAAACCATAATGCCTGCCGTGGGATAAACGTGCTACTCGACACAAAGTTGGGATTGTGGTATTTACCAGGGCCCTTCCACACCCCAGCGCAATTATTATATCAGTCTCCATAACGAAGCAGCGCACATCACTAAACCCCACACATCACAAGTCTGTGGTGTTCCATATTTCTCTGGCCTGGCACCATTGCAAACAGAGTCGCTGATGTTGCAGAGTTAATAGTAGCCCACGTAACGGGCGCTGGGCGCATATTCACTTCCGCAAAGCATCAGCAAATGGTTCGTGGGCACAAAGAAGCCCCAAAACTGGCCAGCATTATGGACAGGGTCGCCATGGATCCCTCCGTGGCTCCTGGTGTATGATCAGTCGAGCCTCTCTACCGATAGTTACCCTCTTCTGTTCAGAGTCAGTCCTCCATGTATGGATATAGGCTATTCATGGTAAAGAGAGCACATTTGAAGCCCTCTCATTTTGAATAATAGTCAATAAATATATTTTATTGTATGTAGCCTCAGACATTATATTTCGAGCCCGGTTAAATATATACACTGTGTTTATTACTTACATGGCAATATTTATTTTTAAATGCGGTGAAAGGATAAAAAATGTCTGATAAGAAAAAAGTAAATAGGGGGTCAAAAGTGCTCACTTTATCGTGAATAGCCTATTCCTTCACGTATCCACTGCCTCCAACAGCATCGGGCAGTATGAGTAGAATAATTATCTGCATCCGGGGACAATGTATTTTAAGTGGGACAAAACTGGCACCTTGCACCGTCGTCGGCGCAGGCCACCATGTTGTCATGTCACCTAACTGCCATGTTGGATCCACGTGACCTCTGACCTTGACCTTGAACCCAGGCCCATAACCTTGAATAACCTTGAAACCAAAGAAAAATAAAAAACTACAGAAAAGTTATAAAATGCCAAAACATTTATAATTTTTTTTTAAATTAACAAAAAAAGAAAATTATCAAAAAAAATATTTAAAGATGTACATGTAGGAGGTCCGGGGTTCGATAACAGGTGGATCGAATAAGCTCCCGACATGACCAGCCCTTGCCAGGTTGAGCAGTGACCATCTCGTCAACCAAGTTAATGTCGGTGACCTTGACGTTTGAACTTGATCCCGGTAACCTTGAAGCCAAAAAATAAATTTAAAAAAACCTCGAAAATTTATTTAATAAATCTAAAAAAAAAACATTATAAAAAAATTATTCAAAAAATTATTGAAAAACTTAAAAACCTTGAAAATTTCCGAAAAATTCCAACAAATTCCCAAAAAATTCTTGACCTAAGACCCCATGACACTTAACCCAACAACCAAGCAAGACCCATAACCCATTGAACCATTGTCCCATTGAACCACTGACCCATGACACATTGACCCATTAACCCATTAACCCAAGACCCAAAAATCTACAAAAAAAATATTAATAAAGGTTTATAAAAAGCTTACATTTCCAGAGGGTTCATGAGCGCCACGTCCAGCAGACAACTGACCCTCGCCAATGTTTCTCATTAGTTAATTAGTCGACAGCCTCCAACCCCTCACCTTTGCTCATTCTGTCACACTCCACCCACCATAATTCATTTTTTCGTTTGTCATTTGTTTACGATTTCATTACCTAAGTGATGCTAGTGTATTAATTATCGATTTCGTCGTCAGAGGAGCTGTCGATTTAGCCACCATATTGGTTCTTGTCGACCTTGCCCTTGACCCCAATTACATAAAACGAGAAAAATCACAGTCCATACAATTGACAATTACTAGCTGGTTACAAGGACCCATGCCAACTAACAATACTAGACAACGACTGACTCCACCCAAGACTGGTTCCTGGCGAGATTGACTGAGCACAAGACTATCTCCTGACGAGACCAGTTCCTGAAAAACTGACTAGAACAACCGCCAAGACCAACCTACCATAACACCAACCGATACAAACGATGATGGTTAATCTCGAAAAAAAGTGCCTGAGTCCCGTAGCTAACCAATTCAAATAAAATCTTCTCAGAATCTTAGTAAAACATTTCTACCACAGCTGACCATACCAAAGGCCCATACTAACTTACCAAGCCAACTTACAAAGCAAACCAACTAGTTGCGAAACAATCCTCAAAAATACTCCCCTCATTTCATTCGTTCGTATTATATAAACTGGGTCGATTTTAAACGACACAAGTAAGGCATAATACTTCAACTCGAGCTATAGCCCTGCTTTTGCAAGTACACTAATAAATTTGATCTAAAACAGACTCCCAATTGATTGTTACACCACTGAATTAATAAGTCTTTAAGAGAAGTAGAAGGTATTGTATATGAAATTAAACACACATTGCTATGTATATATAAATCTTATTTATTTACTTACTATATACATTCTATATTTCTAATTATTTTGAACAGTCCATCTTTACATTTCTCAGATGATTGCAGATCATGGATAGTAGCTAACAGTCTCATCTGATATAACCTCGTTCCTTCAGTTTACTAATGATTGAAGATATCTAAACAATGCGCGAGAAATACCCATGTTTTTTAATGTCAATCAAATATCTTAGTGTATCAAAAAGTTCATTCAGGTCTTCGGGAAATAAGTAGCCAGTATTCTCGGCGTCTTCTGCCTTCTACGTGTCACTCATTGCAGCAAATGTGTTGGATCGGTGTGTCAATGAATCGAGAAAATCGCCATCATCGTCTTCAACATTATCACTGTCTTCATGTTAATTTTTCATCTATGCTATCTTCACGATCGTCTTCACTTCCTGTTTCATCATCAATATAATATTTGCTTTTCTTTGTAGCAGGAGTTGTATGCTCATCAGTATTTACAGCCGACGACCATTTATTTTTAATTTCGTCGACTTCACGCGAACGTCTTGCAAGTGTACATTCTGCGCAAACCTACTCTATTGCACTCATTCCGTCTTAAGCATTAACTGTCTCATAATAACCACCTGTCGAATCGGTGCACATAGATGCAGCAAGAGATATTGTTGGCAACACTTGCTGACTCCCAGTAGACGAATCCTTGCAGATCTCGGTATGTTCTTTCAATGTATCGCCTTGCATAAACTGCATGCCGTCATTGTCATGACAATGCTTCATCATGCGAGTTCCTTCATCGTCTGCAAACATTTATTGTAGTCTATTAACAGGAGGTAACGAAGTCATCACATGCTGTTTCTCAGTGGGCGAAAAAACACTACATTTATCAGCCTTGATGTGTTTATTTAAGTTATCACATCGAGTGAACTACCTAGGACAGTTTTTACAGTTAAAAATCACACGAGATGGGTTTTCCAAACAGTTTAGTGGTTGTCGCATGGTTTCTTCGTGGTGCGCTATTTTCAGTAATGCATCATTACCTGACCCAATTTTTTTTTTACTTTGACAAATAAGCGAAAAATTACTTTAAAAGTACTACTTAAAACATTACTAAAACCACATAAATATGACCTTTAGGGCTATACTCATCTAAGAATGTAAACGATAAAGGTGGCATTGCTAGGGAAAATTTCTTGCCAAAACAGCACCCCAAATAAAATATATACTGGTCACCTTCAACACTCCCCCCACCAACCCAAATGTAAGAGTCCTAGTGGGATCTTCAAAAACTCGACAACCATGGACTACATTATATAACCAGTAATATTTAAACATGCAAAATAATTTATTAAATTATAATTTTTTCTCGGCGTGCATATGGTTGAGGGTTAAGAATACCAACTTCCTTCTCCTGACTCAGTCATGTACACAACACGAGTAGAATGATTATGTATGTCTGGTGACAAGGAGATGGGGAGAGGTGCATGGTGCCGACCGGTCAGGTTTTCATGCTCTATCATTCCGGTCAGGTGTCGACTATCTTGAAATTCCATTACTTTTTACCTTGACCCGCGATGCCACTGAAATGACCTTGAAGTCAAAAATCGCGAAGAATCACAAAACTCTTAAAACATCAGGGAAAAAATATATTAGTGACGACAGGCATGTCAGATTTCCATGACCTCGATATTGGCCCAGATTGACCTTAAATTTGACCCAATGTGACCATAAAATCGAAAAATCAAGAAAAAATTACAAAAATTCTTTAGATTTTTTTAAACCAAATAAAATAAAATTGATGAACCAGGCCATTATGTTGAATTTCCGCGACCTTGGCCTGAGGACAACCAAAAAACTAAAAGTCGAGAAAAATCAAGAAGCATAAAAAATTTCCAAAAAAGGAAAATTAAATTATTGTCCACAACCACCACATTTCATATTCGTGACCTTGACCCTGACCCCAATCAAACTTGAACAACAAAAAATCGAGGGAAATCGTAAAAAAATACGGAAACATTTCTAAAAATTAATAAATAACGCGTGATTCGAAAAATTATGTAAATTAATTTTTGAAGCCTCGTAAAAAATCGGGAAACATTTCTAAAAATTAATTTTAAAAACGCGTGGTTCGAAAAATTATGTAAATTAATTTTTTTAAGACTTACATGCAATAGGTTCAGGGTTCGTAACAAAGATGATAGTGGGCACATCCTACTGGTACGACTACCAGTAGATGACTGACCCCCACCCCCAACACCTTCAATTTTTGTGTGTTATTTAATCAACCCCCTACAGCCCACCACTATATTCAATTGACTATCTACTAGTGGACCCCCCACCCACCTAACTACCCACTCCAACGAATCATGGGTTTACGTCACACACCCTTATTACTAATATTCGCTCGACTCCCCACCCCATCACCCTCCCGCCACGATATCGCATCCTCTGCAGATATGTAATGTAGCCAAAGGGCGCCACATCACAGTTCGTCTAATGCGAGAGGTGGCAGATAGCTCGCTCGCTCTCTCGCACTCTCGCTCTCTCCCCTAGTGTTTTCGGCGTTAAGTCTGGTAAGTTATTTTATGTTCATCTTTTGCATCAAATTTTGCAGGTAATAATCGAACATAATCGAAATTACACATAAATTTCCCTACCGAAGTAAAAACTCTGTCTAAAATGTTGAATATCAGCTAGGACCAGCGAGCTATTGGGGTGTATATATACATATGAAACGTTCGTTTAATGGTATACCTACGACCAACAACCCGACTTCATCTCTGGTGATACCATCGTTGACTCCAGCTGGACTACCTAAGTTGTCGTCGAGGCTATTCGTAAACCATTTGGGGTAAGACCCTTACAACTTGGAATGTGTGAGCCCAACTCGGTGATAGACAGTCTTATCTTCTGTACTCTTCTCAGCTGTCAATCCACCATTCCATCAGTCTTTAAATATTTCAATAAATCTTTCCAAACGAGTATACTAGTTGACCAACTAGATGTCTTAACATCCAGGTTAACCAACCAGACCAACCAGCCAATGTCAAACATTCCTTAAAAACCAAAACTCAAAAACATGCCTCAAAAAAATACTCCAAAACATACCCCAAAAACCATACCTCAAAGAACATGCCTAAAAAATAAGACAAAAAAATCATACCTCAAAAAACATACCTCAAAACATACCTCAAAACATGTACCTCAAAATCCTTCCTCGATAAACATTGCTCCACAAACNCAAAAACCATACCTCAAAGAACATGCCTAAAAAATAAGACAAAAAAATCATACCTCAAAAAACATACCTCAAAACATGTACCTCAAAATCCTTCCTCGATAAACATTGCTCCACAAATATTGATCAATGATTCCTCAAAAAAACATACCTCAAAAACACGCCCCAAATATCATACCTCACAAAAGATGCCTCAAAAATCATACCTAAAAATTATACCTAAAAAACTGACGTCAAAAGTCACCTTATGGTATGAGGAGTCAGTTTTAAAGTGAAGTGAGAAATTTGGGCAGTGACGAACAGCTGAGGTATTCAGTACCAACGGAGTGAAGTGAGATGGAGATGGTGCAGTGGCAAAATGTAGTGTGGGGGGATGGGAGTACCTCGAGAAAACTTACTGGTCAACAGTAATGTCCGCCACGTTTCCCCATATACGAAAATCCCCGCTGGGAACTAAACCCTATTCGCGGCGGTGGGAGATCCTGGATAAGACGAGATATGATGGAAGTAGTAGGTAGGTAGGACTTAGCATCTCGTCGAAAACTAGGACATTAGAAACGGAGCAAACAGGAACGAGGAAGCAATCGGCTATGGTCTGTATGAAGGATACATCCTAGCAATCGCCTGGAGTGATTTCGGGAAACCACGGAAAACAGAAATCAGGATGGGCGGACCGGGATTCGAACCGATGTCCTTCCGAACGCAAGTAGGAAGGTTTGCCACTGCGCCATCACACTCGGTATGATGAGGCGGAGGTGCGACGCAGTGAAGACTGGGGAGAAAACAGGAATACCTCAAGAAAATGCCCGTGCCACAGCACATGAAGACCGCCGCCTGAAAAATCCCCGTTCGCCTGGGCGTAAGACTGAAGGATTGAGTCAAATGGGTCGTGAGTCAAGCTTCGGTTCTGGAGACGTCATCAGTAATAATCACCATGTTAATGTGACTAATCTGGTGACGAATATGTAATTTGTGATACGTTATAAGTGGCTCCACTGCGCGTGCGAGGGTGGCAGGAGGCGTGAGGTGTGACCCACGGCTGGGCGGCGGATGCTGCGTGGCGTTCCCCTCCCGCTCCCCGCGGGCTGGCGTAGGAAGGAGACCGAGACGGCAGAAGGCAGTGAGCACACGGCAGCCGAGATGGCAGGGCTGCAGCCTCGGGGCGACGTTGACAGCGCGCGCTCCCTCTCCAGCCTGCTGCCCCTCCTGCCATGGGTCACCAAGGCCGTTGAGCTGGTGAGTCCACCTCATCCACTACACCTAAGGCGGTCGCATAGCTGGAGCTACGTGTTTCCGCGTTTGAGGCTCAGAAGCGCGACAGCGATAAGAGCGACATTGACATGCGCATCAAGTGCACCATCATCGCTAACTATGAGCAAGGATCTGAACTGGCGTGCAGAGTTCTCTCTCGTTGTGTTGCGGGTACCCCATCACTTTTATTGATGGGAAGTGTGTAAGAAAGTTCAGTACAGGCTCATATGGGCTGTTCACGGTAAAATAAGCACTTTCGAAATCAACCTTGGAAAAATGTCACTCTCCTACCTGCGTATGTTTTAACGGGCACACTGGCAGGCACGCGCCCAGTAAAGTTGGTAACAACGGAGAGGAAAGTAGTTTCACGTCTTAACGCTAAATGAAAAAAGTGTTAGGATACATATTTGTAAACACTGAAACGATTTATTTAGTTTTCAGATTTTTCAATGCATAATACGTGTAAGAATTAGCACATTTGTAAAATATTTACTTTCTTAATAATTTTACAGTTTCACTTGCCGACACATGAATAAAGTGATCAGGCTTATGGCAATGTTAATTTTACATTTGGTGGAATAATACACAGTCGCCTACAAGCAGATCTCAAGCAGGGCTTTCAAAAGTCCTCAGTTTAACATTATTTATCGTAGTTTCGCTCGTGTCGTGGTATGTTTTAGGACAGCAGTCTGAAAAAGCAATTTTTAACAATGTTAGAGGGCTCCAAAATATATTTACAGCACGCGTGGTATCTTGAAAGCACCATTCCATCCTCGTCTGCGATATGTTTACTTTTCGGAGGTAAAAATATTCGGAACACGTATAATAGTTACGTAAAAAACGCGCATTTCATGTATGCTGCAATGTAGCTCACTCTACCGTCTTAACATTAGTGCGGTAACAGTCGGTAACAGGTAGAAACCATTGATGAAAATATTCTACCTGTTACCGACTGTTACCGCACTAAGTTACGAGTAGTAGTTCTACAATTTATTAAATATAAAGTTTATTTTAATAATAATTTAAGATATTTTTTTCTTTCTTGCACACATTATTAGCCGTAATAGTAACGTATTTATTAAAATGTATTGTCATTTGATTGGCGAGTGAGTAATAATCATTACATCTAATTAGGGCAACGTTAATTTTTACACAAGGCGCAAGAATAACCGCGAACCAGCTACCGTTCTTCATTTCTTGTTTATGTCAGAATTTAATATCCACCCCTCCCCCTGCATTTGTTTTATTTCCTTTCCAGGTCAGAAAATGTAGTTGTTAGTGAATTAATGGACTGTAAGCTTCTCACAACTTTTTAAACGAACTAACAATTTGTAACATTATGGTACCAGCTATAATGGTGGTAGGGTCAGTATGACAGACTGAAGCCATTCACGGCAAAGTGAGCTTTTATTGCAGCCTTAGACGTTAACTTTTGAGTGTGGTGGAATGTGTTTATTAGTCACATGGAAATGTTTGCATTAAAAAGTGGTAAAAAGATAAAAAATTAGCTGAAAGGAAAAATTTAGCAGGACCTTAAAATGTGCTCACTTTAGAGTGAATAACCTGCGCGAGCTTACTTGGTTCGAATCCGACATTGGGGATGGTTTTGACGAGCCAGGTCCTGTGCAACAAGCCGCCTCGGTGACGACAATTGTTGCACTTGAAGACAATTCAGAGCGTATTGTAGTGTAATATAATTGTTTTGCTATGCGTTTGACGTGGCGCGGTTGTACGCAGGAAGGCTAGATGCTGCGGGTCTCCCTGCATTCGAACATCCTGCTCATGGATGAGCTCTGTGATTTAACTCTGAGTGATACCATGGGCGGGTTTCAGGAACACCGTTGATGGGCCTCTTCGTCACACGACCACTGAACATTCGTTTAGAAAATAAATTACATACATTTTTGTTTTATGATTATCTATCTCCAACTATGTCAATTTTCAAAAACAACGCTTACTCAAGTAGTACAGTTGGCAGTTACATCCGTATTAACTACAAGCCGCCTGCAGCTTTTCGCTCGAGCCTCACATGACTTTCTTGGCAGTCCTCCTGAAAATATGACTACGTTATTTTCCTATAAATTAAGCAATATTGAACTACAAAAAACTTTGACGAAAAAAGTTATTTTAATTTTTAACCACACGCTAAAAATGTAACTAAAGCCTGTCAAAATGGCAATTAAACTATAAATTATGTATTACATGAAGACGACTATAACAATTTCATAATAAGCAACTTTGTAGGACATCGGCACAGACAGAAGTGAACTCCAAGGCAGTATATTTACTGGTTTTCAGCCTGTCGGCAAGCATTTAAATACAAATTTTTAAACTAATTGTTAGTTGAGAATCTCCTTTTAAGGTGTTTAATTTGTTTACGGCGATTGCATATCCTCGTCTCACAGCGTTAAAAAGTCACGTAATGGCCCTCGACGCCACTCGAACCTAATACCCGCTAGTTGACAAGCAAGCAATATAACCGCACTATTTACTTTTAATTTATTTATTTTCGCCCTAAAAATTAGTTTCAAGTTTGAATTGCATCTTCTAAGACATCGTTACTTTCTCGTGAAAATTCAATATGTATTTTATTTTACTCGTGATAATTTTACCTCACGGCGAAAAATACTTCATTTAAATGGGCGATATTTGCGCAATGTCTCCTGACACTGTTCTATTTTCTTTAGCGGCAACCAGAATGCTACATTGTATTGTTTGTAAAGTGATTATTTATTCATCTTCATCGCCTAAAGAAACCACAGTCTACATTATTTGTCCACAAATTAAACAATGACACATTTAACTCACGAAGGTAAGTACACTCCGCAATGCACTGGCATGTCAATAAATGTAGGGCGTGGACAGGGAATAAAATTACGATCCGGCAAAACATACAAACTATTTATTTGAGTGTATACAAAAGTGTAGAAATAAACGTCGTCCAGTTACAGCGAAGTACACAGAGGCAGACTAAATCTTCCCAAAAAGTACAAGTATNCAGTCTACATTATTTGTCCACAAATTAAACAATGACACATTTAACTCACGAAGGTAAGTACACTCCGCAATGCACTGTCATGTCAATAAATGTAGGGCGTGGACTGGGAATAAAATTACGATCCGGCAAAACATACAAACTATTTATTTGAGTGTATACAAAAGTGTAGAAATAAACGTCGTCCAGTTACAGCGAAGTACACAGAGGCAGACTAAATCTTCCCAAAAAGTACAACAAGTAAGAGTTCAAATGGAGGCGATGTACGCATACGTAATAATAAATATCCATACTTTTTAAATCCTTCTTCGATTCCCACAGTGGCTTCTTAGGGCAAGAAATACACTCATTTCGTCGCTGCAAGAACTTCTGCCTACGTCCAAGCCACATTTTGCATTGTGCAACAATCATCCGTAACGAGCTGTGCAGTACTCTTACCAAACCGGATTTTACACCACCAGATCGCTTGTATCACTCTATCCCGACTGATAGTATTAATTACTATTTTAAATTGTGATTTCATATTCTGTGAAGCTAATTATTTTTCAGTGCAGAGGTTTTTCAGATGGGTGGCAATTCTGTACCCATACTATAGCTCCGCCCTCTATGGTCTGTCTCATATAAGTTGGTGAGATTTTGAGTCAGTGAGTGGCAACTTGACATATACGTAACAAACAATGTGCAATTTACAAAATCCTGTATCAGCTGATGCATGAACGAATGAAAATTAATATTATGTTGGCTATTCTGACTGCACTGCCGACGCACATCAAACAAGCAGAAAATACGCGGACAAGAAAGAGTTCCTAGATGAATTAACACGTTTTATTTTACGTGTTCACAAACCAGCTGTTATTAGTGTTACAAACTAAACTTCGTGCTAAAGTAGAAATGTATATGTGTTCAAAATTAAACGGACATTAAAACGGTCCGTATTCAAATGAAATGCAACTTCAAACATTGGAAAATATTTTTATGTCGTACCGCCACTCTCCACATCTTCCATACATGCTTAATATTAATTCCAAAAGCCTACAGAAATATCAGAGGGTATAGTTAAATAATTTTTTCAAATAATTTGACGAAATACATTTCAAACTCTTGTCGTTTTGAGCCAATAAAAGAATAAAAGTGAACATTTACAAAGACGGAATCAAGAGGAAGGCCTGGCCTAAGTGCTGCTACCTGTTGAGGTAGTTGACAACAAGTCGTACCACGCCATTTGTTACAACACGCCCTTCCACGCTATCTGTCAGCCAGATCCCGAACTACAACCAGTTCTCCCGCTAACCCAAATTTTTGTTGTTTTCGTGTTGTTATTATTCTGTATTAATAAAACTAAGAAAATGGGACGCGCGTGGGTAGTTTTGAAGAATTCTTACGTTATTCCACGCCACATATTTCTAACTCAAGCCGTTTAGTATCAGTAATAGCAGAATAACTGCTTTGCAAAAGTCGTTGGTAAGTTGTTTGTTGGCGAATGAAAAGTGCGTTGTCAAGCAAGTTTCCCGTATTACTTTTATTTCCAGTCTAAACATATTAGCTGTAACATTCAAAGTGTGATAAGAACTACAATTACCGTCTCGCAAATGCTAACCCAAATTCGTTTTTTTTCTATAAAAAAAAAGGTAACAAATAGTTAATTTTTTTTTGCAAAGTTTTCTGTTTTTACTTTTAAAACCTACAAATTTCTTTAGACATATGTTAGAGTATAAATGCCTTAAAATTTGTTCAACATTACAATGGAAAGTGGATTAGCTGACAGCGTGTTAATAAAATTAATATGCAGCCGCCACTTGTCGCACCAGCTGATGGCGAAAGGATACATAAACGAAAAGTAAGCATTGGCGTTACTTTCGTCGAACTGTCAAAATCTCGCCAAGTTAAATGAGACAGAGAGTACCAGTGGCCAGTCATTTTGCTTCCAAATATTGTGAAGCGACAAATTTTTGCCTAAATAACCTCGCGCGGGAATTGAAGTTGTGGCAGAAAGCATGGCTGCCAGTAAGCGATATGACCACCGCGCCACGAGCTAGGTGCGTGTTGCACAGAGCCGTCGTTAGCAGGTTCGTGCTCTACCACGTTCGGTCCCGCGACGTAACTCTCTGCAAACACGAGGACGGGCGATAAGATTCTAACTACGTACAGCAAACTTGCACTCGTCACCTCACTACCGGGAGCGCCAAAAGCGCTCGCGACAACAACGTAATATTCGAGTGAATGCAGGCATCCATAACGACGAGAACAGTTCGCTGCTGTTGAGAGTACGCTGTGTTTCGTTCGCAGAAAAAACTTTTAGGCACGCAAACACGCTCACGCACCATTACAGCACCCGCCCACACAGCACTCAAGATGCGTTGCAGTGTGATTTAAATTTACATTGTTTTTGACATTACTACTAACGTGTTATCATAGTAATTATCTACGAAAAGAACATCCACTTCAGACAGCTTTCAAGGCGTGCCTAGGCCTATCAGACTCATCACATTAGAACTCTGCAACATAGTTAAAACAGTATTCTCTAATTAGCGTATTTTCAAATACACCGGCCGACCGCCTCCCGTTGTCCCGTGGCGCAGTCGGTTGGTGCGCCGCCGGTCTGCGGTGCGAGAGGTTCTGGGTTCGAATCCTACGTAAGGCATGGGTGTTAGTTTAAGTAAGGTCATCATAAGTTATTTATAAGCCGTCCCCTGATACTTAAGCCTTCAGTCATAACACCAGGGGACGTTAACGTCCTTCCCAATTCCAAATACACCTTTTATTCAGGTACATGCAAAAAGAGTATAGAAATATCACTGAACTGAACTTCCCACCAGTAAAACATTATTGTCGCCGCCTGAACCCTGGCAGTTGCAGGCCGCACGACGAAAACACTGCACGCCAGTTCATTGTTACTCGTGCACGAATTGCAGCATCAGATACAAGGGCCGGCGTCGCCCTTAGTGCTCCGTAGATTCTGCATATCTGTCACCCAAACAAACCTCCCATCATGCAAAGTCTTCAATTTATACAAACAACCCAATGTAAAAACTATTGTGTTACGACGAACGACTGAATTCAAAGATGGAGCAAATTTGAGTACATCCACGAGAACCACCACCCGCAACGTCCGCTTCGTCACCCACATACTCGGATTGAGCCGGTATCGAATCCTGATCGTAGTTGTGAAAGGCTGACTCACTAGCCGCAGATCCACGAAGGCTCGAATTCTCACCTCTTTACTAACCATTAAAGATACAATACATTTCCCTTTTTTTTTTAATTTTTATAAACGACTGCAGTCTGTTTAGCGGCAAACAGTCCACTAAAGGCGACTGAGCTTCTGTCCCTCCCTGTACCGCTTGTTACTCTAACATTAGACATGCAGTAAGGAATGCNAGCCGCAGATCCACGAAGGCTCGAATTCTCACCTCTTTACTAACCATTAAAGATACAATACATTTCCCTTTTTTTTTAATTTTTATAAACGACTGCAGTCTGTTTAGCGGCAAACAGTCCACTAAAGGCGACTGAGCTTCTGTCCCTCCCTGTACCGCTTGTTACTCTAACATTAGACATGCAGTAAGGAATGCGACGATACAGTCGCTAACAACACACAGTCGATCTTGACTGACTTTCTATTCTGTACATTCATCATACAATGTTCTGTGAAATTATAGTCGAGATTAAATAATTATAGATATGAAAAACGTTCAGATAATTGACGTCACCCCTTCTGTATCAGTAGACTGGCCAAGAGGTGGGCAACATGCTTAACTAGCCTCAACATGCACATAAAACCAGCATATACACCCAAGTCTTACCTGACACTCGAAGTGAACGTCTTAACAACCTTAAAGAACTTCGTCTTAAAAAAATACTTTTTGTCATCTGATGGACTTAAACATCAACAATATTTGACCAGACCTCATTCGTACAACTTTTCGCCAACTTGATTTCCGTAACAGAGATAAGCGTCAGAAACATTATTCAAATGTAAGTACTACACTAACCTAGTTTTAAACAGTTTCTGTAGCCTGTGTGTCGCAATCACGTGGGCGGCCGGAAGCCTAAACAGGTAATTTGTATTATTCATCATTAGTTTTATAGCACCCTCCCCAGATCTAATGCTGTTCTTCGAGAATTAAGGGGGCTCGTTAATAAAGGGCCATCAACCTCAGATGTCGTAGTCTGATCTGTTAATCTTACCGTCACCAGTAAAATAAGAAATTTCGACGCAGACTGCAAATGTATATCTGCGACCTTTTCAGTTTCGTTTCGGTAAGATAAACATGCAAAAGTGCAAACTTTGTTTACGAAGATACAACAATGGACACTTTATACTGTTCACGTGGGACAGACTCTGGGACTCAGTCTCTGAGAACAGTGTGATTACATTTCATATTTGTATACATTTTGATATACAACAAAACGAGGTGCACTCTGCTACCGATGTAGTCGATGAGCTTTCAACGAACACATTTAAGCCATTCTCACTTAATCACCGTAATAAAGAATGTTGGTTATATTTTTATAATATTTCTCGTATGTACTTTTTGTGCATCAATGGAAAATTTTAATTTTTATGTATTTTCAACTGGCACATTTTTTCCCCCCCGTTTTACGCAATATTCCGCTGAGAAATCAAGAGCTTGAACTATAGCACTATAAAGTTCTAACTTGAACGCATTCGTCACACAACAGACATCGCGCACGCTACAAAAAACGGTTGACACTAATCTTTAATGACGTCTATACATATGCGCTGTACTCATAAGTCAATGGCGAATCTTGTGATTGATATCTAACATAAAGTCAATGAAATAAGTATTTCTACACTGCAGTGTAGAAAAGTACACTTTATGCTTGCCACTAAAGAAACACACAAACCCAACGGATTTGTAACATATGCTACTACCGTAGCTACGCACTTACACAAATAAAAAAAAAACATTCACCAAACGTAACACAGAAACCTAAAGTCAATTATCTTATTGCACTGCCAAAAATGTACTCATACAATGACTGAAAATAAAACTTGTAACAAAATCAAAACTTTGTATCCATACCCTTCCTACGTATCACCTCTTTCAACCTCTTTGGTATGAAATGGACCAATTTCCTTGTCGTCTTTTGCAATTTTCTTAACAAACCTTATTTGAGAGATGTCTTACAGCGTATTTCGTGTTTTCTGATTGTTTTGAGTTCACTTCACAGGTGTTCGATGGGTTTATGTCTGGACTCTGTCTGTAGTTTTGACAGTGCACGGAGTGTGGTACATCAACCACATACGGACAATTTGTGCTGAATGTTTCGGGTCATTGTCTTGTTGAAAGTAATATTCCCTTGCAAGACCCAAGTTATCTACACTGGTATGTAGGAGAAGCAACCAAAATTGGTTGAATTTTTTCTGCTCTAGTTTTATGAATATTAAACATGTTTTTCTGCCTATATTGTTACTTGGGCGCCTGAGGAGCGTATCTGAGTTCGTGAGAGATGGAGGTCTTAATAAAAATAAAATAACTGAATTTTATTTTTAATTTATTTACAAAGCTATTATTTACAGTATTAAATTATGTCTCCACTATTACTCTTTTTATTTCACAGTGGGTGCAAAATTTAATTTAAATTTCAACTCTAATTAACGTTCTAATTTATGTCTCTGTTTGGTTATTGTCAATTAACTCATAGTAATCAATAACAAACGTTCCGTCTATGTATTGCCATCATTTGTAATGTATTTCACTCGCGCATCCAGTACAATAGTCCAGCCTGCAGTCTTACTCTTCACTGCTCTGATGTTCGCAGTCACAGATTTTTCCTCCCGCTATCCTTTCTCTCGCCGCGCGCTTCTCTTCTCGCTAGTCGTCTATCGCTGAAACTCATCCATTCAACAACTGCCGGCTCGGAGGCCCGACGCGCTTTTTATTGCTGCTGGCCTTGACCTGGAAGATTCGCCGGACCCCGAGTCTAGATGAGAGACACGAGGTCAGTAAACCAGAGCAATCTTCAGATGTCTCAAAGACACCCGATATCCAAGGTTGGGAGTGGCACGCGCCCTGATAGGCATAACTGGCACGTTTTGTAAGCATTCCTTTGTCAAAAGCCACTGCGTCTGATAACGCACGTGCGCCAATAAATCATCCGTGCCTCGCACGCTCAGAGCGACCGTCTGTAACAATATGTACTTTAACATACTAAATTAAATAAAACAAAGAATACGTAATCCTTAAAACAAATGGTTCAAAATACTCTTGCAAAGTACCCCTCGCGTAGCTTGGGGTATGTTGCAACAACGAAAGAAGCACGTTAAAACCCTATCTTAATTTGAATTTTCAGATTGTAAATCGTTACTGTATTTAACTGTTGAGTCAGTGCACACATAAAATTTACTGTTATCAGCACACGACCAATGCGACCAGATTTTTTACTTTACAAACTGTACCTATTCGCAGCAGATAGGCTGACGCCTAAAGTGCTGACACACACATAACAGGAAAAAAAGTATAAAAAGCAATAGCTTATTATTGAAATTGTTCATAATTATTAATAATAACTTTATCAATAATTTATTACTATTGCCATACTATAAAATAGTCCAACTCATACAAAGTAATTTATAAAAATAATAGATAATAACCAAAATGACATTATTATTATTATTATGAAAAATCTGTTGTAGACTAACATGTGATAAAGGAGGCCACACAAATAATTACTGATGCGCAGATGTATGTAAAGTAATACGAGACACAGAAATTATGGAACTTGTATAAGGTGTATTTAATTATTTTATAATAAATATTAATATTCCCTTTGACAACAGTACACTTAAAAATTAATTTTCCAGATAAAATTAAAAAGTGATCATTAATATTTAATAGACTATGTTAATAAATGCAAAATATACGTTAATGGCACTACGTGTGGCATGTTGCAACATGTATAGCGTAAGTTGCAACAACTTGTTGCAAAGTGTCCTGCTATGTACTCATGGAGAAAATCGCGTTAGTGCATACACTAATGAACGCATGTCGTAGATATATACTAGGATAAATATGCTATCAGCTAGCCACAGTGTTTCATCTATATTTTGTAAGAATGGCATTTCAATAAATGGATTTCTTATAAACTAAAAATTAACTCACCAGCAGCAAATCGATTTTTCCGTGTAACGCAAAACACAACAAACAACACCATCAATGTACACTAGTACATTGTGTCACCGCAGGGTCACGCCACTTGTCCTAATACATGCAGAGAAAAGTGGACTGTTGCAACTAGCCCCCTCCCCCCTCCCTTAAGTTATCTATGAGAATCTACGAATCTGTCCATGTTACCTTCAATAAACACAAGTTTTCGAACACCAGAGGCTGCAATGCATCCCCATACCATGAATCCATCTCCCCCAAGCTTCACTGTGACTTGAATGTTTTTAAACTCTAGTTCTGTATTCCGTCTCATCCAGACCAAAATCCTAACAAAATTTTGAAAAATATCAAATTTACTTCCGCCAGTAATACCTCATCAAATGCTTTGCTTTGGATACATGCTGCTGCGCTAATTCAAATCTACATTTCTTGTTATTTTTACTGCTGTAGGGTTTTCTTCTCGATTGAGAACTATACAAATTGTCCTTGGAGTGATGCCCTTTCCAAATTGGCCATGCATATATGCAAAAAGTTCAGTGCCGCCAATTTAGGATTTTTCACTATGGTTCTTGTAGTATTCTAGTCTCTCTTGGAAACTTCCGTGGACGACCTCTACTTTCACCCTCAATGTTTTTCTGTCGTTATACCGCTTCATTGTCAATCAACTTCTTCCGATTATACTAGCAATTTCAGGATACGATTTGCGATTAAAATATTGGGAGACAACAAAGTGTCTATCTTCCGCTGTTGTTTCTTCCCCTTTGCAGCCCATTCTGCTGTCTCACAGTAATTATGTCTTGACAACTGGTGCATTCAGGGCATGTCAAACGACTACGCAGGTGTTCCTTGCAATACAGGGTTGGATCAACTCTCGTTTTGTTTACAGCTACTCCAGTGTATAACTAGCTGAACGCAGTACGAATTGTACCATATTTTAATGTAATGAAAATGTCAGTGGAATACTGGAAGTTACAATACCAATGACTTATTTATATTACTCTGCATCATTCTAATTACAAGCCTGGGCGTGTTTTCTAATTTAAGATTAAAATAAGATAAATTTGTTTTGCACCTGATACTTTATGAATATTTATTTCCATGACTGCATATGTGTGCATCTTGTTTAAGACACAATCGAGGACCAGTATTTAAAAAAAATTCTCCTGTATTCCGCGAGTCGTAACATCACAAGGTGGCAAATCACTGTCCGCGGTAACATAAGCACATTGTAAAACCCTTTTTGTTTGCTTCTTCCAGCCTATTGCAATTAGTTCCACCAAATATATGTACAAATTAATATTCGCATGGATCTAATGCTAGCTATCAATGAGTCTAACAAGTATAAACTGTTTAAGATAAAGTGAATACTTTTGGAACAAATATTTGTAAAATAAATCACTGTTCATAATTACACATAACTACTCACGTTACACACCGAGATGCAGTCTCCTAGTAAAGACGACAGCTACCTAATCAATAAAAATAGTTCTTAACACTTGACGTATTGCGTGTGTAATGTTTAAATATATGGCCACTGAAGTTAAGTGCGGTATATGGTTTTTTCTCCATTATTTTTGTATTTTAATCGCGTCTCAGTAGTAATGTTTAAAAACGTAAAATTTCCTGGAGCCGGAGATAAATTATTTCTTGTTTTATACACATTATAAACTATGAATTTTCATGTTAGTAGCACCTTTACATTCCTAACTATTCCACTACTGCATATGAATAAAGTGGTCAGGTCAGTGGAAATGTTAATTTTTTACATGTGGCAGAAGGCTACAAAATGAGGCGTAAAAGTATATCCTAAACGGGGCTCTGAAAAGTGTTCAATTAATCGTGAACAGCCTTATAATTTTGTGAAAACTGTACGAACATAAATATGTTACAAATTCTTCCTCTAAAATGCATAGAAAAAAAAAGGAACAATTTTCAAAAGACACAAGTTAAATATAACACTTTTACTAAGACGTAAAGTAAGTGAAAAAATTTTTCTTAAATCCACCTTAGTCGAGGTTCAAACCCAGCAGTTAAGACCGAATAAGAGATTTATTGCGACTTATAGAGTCCTAATCAGCACAGGGGGGGCCCTGATCAAGAAGGGGGACTCCCACAACTCGAACTGCGACCACTCGCAGACTCTGGAGCAGGGTGATTCGGATGTGTATTGTGGGTGGAGTTTGGCTTCAAATTGCTGATAGTCTTTCGACACTTTGAAAAATTAGCCAGACCCATATTTTGACCATACTTCGGCTGATTGTGAAGATTGTTTGGCATTGCACCGCGTGTGGAACTGTGATTAAGAAACGATTGTAAATAGTCTGTTTTGCTCTTTTCGGAAGAGTGTGCCTTTAATGTTACGAAAGGTTGCAAAACGGGGAGCCAAGCGTAACACACTGTAAAAATGAATTGCATGAATGTATTTAGGGCACAAACACCGCACAAACGGCTGCCACACAACTAAAAGGGGATCTTCTTCAGAATATTTTCGGAAGGCTTGCTTACTCAGGACGCTAATTAGGGTCAACGTAATTTTGCTTGCCTCAAGTTGGGCAATAACCAGAACAATTTTCTATAACGGTATAGAATTTGTATCGAAAAGTGAAATTGTAGGTCTAAACGTTAGAATCCGGGCAAGAGTAACAAACTGTGCGTAAAAGAACGGAAGGAAGATCAAGTCTGACACACTTTTGTTTAAACATTCTGTGTTATAAAGTTTATTAATGTGTGCTAAGCCTACAAGAACATAAAGCGAATAGATAAGCTACCTGTACGTACTCTTTCGTGCTGTTCTCAAAATATACCTTCAATCGTTACCAGGAATGATTTTTCTTATAAGGAAGACATGTTTTCTTACCGAGTGAGTGAAGACATTTGGGCGGCTCTTAACAGCGAGGTCTTGAGAGCCGATAAGGGTGATTGAGGTGAGTATGGAGCAGCACCGGAATGAAAGGGCGGAGGAAACAGGAGATCCCCGAGAAAACCCGCCGACCAGCGGTATCGTCCGGCACGATTCTCACATGCGAAAATCCGGGAGTGACCCGGCCGGGGATTGAACCCAGTTTGCCTTAGTGGGAGGCCAGCAGGCTAACCACTCAGCAATAGTGGCCCCTGTTTACTTACTGGTCGGCATGACTTTGTTCTGAGCCGGTTACAAAACTTATTTTAGTTTGCTTCTTCCCTCCCCTCTTCCGCGATAAAAGTAGGTTACTTTAAAAACAAATCATGCTATGTTAGATTCGGTGTACATTAGGGTCTATTCCAATTTTTTTTTATTGCTAGTCCATAAATTACTTCCGAGTATGCAAGATCCGTTGTAGACTGTTACGATTTTTTTGCTAATCTACCCTAATCTAAGTGTTGAATGTACGTCCGAGGTAAGGACGGGAGCCAAGTACGTCTCAGGGTCGAGCCTCAAACTCCTATAGAGGAATTCATGCAAGGAGGCTTGCATCGCGGTAGGACTGTTACCATAGCAAAGTTCGAGTTTATTTTGAATAACGGAACGATAATCTTGCCAGCCAATAAGAACCATCACGACATTACAAGTTGATTTCGCAGCGTTCGTTTTCTCTTTGACTTTGGCTTTTTTTTTTGTTCAAAGGTGTTAAGCATCTTTTGCATCGGCCTGCTGGTCGACCCGTACAACCACGGCCAGGTGTCGAACCTCAACCGCATCGTGGTCGTCTACGTGGCGTACTGCAGCTACATCATCATCAACACGATCCTCATCATCAGCCGCCTGGTGCACGATGTTGTGCCCAAGAGAACAGTGAGTACGCAGTGCGGCGCTCGCTCTCTTTCTCTCTCTCCCATTCCGTCTCTCTATCTCTCGCTGTCTCTTCCATTCTGTCTCTAGCTCTCTCTCTCTCTCTCTTTCGCACATACATATATATATATTCTCTCTCTATCACACACACATGCTATCCCTCTAACACGTGCGTAACTGGCCCTTAAAGGCCAATTACCCGCACGCCCACAACTCATTCGTTGTAGTTTACTCCATAATCACACGGCATTGCGTGTTACGGGCGCTCCCAAGTAAAACACTTAAAATCACTGTTTGGACCTGTACGCGTATCTCAGTAAATAAATGATTAGTGAATACAATTTTTTTTTCAGAGAAAATAAAAAAAACTATTACCTACAGCTGCTACATTTTATTTTTATTATATTAAATGCCGTAAACCGGGGTAACTTTGCACCATTCAAAATTTTTGTTTTTCTGCCATTTCGTGAAGGATTAGCATACATTAATTACCTGGGTAGATAAAAATTAAAAATTTATAATAGTTATCAACAGTTTTCTGTTTCTTTTGCCAAATGGCACCAAAACTAAAATTTTGAGTGGCGCAACATTGCCGCAGTAGGTGCGAAGTAATCCCGGTTTACAGTATACAAAAAAATAGTGAAAACTGTAAAAAAAATATTTTTTTTTGTTTTTCTGCACAGTTACTATAACGAAAAGGAAAAAAGTACAACGTGGCATCTGTAGTTTAATCCATGGCTTTCATCGCGTGCAATAATATTCTACAGTTGCATATTTAATTTGCGGTAAATTAAGTTTCCCAGGAATGCACAGCGCAGCCTTGGGAGGGTTCGTCGTAATGCTTCATTAAGCCGGCCCTACACGATACCCAATTTCTGCTACCTTCTGTTATACTCATGGCCACAACAGAAGGCATAAAAGTTTCTATAGCAGAAGAGAAGAAAGAATGCACCAGTTCATACACACACGTCACCTAAAGTGTTATCAGAAAATTGTAAATGGCATGCAAAAACAACTCGCAAATGGCAGACATTCCGCAGTTGTCAGAGGTACAAATACAATCAAGTATTATGTGTGGGTGCTTTGTGGTACATTCAAAAAGTACGAAGATTGTTTTTTTTTTTCTGAAGACTGCAATTATTTAAGTTTCTGAGGACAAGTACTAGACTATTCATGTACGGAAAATGTTAGTAACGATACTGTTTATCTATAGAAAACAAGGCACTGTATTCACATTTATGTACAACAGACATTTACACGACTAATTAAAACATTATCAAATTATTTAAATATTTATCTCTAATAAGAATAATAATCTATTTTGTGCTTTTCGTAACTAAACAAACTTTAACGGTTATATTAGAAGACTAAAAGAAGGCAAAAATATCGCAATAGTAAAAATAAGGATTTTATGTTTGTGTTAACATTACTCATAAGATGTTACAAATATATAAATTTATTTTACATGTTTGTAAGAGGTGTCTATTCTCTTACATCATGCCTTACGTTAGCTACGACTATGGAAGGCGCTACCTTTTAATTATAGCGAAATCAAAACTGCTTGGTACCAGCTTGGTGTTCAATGTATGGCATAGGGTGGGTCTCGGACGATCATTGGTTCTACATACCCATAGTGAATGTGTAGTTTTATTACTGAAATCAAGGCGCCAAAGGTATTCGAGCTTACGAAGTATGTACCATGACTACTTGCAGGGCGGGAGAAATTTATGTGGGTCATCTTGGGATAGGTGTCAAAAAATTGTCGAGATTTGGTACAAAACGAAAGCCTGAAAACTTATTGTAATGGTTTATTTCGAATTTGCAAATTTTTGTGAAATAACAGAATAACATTGGAAACGTTGAAATCTATCACGCAGTTTTAAAACGGAAGTGATATATTTTATAAAGATAGGGGGCACAGCTCGCGTTAGACGTCTAGTCATTTGTTGGTGGGCTGAGAGCTATTTTTTCTTCTTCTCGAACAGTCAACCTTCCCAACGAACTGCATTAATGCATAAAGACAATCAAGATAACAGCTTTCATGAAGGGACCCACTGCCAATTTTCTTCCAACACACATTTTACAAAACGAACAAAAAGACTGCAGTTATGCCCGTTTGGATAGTTCATAGTTTAAAATTATTTATTTTTATAAATTTTGGGATTTTTATGAAAAGTATTAGAATTATTTAAGAGACGTTAAAAAATGTTTCCATTGAGAAAACTATCCATATCCCTGGATACCTTATGCTATGCAAATTAGTGTGTACGTTTCAATCTATTGTGTAAAAATATAATTTAAATTAAAACAAGTTAGATTTTTACTAACGTTATGCACGTAAAAGAATCCCAGATAGCGTGTACGCTTGCAGCAGGTTTGCTTTGCCAGAACGCTTGTCATATCATGTGTGCTTCAAGCTTGATTCAAGCCAAATTTTTCTCAAAACAGGCACACACTTGCAAATTGAGAGCTTGAAGAAAATGTAACTAATCAAGCTTGCTACAAACTTGAGAAGTGGAGACTAATTAGCTTGATTCAAGCTTGTAGCAAGCTTACAGGTTTGTAGTGACAAGCTTGATTCAAGCTAATTGTGCTGCAGGGCTTAATATAAGATTTTTTTAAATTTTATTCAAGGCAGAAATTAGATTTGTATTGGCTTGTAAAACTTGCTGTATGCAGGCAGACGATCATTTTCAGTGTCCACTTCCCCGTAGCTGTGAGCCTGTTCGGCGACCAGGCTGCATGCACGCTGTGTGTTCCCAGATGGTGATGTTCACGATGGTGGGCTGCGTCATGTTCTTCACGGCGGGCGCGGTGGTGATCGACGATTGGGTGTGGCAGCGCATGCAGATCGTCAACATCAAGTCGAAGCAGTACATGGACATGACGATCGCGTCCGGCGTCTTCGCCATATTCAACGCCTTCCTCTTCTTCGCCGACCTGCTGCTTACCATCGCCTTCACCTGACCGCCCTCGAGACATCGACTGAGTCGTTAGCCTCGGGCACGCACGAGTCCTCGCCACGGCGAGGGTCTCGAGTTCCGACCCCAGAGACTGCGCTACTGACAGCTACAACTCCTCTTACAGCAGCGCGGCCTGGAACTGTACTTAGAAAAGAAGGAACCAAAAATAACTCCACACTAAAGGAGAAGAAACATGTGCATACTGAGACCAGACCATCTGTGCTTCTGATCTCTCATGCTAAATCAGTTACAAACGAATGTCCCTATCAACTCCAATAATTCTGATCAGTTAAAGAAAAAAATTCAAATAGTTTCTACGTTAGAAGATTAATATTTTTCGTATAAAATGCAATAACAGCAATTTTGATCGAGGTGTTTTCCACGGAAAAGGTATGTGTAGCTTCAACAAGACACCAACAGCCCACCGCGATGTGCAATAAAGTAATACACACGGACAGTATTCAGTGTGTAACCAAAGACAAGAGAATGTTACCATTACATGTTTTGCACATTATTTATTTTTATAGACAGTAAAATATTTTGAAATAATTTGTCGAGTTTAAGAATGAAAAAATATCACTGTTGACTTAATTTACAGAAATACTATATCCAAAAGTATTAAAACTCACTTCACAACTAATCATAGAGGTAAATTTTTCTTTGTTTTCTGTTTAAAAAGTTGTTTCTTCGCCTCAATGAAAATAGATAATCTACCCATCCTGCAGTCACTCATGTTTACTTTGAAAATAAATTTCATTAACACAGTATGATTCATGAAGTTTTTTATTCACAAAACTAAGTATCATTTTTTTAAATAGCCTAGTTTATTACAAAGGAATTGATAGTGCTTGCTCAAACATGAATCTTCGTCTCAGTCTCAGTGATCTATGATGTACTACCCTAATAACATACAATACGCATTTGGGTGTCCACTGTCGGTAGCCACCAAAAGAAAAGGCTTCTACTGTGCTATACCCTCCAAAGAATAAGTATTCCATTTTATTTTTTATATTCAATCTTCTCCACTTTTTTAATTACAAAAATTTGTGAATAAAAAAAACAATCGTAATTTTAGACATTGTGGCAAACGGTACTACCAGACAAGGACACACGTATTCATAACTATGCAAATGTTTCAGACAATCGTTCCTAAATTAATGTCTCTCCAAGTGTCGAACTTGGTTACCAAATTTAGTTATTACCTGCAGAACGGCGCTGGCGCCTTGCGCTGTAACTAACTGTACACACACGAAAGCGTTTCTATACTTACTGTAGTGACCTTACGAAACTGGTATCTTTGTAAGATGTACATTTCAGTGCACCACAACAGTGCGATTGTAATACCTGTGCGTAGTTCCAAATTCTACCCCCCCCCCTTCCACAAATCACCAAATGGTGTCTCAGAAAGCATGACAAGGCGCAAAACGCTATGAATAACATTCCAAGCTTCAGCCACTCGAACGCAGGAATGTTTAGTTTACTAGCAATTATCAGTGAAATGTACGTGGATGCACACGACATTGTAATAACTGCAATTCTCTTTATACTTACTAACTTGTTGCGATCATTTCAACTGATACCGCCTTTTTTCCCCACTGGTTGGTAATTTTGGCGGATCTCGCGCTATTATGCTGGTCTCCCTCAACCAGTGGTGAGGTTTGGGCGGCTCTTAACATCAAGGTCTTGAGAGCCGATTCCCTAATCCAGGACAGTAAATTAAGACAGGGGGATATTAAGGCAGCTTCCAGATCGCTAAGAAGGATAAATAATTGTTTTCTGCGATTTGCCAATGTATTTTGTAATTCACAGGCAATTCGATTTTCCAACCAGGGGTTTACAAGATTACAGATTTTCGGTTCGGAGATATTAATAAAAGTTAAAAGCCCATATTGCTGGTCGATCATACGTGACACAGTTAGAGCATGTGTAGCAATAAAATAAGAAATAAGTAAAACATTTGTAAAAAATTAAATTTTAAACATTTAGATTTTTGTTATACTGAGACTTATTACGACGATCATTACGCAGTTTTTCGTGCAGTTTTTTTTGAGCGCCTGCTATGTAAGAATTCCCTGACCGTTCTGTGGGTTTGCATGAGTCAGCATGTTGGGCGGTGATAACTTAATTGCTTGGGCATTTGGCAATTTCTGAAAAGTTCTTCATTCCTACTCTTTGAAAAGTTCACTGTAGACATTTTTTCTGTGATCTTCTTAACTGTAATGAATGTATTAAACCCATAAATATGAAGGAAAATTTGCCATACATCGGGCTGTAAGTACAGAATGCTACTGCACACGGTTCTTCACTACGCATCTGACTCATTCCTCAACAAATGGAAGAAAGTTACCCTGGATGCAAGGAAAAAAACGTTTACAATTCGTGCTTTTTTCAGTACGCATATACAATAATGTGATAAATATACGAAAAATGTCTCCAGTTTTACAGAAATAACAGCTTTGCGCTTACACTTTCACTTCACTAACAGTACATTCACACTGTAAAATACAACAGTTCGTAATTTTTAAATTACTCTATAAAACCCAAACATTACTATATGTATTCGCATTTAGGTGCATAAAAGACGAGATAAAACTTTATCCGTTTGATACGCGTAACCTATACGTTATAAAATATTAGTGCGAGTCGCAGCATATAGTTTGCCAGAAACAATAGTAACAAATAAGTTAATTGCATTTCGTGTAGTGAAATGCAGTATAAAATTTTCACGGAAAATACAGCATTGCTATCTGGCGTAAGCCTCGCGCGTTGTATAAAAACAAGAAAAAATCCCTGCTATTATTTTTATAAAAATGAATTTCAGTTAAAAAAAATTATTTAATAAATACATGTTGAAAACCTAGCCAAGTTTCAAGAAACGCCACTGCTTTCGATGGTATAAAAACAATTGACAAAACTACATTATTTACAAATATAAGATTTTCACGGTTAATTGAGCACTTTTGAATCCAACCTTTGAAAAATGTTACTGCCCATAAATGCATATATTTTAACGGGTTCTTTGAGTGGCATGCACCCAGTAAAGTTGGTAACAACGGAGGAAAAGTAGTTCCATGTCTCAATATTGGATGAAAAATGTCAGATAAACATCTGTGAATACTAAAATTATTCGTTTTACTTTCTTTTTAGCATATTATTATAAATATTTAATTTTCTAGCAATTTCATGGTTTTACTTAAACGGCGCATGAATAAAGTGAACAGGCCCATAGCAATGTCAATGTTACATATAGTGGAATAATACGCAATATGTATAAAAGTAGATCTTAAGCAGGGTTATAAAAAGTGCTCAGTTTGCCGTGAACAGCCAATGACACTTAGTAATTTTAAAGATTCATAGCTATTTTAATAACGAACTAATTCGGGATAAAACAATCTCTTCGTGTGGCTTTTCGAAATTAACTGGCAGGATTTATAGCATATAATTAACATATTTAATAACATAAAAAATTGAAACTAGTTTAATGTAAAATACATAAATAAGTGCCATCTAGTATTTACTATGTAAATAAGAGTGAAATCTGACATTCGTGGCTGTTTTGCGCTACGTGTTTCGGAGTGTCTGTCGTTGCTCCATCCCACCTGACAAGGCTAACTGATTAGCTATCACATCAAGCCCTGTGTTAACTGATTAACTAGATGTCTGAAGCTACTAAACAGGTAACTAAAATAATTTTTATTGCCCGACTAGTTCAGCCCTGCGATAAATTTTGAAGTACGGAATGCTAAGGGACAAAGTCTGACCCAGTTGCAATGCTGAATACGCGAGTCAGACTTAAATCGCTTGTGCTTTGGACTGCTGTGGCTATCTGCATATAATGACTTACTGTAATGTAACAGTACAGTTCTTTAATTTGATAATATAAAATTCCTTTACTTTTCCTTATACAAGAAAGTCAAATGTAGGATTACGACAAGGAGAAAATGTTTTTGCAGGGCAGTGACCCTGCAAAGTGACAGTGCAAAAAATAAATTGACAAGGTAAATACTAACAAAACATTTTGTTGTTGCCACAACTATATGTATGTATGTGTGTATATACAGTATGAGTGTGAATTCGACCGATAATCTTAGCGGGGAGATTCCTTATGCAAAATTAGATAGGGTATACATTTAAGAATGTGGCAGTGCATATTAAGGGAGGTCCGAGCACATGGAAATCGATTTTGAGAATGGATGTAATGAAAAATATCAGAAACGGTTTCAGATAAAACAACAACGTTCTGGATACGGTTTGGTCGATATAATACTTCATCACCACGTTAGGTTGGTTATTATCATCACCTTTCTTCAAGAAATTGGGGTTGCTAGATTCCGATCATATGGCATTTCGTTAACCCTAAGGTAGTATCGTAGTGTGATGATTGTTTATGAAAGATCATGTGTAAATCAACAAAAAAAGGTTGCCTTAGTAACACAGCCTCCGGCCAACCGTTCTCCCAAAAACAGCGTTCGAAATATCGGAGGGAGCGGAGTGCAATTACCCAACGCGTGAACCGGTATTCAACACGCTTGACACCTGTCGCACACTTGCTGGGTGGGTGAGGCGGGGTCAGTGAAAAACGTACACAAAGTGCATGTCTTTACATTTTATTTACACATTACACACACTACAAAAAAAGGCTCGATGCAACGGCGCCTATAATGTACACAGATTTCGCAACGACGCACCATGGATTGTCGGACACATCCGAAGATACCGTGCATGTTGGAAATGTTGCCAATCGCTGTGGCGATCCACCCGATAAGATCAAGTGTGTTAGGCAACCATTTTTGTTGATTTACACATACTCTTTCTCAAACACTCATCAAACTACGATACAACCTTACGGTTACAAAAAGCCATGCGATCGGAATCTATTAACCCGAATTTCTTGATGAAGGGAGATGAAAATTACCAGCCTAAGACCAAACCGCATGCAGAATTTTTTTTTTATCTCAAGCGGTTACTGATATTTTTCATTAAGTCCATTCTCAAAATCCATTTTTCATGTGCTCGTACCTCCCTTAATATGCACTCTTGGCAACCTTTTTTAATGTATACCCCTCTTAATTTTGCATGACGAATCTTCCCACTATGATAGTCGGCCGAATTCACATATACATAGTATGGCCCAGAATAAGGTACACCGAAATAATGTATTTGATTTTATTTTTATACACAGCGGATATCAGTGAGAATACAATACAATACCTTAACATAACAAATCATCACATGATATGTTCCAGATAGGAACCAGCCAACCCAATACATATTTCTTACCTCTGCTGCAGGTTGGCAAACATTCCTCCTATTGTGTCTCAGGAAATGGAATGGATTACACGTCTGATGTTGGTCTTCAGCTGTTGAATATCACGAGGCACTGGATCTCTGTACACCTGTTATTTCGAAATACCCCGCAAATATGCATCTGGTGGTGTAAGGTCGGAGGAATTGATAATCGGTGCGTAAGGAGATTATAAGGTTTCAGACATGTTCACGCAATACAAGCAATGTACCCCCAGCTGCGTGTGCTGTCGGTCCATCTTGCTGGAACCACTGCTCCATGAAACGCAAATTCCTTGCCTTACAAAATGCCCTGAGATCACGCACAAAGGTTTCCACAGTCAGCTGACGATATGTGTAACACGTCTTTCCTCCTCGTCTTCGACGAAGTACGGCCCAATTGCACCATGGCCCGATATTGCGCACAACACAGTAATCTTTACAGGATAAAGAGGACGTTCAAACCAAGGAAACGCGTCGTTAGCTTGTTCACGTAATCTTCCAACGTAACCTGACATTCATCGGAGAAATACATGTTCTACAGGAAAAGTGAATTTTCATACACATTTCCAAGAGTGCGAGCACAGTGCTGCACTCTTTGAACCCTATCCGGCCTTCTTAAATGGATTACCTGCATTCGATAGGAAAACACTTCCAACTCATGGACAAGTCTCTGCACAGACGATCGCTTCATGTTCAGCTCCTTCGCCATACGACGTTGGGCTTTCTTCGGGGATTACAGAATTTTTTGGAGGACAACCCCTGCATGCTCATTGTCTGTGGATGTGCGTTTCCTACCCAACGAACCTTTTAGTTGGCACAGAACAGATTCAGTAGGTCTGAATTTTTGCACCAGTTGTAGCACTGTTCGTTTCGTGGGAGGGAGTTAATTGAATTCCTCTTGGAAACATTCCAGCACAGTCTTCACACTTGGTCCCCCTGACCGACCATTTCCGTATGATTGGAAATAATGCTCTACAAAAAATGCTTTTTCTCGCACACTTAGAGGCATTTTTGTCCACTGCGTACTGCGACTAAAAGTCGATCTGCAGTCTGACGGAACACCTGCATGGACGCTCGTCTCGCGATGCAGTGTTGCAAAGTTTCGATATATTTTATTCTGTGTGATACTGTATAAATATATAGATATATATTTTATTCTGTGTGATACTGGATATATATGTATATATATATTTCATTCTGTGTGATACTGTATATAGATATATAAACATATATACATTTATATGTACATGTATACATTTATATACAGGTGCATATATTTATATACATATGTATAAATATATACATATGTATATTGTTACCATTTCTCAAAAGTTAGTGGGATAAACCAGATTCTTGAAGGGATGGAGATCTTAGTTAAATAAAAATATTAATTATAATTTTCTAATTTTATTTACAACAACTACAAACAAAATTCTCTCGACCCAAATCCTCACAATATAATGAATTCATTACAAATCAATACAATTTACAATTACCTCGAGGAAATTAACGTAATTAAATGATTAAAAATCAGTCCCAATATTCAGTGTACCAAAACCTATTCAATTATTTTATATGTCGATATTTGACAGTTCCAATATTTACAATGAAATCCGTATTACATGTTCATTCAGCCCCAAGATAAGTCCAGGACCCACCAGTCCGCAATGTTCTAGAGTTCTCCGAGCTCTCTCGCGCCCAGTAGCCTTCACTCATCGGGTATCACTACCTCTCGTCTATTCACACCACAAAAACCTCGTCCGCCGTCGCCTCGTAATCTCCCGTCATCGTCTGTCCCCTTCGCCGATGTCTCTCGCTGCACCACGCGTTACTCGAGTACCGCGCTCAGCCAACTGGCTTCTACAGAAAGACTGCGGACCCTTGGATCGATATAATATTTATGGGGTCGCAGGTCATATCCCAGAAATTTTTCCTAAATGTCGCGTTGAGCCGAGGGTCGTAGTTCTCAGAATATTCTTGCGCGTCCTCAAAACTCGTCGACTTCTCCAGCAGGGAGGAGGAGGGGCTGTGACGCTGATACCAGCCAGGTTGTCACTGTCAATCATTCCCCGGCGAGCGACGGGACAGCGAACGGGTCTGCCTGGGGGAGGGGAGTGTCGAGGTGGGTCATCCCCCCGCCCCCTTCAGAACCGGACCACGCATGGAGCTCGCGTCTAGTGCGAGTGTCAGCGCGTAATTATATATATATATATATACATATATGTGTGTGTCGCTGTTGTACCTTGATGTGGTATAAACGAAACCAAGTTGGTGTCCGTATCTACGTATATATAATTTCTAAGCCAACGTTACTATTCACTAGTTACGATCAATCAGGAAGGAAAAATGTCACACTCTTCCCATACTATACAGAACATTTCACTTCAAGTTTTCACAGGGAAATAAGTCGTATGTTTTTTCGCCTGTTTTGAGATTCGTGTGACTGTTTTATATCAATCTTCATATGCGGAAACACAGCCATCCCACAGTTTTTTTTTAATATGTTATAGAATGTGTTTTCAGTGTACAGGTTTACCAAGCTTGGCAGATCCAGTCACTTGAATGTTTACAATTTGTGCATTACGCAAATCAAGATTATTTGCATTAGACTACGAAAATTCACCACAATGGCAGCTACAATTTTTGCACTTTCTCTCTCTCTCATTACTGTCGACAGCATTTTGTAATGAATAAGGTTGTATTCTAGGGGGAAAAAATTGTTCACGCAGTTCCACTGCAAATAGCCGCATCGCGCATTCAAATCTATAGCATGTGTTGGCCAGGAACATACAGCACAGCCAAACATTAAAAAAAAAAACGTACAGACAATGCTTTACCGTCAAAATGATTATTAAGCTCATAAATCGCTTCTTTTGCAATGGTAGTTGAGTATTATTAAATAGAAAAAATTTTGGTGCTACTGGCGGGACATTTTTCCATAGGCGATTAATTTTCACGAAGTCGCAGAATTACAGTTCCGCGTGTATTTTTTCGACTCAAA
Source organism: Clitarchus hookeri (assembly GCA_002778355.1). NCBI lineage: Eukaryota > Metazoa > Arthropoda > Insecta > Phasmatodea > Phasmatidae > Clitarchus > Clitarchus hookeri. The sequence goes on along the minus strand of NQII01002207.1, from coordinate 176,458 downwards.
GTTTTCAACACTGCGCATGTGAAGCTTCACTCATGCATGAAGGGCATTCAAAATACACTGATGTGACGGTGAGAGATGAAATACGAAGTGCCTCACAGTATTTTATTCTCCTTATATATGATTCCAATCTCCACATTGCGTGACAGTAATAATAATTTTTCTTAGATTAATAATGTATTCAACGCAGGTACTAAATCATGCGTCTTAACGGCTTAAGGTGCTAGCCATTAACTGCACTACAAACACTGCAAATCAAACTAAATCAAGACTCATAAGAGATACACTATATTAGGTAGTACCATGCATAATAAGAACGTCTGCCCACTATTAAATAAAATATAAGTAATCTATAATAATCGGCATATGTTATACGCTGAAACTCAAATCAGTATTACCAAACTGTGGCTAGTTACGTATTTAAAATATGAACTGTGGTAATAATATGATTAAAATTAATAACAACCACTATTCCAAAGCACGGGTAACTGGCTTTAGAAAGTTAACTGTGGTAAGTTGAGTTTTCAGTTTAGCTTCGATAAGTTATGAATTAACATGCACTCAAAACTTTTGAAAGAATGCTTTAAAAACGGCGTATTTTCAGTTAACCAATTAAGAATCGACTGCAAACCAATATTTAACTGGCCTCGTAACAACTATGGCCTGCGTTCACTGTTAACAATTTCCGTAAATTAACGGAGTCTTTTACGGAACTGTATCATTAATGCACGGAACCAGTATCCGTAACATAAAAAAAATCTCCGCAAACGGAAAATACGCATCCTTATGTTAGCCACGAACGTTACCAAAGCAACAAGCAACACCAATTGTTCGTCGCTGCCATAAACAAAAAATGATTTTCCTATTCAGGACATTCACACCACTTATACATATACGTTAAAATAAAATAACAAATTGTATGGAAAGTTGCCTGAAACAGACAGCAGCACTTCAAAAACCAGCAACAAGATGAGAAACTTTTACTCTGTCTGCAAACTGTCAAAATTTTCTAACGTAAACCGTAATGAGAATTCGAGAACACCTTGACTCGGAAGGTAAGATCCATGTCTCTTAACTCTTTTGTTCGTGTTCACAGCTATATTGGGGACAAAAATGTAATTGTTTTAACGCTATAAAATGAAAAATATTAATGCCCAAACTGTTGGAAAGTTTCCTATATTTACAGAGGTTCCGTAGCTACTATTATTTCCGTAAATTTATAAAAAAAATTGTTGCGGCTTAAACGAAACATTCATAAATTTACAAAGAAAACCGTAATTATTTTCTAGCACTTTCCGTACTGCAAAATAAATTTTTCTACGGTATGTTTTCTATGCGGTAGCTTAGCTGGCACAACAAAACGGAAAAATCTGTACCATGTCTTGGTCAGACAGCTGGACCCATTCTTTAATTAATTCCGCATGGTATAAATCTAAGATCGTTATGTCGTAGATGGTCACAGTCACTTGAAGAGAACGCCCGGGGCGAAGTTTAATTGGGATAGAGGGTGACACTCCGCTTAATTGAGTGATATCTGGAAATTTATTTTGTTTTATTTGCTCTTCTGCGTCAGCTTATTGCCCTTATTAAATGCTAAAACAGACGACTTTACTTTGTTAAAATTGTTTACAGCTGAGGCCCGACTTGATACTTCTGTATTCTTCCTGGCGCTTTCAAAGACTTCCTTGAAACCAAGAATTTGAATTATGGTGGCCGACGCCAACTAAAAATGAGGATTCTCATTTATCGAGTCCCAAGTACGGTTCCTGCAATTAGTCGGCAACGCAGTAATAAAGAAACTTACATTTTGTACGCACATTGTTACTATATAAAAAAATACAAGGTAAATATGAATTCGAGCGACGAACGTCGACTACACACAGAATAAAGCAATTCTAAAAGGGCCTCCCTAGTAGAATGTTTTGAACGCCTCAAGGTCACGTCAGGCTGTAAGGAAGCATTGTGACAGCGATGGAAAATAGCACACACAAGCTTCATGTGTGTTCTGGTTCCTCATCATTTTAAGCGGTGACTACAGGGTTTTAATACAGCAATCTGTTCATAAAAGATACAGCATTTTCGCGATAGTTTCAAACACTACTTTACAGAAGAATAAACGCAAACAGAGGAATACATACAGCTATTTTTGCTGACTTTGGTACTTTTAAACGACCACATTTATGTTTCAATAACTACATTTATGAAATGGTAACAAAATATCGCCTTTCATTTCCATCCTGAAAAAAAAATGTTAACATTGGAATATTTTATAGCTTTTTTAAGAATTAGAATAGACACAACTCCTTACAATGAGACCCATATGACAACTTAGGGAGGTCTCTTAACGCCGTACACGCCTTTAAAGTTGGAGTTCAAACTTTTTTTTCTTTTTTTAGTTTAGTGCAAACATCACATGCGGTTTTCAAGATGGAACAAAGGGCGTGTGGGTGATGTGTAATTGTGAAATATCTGCAGCTGCATGCAAAAGAAGAACTGCAACTACCGCATAACCTTTCGCTGTCATAAAATTATGTCACACGCATTATCATGGGGTTTCCGTCCTTATCATTACGTGACGCGGAAGTATAATTGTGCTTATAATAAACTGTTAATAAGCATTTCAAAATTAACGGAAAAAAAACTACTTTGTGTTTATTACCCCGAACCCCACCGTTTACGAAAATTACGTGCTTTAATTTTAACAGAAATTTCTACAATTCCTGGCACGTTGGCAACATGCGACGCATTTGACAGCATTTTAAAGACGCCAATTTCGAAAGGAGGAACTGAAAGTGTCGCTGAACAATTATTTAATTTACTAAAAATGCAAAACAATTGCAATTGGATACCTGCAAATGGAACCAATTGCTGGTGTGAGGTTACACAATTCACAAAATTCGAGGAAGTGGGTATACAGAAACGAAAACGTTGGGGTAAATACTCAGATATGAAGTTTGGATGGAATGGCTGCACCCATTGTGCTTTTTTTTTTTAAGGGAAAGAGGATTCATTATAGACAGTCAGACCGACACATAGAGATACTAATATGACAACTTTCACATACTTTGTACCAAAACCTGTTTCGTTATTTAGAATAGAATAAAAGTATGAAAACCTTTTTACTGAGAACTGACGCACGATCAACGGGGACTGAAATTTACCTTCGATAAATTTGTAAACAAGTAGATAGGAGCCATGTGGGTTATTTTTGTGACGAAGTTAAAGATTAACGCATTTTCTTACATTTAACCACATTATTATGAACACATTTCTAATATAAGAAATTAAAAGTTAATTTTATATCGACACAAATTGTTCACTACTACAAAGTCTCTGTATGCAGACTTGACTAAGCCCCATACAATTTAAACTATATAACTTTTCATTTAGCAAACTTTAATGTGCAATAACAAAACTGAATAATTTAGGATGTAGTAAAGTGTATACGGCAATAACAACGTCATGACAGCGACAATTACTTCAGGCGAAAAAATATGAGGGGAACCGGTTTTGGTGTTAACACCTAACGTTATATACTAACAAAAAGTATAAAACCAAATACTAGCATACAGCCTAATCGCATACACTCACACATTAGAAGGTTATCACACAAATAAGTAATAACATACCAAAAATTCCTACAATCGCATACACAGAAATAAAGAACGGCATTACGAATACAAATGCAGAACCCTCCACTTCAAATAACGTTGATTTATTCCTAGAAAATCTGTTCGCCACACTAATTTTACAGTATCATAACGTAATCAAACAATTTTGATACATATTATTTTTAATTGTAGTCCATCTAGAGCTTAGTGGTTGAAGTGAAAAACTAACTACAAGATATTGCGAAATTCCAATTACAAACACCTAAGGTTTGAAGGGAGCATGAGTAAATGTTCTGAATAGGAGTAATACACTGAAGGGCCAAAAAACTGGTATACCGGCCTAATATCGCGTAGGGGCCCTGCGAGCACGCAGAAGTGCCGCAAGACGACGTGGCATGGACTCGACTAATGTCTGAAGGTATGCAGGAGGTATTTCACACCATGAATCCTGCAGGGCAGTCCACAAATCCATAGGAGTGCGAAGCGGTGGAGATCTCTTCTGAACAGCACGTTGCAAGGCATCCCAGATATGCTCAATAATGTTCATATCTGGTGATTTAGGTGGCCAACGGAAGTTTCTAAAGTAAGAAGAGTGTTCCTGGAGCCACTCAGTAGCAACTCTCGATGTGTGGGGTGTCGCATTGTCCTGCTGGAATTGTCCACGTCCGTCGGAATGCACAATGGACATGAATGGGTGCAGGTGATTGGACAGGATACTTACGTATCTGTCACCTGTCAGACGTATCTAGACATATCAGGGGTACCATTTCACGCTAACTGCACACGCCCCATACCATGACAGAGCCTCCACCAGCTTGAACAGTCCCCTGTTGACATGGATCCATTTATTCATGAGGATGTCTCCATGCCCATACACGTCCATCCGCCCGATACAATTGGAAACGAGACTCGTCAGACTAGACAACGTGTTTCCAGTCATCAACAGTCTAATCGCGGTGTTGGCGGGCCCATGCAATGCGTAAAGCTTTGTGTCATGTAGTCAACAACAGTACACAGTGGGCCTTCGGCTCCGAAAGCCCATACCAATGATGGTCCGTCGAATAGTTCGCACGCTGGCACTTGTTGATGCCCCAGCATTGAAATATGCGCTAATTTGAGAAAGGGTTGCACGTCTGTCACGTTTAATGATTCTCATCAGTCGTCGTTTGTCCCATTCGTTCACGATCTTTTTCTGGTCACAGCGATGTCGAAGATTTGATGTTTTACCGGATTCCCGATATTCACAGCANCATTTCACGCCAACTGCACACGCCCCATACCATGACAGAGCCTCCACCAGCTTGAACAGTCCCCTGTTGACATGGATCCATTTATTCATGAGGATGTCTCCATACCCATACACGTCCATCCGCCCGATACAATTGGAAACGAGACTCGTCAGACTAGACAACGTGTTTCCAGTCATCAACAGTCTAATCGCGGTGTTGGCGGGCCCATGCAATGCGTAAAGCTTTGTGTCATGTAGTCAACAACAGTACACAGTGGGCCTTCGGCTCCGAAAGCCCATACCAATGATGGTCCGTCGAATAGTTCGCACGCTGGCACTTGTTGATGCCCCAGCATTGAAATATGCGCCAATTTGAGAAAGGGTTGCACGTCTGTCACGTTTAGTGATTCTCATCAGTCGTCGTTTGTCCCGTTCGTTCACGATCTTTTTCTGGTCACAGCGATGTCGAAGATTTGATGTTTTACCGGATTCCCGATATTCACAGCACACTCGTGAAATGGTCGTACGCGAACATCCAAATGTTATCGCTACCTAGGAGATGCTATGTCCCATCTCTCGTGCGCCGACTATAACACCACGTTCAAACTCACTTAAATCTGGATAACCTGCCATTGTAGCAGCAGTAACCGATCTAGCAACTTTGCGAGACGCTTGTTGTCTTATATAGGCGCTGCCGACCGCATCGCGTTACTCTGATTGGTTCCATACCTCTGTTATTTGCATACGCACGCCTATAAGAGTTTTTTTGGCTCTCCAGTATATGTCTGGAAACGTGCCGTACTACAAGTAAAACAAAGGAGTCATAAGCGAAGCCATAGTTGAGGTAATGGCTGCTCCCATTTCCAGGACCCATGTTGTGCATTGGTGCACAACTTTGGCCAATTCCCAATATATATGCATGTATAATGGCTGTTTCAAGAAAATTGACGCTTATCTTCCTTTAATGGAATGAAACTAAAGCATGAAATAAAAATAAATTACAGAAAGAGTTATTATATTCATNACGCTTATCTTCCTTTAATGGAATGAAACTAAAGCATGAAATAAAAATAAATTACAGAAAGAGTTATTATATTCATCAAAGCACTAATTTGCGCAATAAATTATTATAAACTACACAATAAAAGAAAAGATACACAGCAGAATAACTTGTAACAACTACGTGTTACTAAACATAACATAAACTTTTTGAAAGTAAAAGCCATGAGCTATTTTCATACTATTATGGGCATCGAGTGATTTTCAAATTAGTTTACAAGTTCATTAGCCTATTAAATGTAACCATAATTTTGAATTGTAGAATTATACAATTTTACAGGAGACTGCTAAACGTAACGAAGCATGAGATTCTGAAGGTGGTGCTGTGTCATTGTTGATCTCAATTCGATTTTAATATGGCAGAGTTAAGAAAATCCTCTTTCACAGAAGAAGTAGAAGTTTCCGTAAGTTTGATTACGTTTGTATCTTGAGAGCCATTACAGCCAGTGCTTCACATAGTTTGAAGGGTATCTTTTAATACCTCCCCCAACCCCTTTCACCGATTTGCCTTTCAGAAGACGCATCTCAACTTGAAGCTCTGGAGCACTCAGGTAAAAATTTGTTATTCAAGATATGAAGATCATTTTGAGTGGAAGCGAGTCCCAGACCTCTGCCAATAGCAGAAATAATTTCTTGAGTTTCTTGAGAAAATCTGGTAGTTAAACCTTGAAGGAGTGTGTCAATCATGGCTTCAAAAATAATTCCTCTATATTAATTCTTTTTTTATTCAAAGAGAACAATGCTTTCTGAATGACCATCTGTTTCACGTGAGGGGTAACACGTTCTCCTTGGACCCGGTATATCAATTCATAATCTGTCTCCCGCTTCCCCCGCTCTTTCATTCTGGTACTGCTCCATACTCACCTCAATCACTCCAACCGGCTCTTAGGCCTCGCTGTCAAGAGCCGCCCAAATCTCTTCACTTCGCTCACTCCTAATCTGTCACACTTTTCCTCAATTCTTTTAAAGATCTCATCGAAGTTTGACTCTTCATTTCTCAAATGTTCTAAAGCTGAGGCAAGCGCCTGGACTTGTTCCATTGCCACACACAGATCAATAGCAGACAACTGCAGGATTTTGCTAGTCTTCAAAATTATCAGTAAAATTTAATGCATAATTTCTAAGCCCAGTATGAAGTAGAAATACTTAATCTGACTGATGATAACTTTCCTATTAGATCTACATAGCTTTGCTTTAAATAGCCCCCTCAAACGTTGCCTCAATAGCCTTTACAATAGCTCTATAGTTGGCCTGAATAACTGAGAAGGCTTCAGATCTGCAAGCCCATCGTGTGGTTGAGAGAGATGTTAAGAGTTTTTCAGGCTGCACTGCCTTCACTTCAAAAACACAGCATGTATCTTGGGATTCTCTTCTCACTAGCGCTACCTATCTCTCAGGGAAGGAATTACATGCTCCATCGATTGTTTCGACGTTTCGTATTCACGAGATATTTCGATCTATCTGTAGTGACAGCGTCATATTAATTGCCGGTAGATTAAAATAACAAGATTGATTATATTTTTATTAAGGGAAAGGAAGTCTAACTTGAGCAGCAAGACTAAAGAATTTTTACTTGGAAATTATTTTCCTANTTCGATCTATCTGTAGTGACAGCGTCATATTAATTGCCGGTAGATTAAAATAACAAGATTGATTATATTTTTATTAATGGTGATAGATTAAGGGAAAGGAAGTCTAACTTGAGCAGCAAGACTAAAGAATTTTTACTTGGAAATTATTTTCCTTGTCTTTTCTCACACTTAAATGCACACAATTGTCTTGCTTCTACTTAATGACGATTTTTCAATTCAATTGTGCACACTTATGTTCAAGACAAGAATATAATAGCTAAGAATAATTCTCCAATATCAATGCTTACTATTTGTGTAAACAGTCTTAATTGACTCATTACTTTGATATTGTATAGTTTTCAGTCAAATGTTTCATAATACTATATCATATGGCAGACTGTAAATTTGAACCCATACCGAGACAATCAGGCGCTGAGGTGGAGACTAGTGTCGACACCTGTCAGACCTAATGGGTGGTCCTGTGCATACCCGGACCATACCGTGGTTTCCGCAAATAAAAATTCCTGCAAATAAATGTTTGAAAAAAGACAACGGAGGAACTGCATTGTGGAAGAATTGTTTACACTATCTACTGATAGCTTTAAGTTTGTGCAATNGAAAAAAGACAACGGAGGAACTGCATTGTGGAAGAATTGTTTACACTATCTACTGATAGCTTTAAGTTTGTGCAATTCATGCCGTTTATTAGCAGCGAACTGGTACGATTACTTACCATTTAATATATATAAGTAGGATAAATTTTTGTAGACAATGTAACCATCCTACACAGTACGTAAACAGTAAATTCTCTCATTCGCAAAGTATTTAATTAGCTGATAAGTTCTTGCGGGATGTTCGTATGTTGTGTTGGCAATACTGATGTTGACTATGGAATAAAATAGCACTCGGAACTAAAAGATGCAATGTAAAACTTGAATTATACCTAACAACATTTGTGGTTTAAATTATATTTCTTAAGTAATATGCAATTGTTTTCAGTTTTATCGAATTAGCTTTAGAAACATTTTAGCATTATTACGACGTAGCATGCGGACACTTACGTTCACTGAAACGTCTACTGCCTTGTGAATGTCATTGTGTCGTGCTCTTTTTCGTCATGTTTACAAGAGTACTTTCTGGTGTTATAGGAATATTTTATCGGTAGTTTTTAATTTGCTTTCACTAAGAATAGTTGGTTATACGTGTCATTTCAGTGCGTTTTCTTGGGTGAAAAGTATATTACCAGCACGTGTCAACCGCATCTTGGTCCGCCATTTTGTGTTAATAGCCTTGAAGCGATATATCAACTTTTTTTTAAAAGAAATTAGGATGGCCAACAGCAAATACGCCTACGGCCAAAATCAACCATTTCAAACGAACAGTGCAGCAATACATCAGCAAACTACTTACGATCGAAAACCCAAAAAAAACCATGAAAACTCGCGAACAATCAAGACGGTACACATGCAAAATGACATCGCACCCTCGGCGCCGAGGCCCAAAAATACGAACCGTTACGGACGAGACAGTGTCTTTTTGAATTGCATATTGTTTTGATGGCGTAGTGGATAGTTTTTCTCGTATGGAAATAGCATTCAAATTATCTTCGAAAGTTCTGATTTAAACGAAAGAACAAAACGCCTTAAATACGTGGTTTTTACCATAGACTAAAGATGATTTCGGAAAATCATAGAAAACAGAGGTGAGGATGGCTTGAACGGGATGGCGTTCTCTCGCATGCAAGTCCAGCGTGTTGTGTGTTAATGCGCACCTTGCTCGGCACCATCCATTTTACCAGCTGTATTATTGTTTGTGGTGTACATAAAAACCTATGTATAGCCTTCTCAGCCTGAATGTTGTTTGCTCTGGGAAATTCGGGTAAGCAATACGACACCATTCCATCACCTGGCAATGAGTCCTAATCATGGTTGATATTAGCGCGGATTTTGTTTGCAGCAGATTTTTATTTTGCATCTTTTTTATTTTGTGAAATTCTACACGATTTTATAAATCTTGTCTCCTAATATGTGAAAATTAAAATCCCCCTTATTCCAGACTCCATACAGGAACAGCAGCATGGATGAAAGAAGACTGGCACTCATTGGAGTCAGTTGCACACCTGTCATTACGGCCACTCCAAAGAACGGATAGGGGAGAGGGGGAATGGTGCAGCGGCGGAATGAAGACGGAGAAAGAAATAGGAGTACCCCAAGAAAATCCGTGCACCAAAGCAATGCCCACCACGCTGCCACATGAAAATTCCCGTCAAAAAAATTACCGCCCATCCAGATCTGGGCGGAAACAGTACTAGGCTAGGCAAATTAGGAAAAATAGGGTAAAGTTTAGGTATAATCGTAATCGTTGTCATTCCATATGTTTTTTGGGTCGCTGAACACGAATGTGAGGTTTCCTGACAGAATTTTTGCCCGGAAAATTGTTTTTTTTTTTTTTTTGCAAAAAACCTCGAAATTTTGGCACTTTTTTTTGTTATCTGCCTATATCTTGGGAACTATGCGTTTTTTCGAAAAGACTATTCCATAGAAACTTAAACTTGACAAAATTGCCTACATTTTGTGTGCATAACATTTTTTTCTACAACCAACCGTTCCACCGCTAGAGCGCGCCAAAAAAGGGGCAAAATTCCCAAAAATCGCAAAAACGCCATATTTCGACTTTTTACGCCCGATGTCCGTGGAAACGACCCATGTTATATTAGTTTTGACCATGTATGGTATTGAACTTGATGAAATACACTTAAAATAAATGTTGGGCCCAATTGTTTTCAAATAATTGTCTAAAATCAAATTGAAAGAAAGGAGACAAATTAGTGAAAAAAGTTCTTAGTTATTGTTATATTTACATTAAAATTACTTAATACTAATAATAAATGGCGTAATTGCAGGTAAAAGACAATTCTGAAGAATGATTAAACTAAAACAGGTACGTATTTGTAGGTATTTGTATGTACAAGTCCAGTCCATTTATTGGGTATTTTCCGGTGGGTGGGGTATTCATTCATCTGGAACAGACAGGAAAAGTGGGTATTAGTGGTTGTTAGTTGGTATTATTGGTAAGGAATATGCTGTAGGTAGGTACCTATGTACTTCAGAAATATTTACTGTTATTAACCTGTGGCGTAACTTGCGGGGTTTCACTCGTCGACTGAGGCTCGTTGGAGAGACATATCTGTAAGGAACAGGATGGAATTAGTAGCGTACTTGAGATATTGTTACAAATATAGGAATATTATGGTTCTTCTATACGTAAGAGAAGTTGATAGGTACTACTAATGTGAAAACAAGGTTTGGAATTATAGGTGATGTTACATACCTTTAGAGCTCGTAGCTATTTCTTCTTCCTCCTTCTCATCCTCCTCCTCCAGTGACTCTAAAGCTTCCTCCTCAGTTCGCAATTGAATCCCAAGTTCGACTTGAAAGTCCCAATCTTCGACCTCGTCCTCATCGTCGCTTAGCAGCACCGCTGCGTTGTTGCATGATCTGTGCACGCAGTGGATGCACAGATCAGTGCACTTTAGCCCCCCTTCAGACAGCTGCAGTTCCGTGCACAGGTCTTGGTGCACTTGCACATTACCAACTTGAGCAGTTCGGGGGGAGCGGGGGCTAGAAGAGTCGTGATTGGTTCGAGCCCGTTGCTGGTCCTCTTCCAACCCCAATCCTCAGCTCGTTTCTCGACCCCCATCCATTGCTGCACTTGAAGGTACACCCTGTAACTGTGCTGTGCCGCTGCAGCTGCTGAAGGTGGTAGCGCAGCTATTTTCGACGAAGCCTTGAACGCTGCCTTCTTGTAATTAAGGAAGCGCAGGTGGTTCAGAGAGGGTGGAGTCCTCCCACTGTAGCCGTATACTTCGACCAAAAATCGTTCTCCGGCTGCTGCGATGGTCTGGGGAGTGGCGTTGCTGTCTTTGAAAACACTGACGACGTCAGCAAGGTCACGATTTTTAGTGAGTGCTTTTACAAACTTCAATTTCCCCTGGTTGAATGGTGCTGACGTCGTGTCACAGCCACTCATAGCATGTAAGAACAGAATGTTCTCTGCAACAGTCTTGTTCTTTACAGCGAGGAGTGGAGAGTATGTTGTTGATGGAGTTTTGTCTTTTCCTGGCTTTAAGAAGAAAACGTTGTTTTCCTTGCACAAACCAATGAGAATCACCAACAGGTCTACATCTTCTCCCACCACGACCACACTCTCATTGGATTTAGCCAGTGACAGCGCTTCTGTGACTATCAGCGTGTCCGCATCTTCTGGTGCTTGTTTCGCAGTCATGTTGTGTGAGGCAAGCTTCTTCATTATCATGGCAATCAGTCGTTTTTTGTTATTTGGGTTGGCCAGGAATTTTTCTTTCTTTGTGGTCGGGGTCATGGTTTCATCAAAGAGGATGTCCGCGGAACTAGTTTTCATAGATCTTTTCAACCTTTCTGCACTTTTCGTTCCACCTTGCGCATGTTCGGGGTACCCATCAAAGACAACTGTTGTTTGGGATCCATATGTTGTTATAACGTATCCAACGTATCTGTCACATATTTTTGAAAAAGATTGGTTGTCGGGCCAGACAACTTTGTGCAGCAACAACCCACCATCGATCACGTACTGCACTTGACCGCTGAAGTCCTTGTTTTGAATGGGGACGAATTCTTTGTATAACTTTGATTTGGTCCCTTTTCGCAGACCATTCTCAAACGGAGAGAAAGAGTAAGGTCCCAGGTCGTACGTCAAGAAGTATTCCAGTTCTTCATCTGAATTCTTAACCACACTGATTCGTTGAAACAACGTGGTGGGATTAATGAGGAAAACTTCGTTGTCTACTGTTATTGCGTTGCTCATTATGGCAAGTGGCTGGACACGGTCATTACGTTGAAATTTGACATCACCAAAATTCCAACACTCAAACATTCATTCCAATATTCATTTACCATCTTTCCATGAGTTTGTGGGGCGCAGCAGGCCGGATGATATTTACTTTTTTTCACTAATTTGTCTCCTTTCTTTCAATTTGATTTTAGACAATTCTTTGAAAACAATTGGACCCAATATTTATTTCAAGTGTATTTCAGCGGACCGCGTATTTATTTTTAAGTGTATTTCATCAAGTTCAATACCATATATGGTCAAAACTATCGTAACATGAGTCGTTTCCACGGACATCGGGCGTAGAAAGTCGAAATATGGCGTTTTTTTGGGAATTTTGCCCATTTTTTGGCGCGCTCTAGCGAAGGAACGGTTGGTCGTAGAAAAAAAACGCATGAAAACAAAACGTAGGTAATTTTGTCTAGTTTAATTTTGTATGGAATGGTTTTTAAAAAAAAAAAGCGCATAGTTCCCAAGATATAGGCAGAAAACCAAAAAAAGTGCCAAAATTTCGAGGTTTTTTGCAAAAAAAAAAAAAAAAATGTTCCGGGCTAAAATTCTGTCAGGAAACCTCAGATTCGTGTTCAGCGACCCAGAAAACATATGGAATGACAACGATTACGACTATAACTAAACTTTCCGCTAAAGGCCCCTTTTTTTTTTTCCTAATTTACCTAGCCTATACATTCCACTAATGGAAGAGAGGTGACAAATGTTTCAGACAACCGTGTATCCTGTTATTGGCATGTAAACTTGGCAAATGTTTAAATGTTGTTGAAATACGATAAACACGGGGAAATCGGTTATGTTTCCTTCTTCTAATCCCTCCTCTCACGACGAGTGTTCCGAATTTTGACATTTGGAGGTAACGACATTTAAAAAAATCGTTCGAAGGTGAGAATACATTTCACACCACATCAGATTTAAAATCATGTTAAATTTTTGTTTACAGGCTATTGTTATCAAATTATTCTAAGGTCTTGCCTGCTTTATTAAGTTTTAAGGTGTAAAAAGTCTCACAAAAGAATAGTTACGATCCCTCGGTAAGGAGTCATACATTCAGTTCTATTCCATAAACTGCACCGCAGTGCCACCTTGGATTAATGACGTCGTAAAGGCCCGAAGCCAGAAATTCAGACAAAATATGCATCACTATCGCCGTGGGCATACTTACCTTCATTTAAAATCCCACGGAATAACTTACAACCATCCACTAAAAATATCTACCACCAGCTGTCATTTCGACAGTACCTGCCACAGCTAGTACGATATGAGACCACAAGATGTCGCACATCTCAATGTCGCAGGCTTGGCAACCGTGCAAATAGAAGTGTTAATGGCAGTTATTACGTAACTTGGCCATGACGCACCGCAGCACACGTGTAAACAAAACTGCAGACAATACTTAACACCAGTGCCAGTACAGAGATACAGTTAGAACCAAAAACACCTTCAGCAACAGAACATATACCTCAATACATATCATAGTTCAGTAGAAGCTATTTTTATTTTATAATGACATAAGTTTTCACAGAGTAATAAATGTAGGCAAAAGGATAAAAACTATTAAAATTGATTGTTCATCTGGAAAGACTAAGTGTTAAATTAAGATAAAATGCAGGACAAAATATGTTGTTATTGCGAAATGAGTGAAACGGGTTGACATTGAACATTCATTCAACCAAGAGGCTTTATACTATATATATATAGCGAGAGAGAGAAAGAGAGGCAGTAAATCTGTAACGACCAGAAAGAATATTTTCGACTTCACTANTATATATATATAGCGAGAGAGAGAAAGAGAGGCAGTAAATCTGTAACGACCAGAAAGAATATTTTCGACTTCACTAGTATCAACATTAAAACATTAAATGGGCTATTCCTGGACTATTACAAGTTTTCTCGCAATGTTATAGCTGTGGTACTTACTGTAAGCACTATTACTGCATATTATTGAAGACGGAAATATTATTTGCAACGTAAACATATTCTCAGTGTATATTTCTAATGCCTAGAGACGATAATAATATGGCGACTCGTTGGTACGTCAAAACTTGAAAATCATTTAGGGATCCTTATGCCTAAATGGCAACAAGATAAGTATTCTATCACTAGTAATATCAGAAAATACATTTCTGAAGAAAAAAAAAGTGTTGCACTGTACGAAGTAAGTAAAAACTGAGAATGACAGCAAGTAAAATATATCAGGCAGCAGATTTTTTTTGCGGCAACATCCGTTCTAAATAAGTTTGGCTTAAAATTTATTGTCAATTTTACGAATTTAGAACTTAACTGAAATGCCGTGTAGCAAAAATTAGTAAACATCAAAAACAAGAGGTTACTGATATGACTAATGAGCCTACTTTCCTCTGAACGGGTTCACATAGTTTTTATCGAAGTTCTTAAAAGCTTAGATGGTACGTATACCTTGACGTCTCGTTGACAGCAATATCATTACAGAAGAAACCAGAAACANTTCTTAAAAGCTTAGATGGTACGTATACCTTGACGTCTCGTTGACAGCAATATCATTACAGAAGAAACCAGAAACACATGCAACAGTAGTGAGACAATTACAAATATGCACGTGCCTTACCCGGGACTCGACCACAGAAAACCTCGTACCATAAGCTAGCGTGCAATCAACTGCATTAAAGAGGTCGGATTCGGAGTAACTTCGGATGTAATCAGTCTAATGTTCTGAATGATAGGGTATACTTCCCTAAAATATTTACACGGCAGTCATTCTGAAAATAAGCATCTGAGTCACTTAAAACACATAAGTTTACATGGCCTACCGTAGCGCTACTTATGTGAAGAATTCTGTAGAGAACGGTTGATGGGTCCCTTGTGATATGGTATACAAAATTTATTTTCTTATTTGCTGCTATCTTAAAAAATTTCCTACGAAAGGAGGTTATGTATACAATGCTTCTAATAGATACATCAACATACAAAGTTTGGTTGAATTTGGTTNTCCTACGAAAGGAGGTTATGTATACAATGCTTCTAATAGATACATCAACATACAAAGTTTGGTTGAATTTGGTTACATTGTTTAATAAATATGACAAACTGATAAAAATGTTTACATAGCCGCCATTTTGAAAATCAGTGTCTGACGCCACTTAAATTATATAAGTTTACATGGTCTTCTGTATTGTTACTGGTGCGACACATTTGGCGAAAATTAGTCGAATTTTTTTCGGAAATATGGCAAAATGTTAAATTTTGTCATCTGGCACTATTTTGAAAAAAGGTCAGCAAAAGGGTATTATGTATGCACAATTGGTTCTTCCAATTAATACTGATAATTTACATAATTTGATTGAATTTTGTTGAATTGTTTAATATCTACAACATACTAACATAAAATATTTATATTAACGCCATTAAAAAAAGTCTGCCGCACCTAAAACATGTTAATTTACATATCCTACTGTAGCACTGCTTGATCGTAACATTTGGTGGTAATCAGCTGATTGGTCCTCGAGATATGGCAAAAAAACGTCTTTTTTTTATGTGGTGATGATCATAAATGGAGGACAAAAAGTTTATGTAACAGCACATTCGATGATAGTGATAGATACTGCAAGTATACAAAGTTGTTAAAACTCGGTTACATAATTTCATTGATATAGCATTACAGCAAAAATGTTTTATAGCCGTCAAAATAAGTGTCTGGCACACTTAAAATGTATAAATTACAATGACCTACCACAGAGCAGCTTCNGTTTTATAGCCGTCAAAATAAGTGTCTGGCACACTTAAAATGTATAAATTACAATGACCTACCACAGAGCAGCTTCTTCGCCAAATTTGGTAGGATTGTATCCCGAGATTACATGAAAATAATTTTTTCATGTGGGGTTATTCTACAAAATTGCAGAGAAATGAGGCTTTGTTTAGACAAATTTAATGATTATAATAGATGCTGTCAGCATACACAGTAAAGTTGAAATTTGTTCCGTAGTTTCGTAGATATAACACACTGAGATAAATGTTTACATGGCCGTCGCTTTGAAAATAAATATCTGGCACACTCAAAACATATCAAATTTCATGACCTGCCATAGTGCTACTTGTTTGCCAGATTTTGTGGGAATATGGTGGCTTTTTTCCGAGAGGACATAAAAATTGTAATTTGTGATGTAATGCTATCTAACAAAATAGTCGACAAACGAGGCTTCGTGACACATATTTGATAGTTGTAATACACAGAATGGGGCTGAATTCGATCGACAATCTTCGTGAGGCGATTCTTCATGCAAGATCAAGTGGCGAATATAGGACACTTTGTACCTAAACTTAATATTAAGGGCGAAATAAGTCCCCGAAAATGAAGATTTTGGAATGTAATTTTGTGAAATATTGGAAACCAAGTAAGATGAAAGTACAATTCGTGGAAAATTGTTTTATGTTATCGGGATCTTCACCTAAGAGCACACTAACAATAATAACCCTCCCCGTTATGAAAATAACAGGGGTGACCACCCTCTTATTGCCGGCACCTTCGTTACCGTCCGGAATTATCAACGTTTGATGCTGGTTTATTGAGCATAATGAATTANCCTCTTATTGCCGGCACCTTCGTTACCGTCCGGAATTATCAACGTTTGATGCTGGTTTATTGAGCATAATGAATTAAGAAACAAAAATGGTCTCCTTGTTACAACTGCCTAGGACCCACCTTTTTCGTTTGAAACACACACAAAGATTCCGCTAGATTCCGCTTTAGCGATACAGCGCCTACTATGCGGGCAATACTACCTACATGCGTGTATGGCCACTGCACAGCCGACGGTGGCGCATAATGTTAAAACCTACTGTAAACAACGCATACCATACAGTAATAAGCATACACAACCGTTCGTT
>NQII01002207.1:141327-158071 GCA_002778355.1 Clitarchus hookeri | reverse complement strand
ACGGACCATCATTGATATGGGCTTTCGGAGTCGAAGGCCCACTCGTGTACCGTTATTGACTACACGACACAAAGCTTTACGCCTCGTTTGAGCCCGCCAACACCGCCATTGGACTGTCAATGACTGGAAACACGTTGCCTGTTCTGACGAGTCTCATTTCCAATTGTATAGGGCGGATGGACGTGTACGGGTATGGAGACATCCTCATGAATAAATGGATCCATGTCAACAGGGGACTGTTCAAGCTGGCGGAGGCTCTGTCATGGTATGGGGCATGCGAGGTTGGCGTGAAATGGGACCCCTGATACGTCTAGATACGACTCTGACAGCTGACAGATACGTAAGCATCCTGTTCGATCACCTGCACCCATTCATTTCAATTAAACGAAATAACGCAACTTGATCAATCACATGCAGATTATAATACTATTTATTTTNTCCGATCACCTGCACCCATTCATTTCAATTAAACGAAATAACGCAACTTGATCAATCACATGCAGATTATAATACTATTTATTTCTCGGCATGGTCGACTGCTGGCAAAATATGGAGAAACAGATCTGCAGGTTGAGAGTGGAGAGATTTGGAAATATAGGTTATTCTCGGTAAACTGAGCATTTTTGAAAGCCCTACTTCAGTTCTTTCTTCAGCCAGTTTGTATCTTTCCGTCGCGTGAAAATATGTATTTTGCTATTTGCTTAATTTTTCACATTATCTTTACATTTCACTGCTAAGAAAATTAAAGTATACTGTACCTGCTGTTATGGTTTAATATACTTATATTTACAAACCATTAAAGTCAGATTTCTTATTGTTGTAGGTATTTAACAGGAATGCCAATAAAGTGTCTCTAAGGGCACTAAAAGTTGCAATGTGCATGCTTAAAAATAATAGTCACGATCATTTTAATCATTTCGAGCAAACACAAACTGGCCAGGAATCAATAGCCATNTGCTGTTATGGTTTAATATACTTATATTTACAAACCATTAAAGTCAGATTTCTTATTGTTGTAGGTATTTAACAGGCATGCCAATAAAGTGTCTCTAAGGGCACTAAAAGTTGCAATGTTCATGCTTAAAAATAATAGTCACGATCATTTTAATCATTTCGAGCAAACACAAACTGGCCAGGAATCAATAGCCATNTCATGCTTAAAAATAATAGTCACGATCATTTTAATCATTTCGAGCAAACACAAACTGGCCAGGAATCAATAGCCATCATCTCGACCGACCTTACGACTGCCGACATAAGGACGAACATTCAACAAATAAATACATATATATGTTCCTTTATCGAAATATGAATAACTGAGAGAAGTCCTAGTTTCTAACTGTGAAATATTAGTGAATTTTCAAGCATTTTATTACAAAAAAACTAAAGTCTCGTAAATATTAGGAAAAATATTCCGTAAGTACCAGGATAAAAGCACCATAATCAATNTTACAAAAAAACTAAAGTCTCGTAAATATTAGGAAAAATATTCCGTAAGTACCAGGATAAAAGCACCATAATCAATGTGTTATTCACAGTGTCACAAACACGTGTATATAAAAATAAAATGCTCGCCCCATTAATTACAGCTATGGTAATGCCGATGTCGATATTACACATCCATACACATTATTTATAAATTCTTATTACAATAATTNAATTACAGCTATGGTAATGCCGATGTCGATATTACACATCCATACACATTATTTATAAATTCTTATTACAATAATTAGTGATTTTGTAGCTATGAATAAAAGATTTTATAAAGTAGCTATAGTAAGTAGCATATCTACAGACTCGTGTTTATAAGACTCATTGTAGATCATGATGACAGATTTTGCTAATTATTCATTCAGTCGCATGCATCCCGCTCACTCGATGCAAAATTAAGTCAAGTGAAATATGTATGTATTTGCAACCAACACAAGCACCAATTATTGTGTGGTGTACACATTGCCACGAGTCATGTTATAAGCTCTGTATGCCCCCAGCCAACTTGGACATTGTTGGTCGTCATTCAGTGACCATTGGGNCCACGAGTCATGTTATAAGCTCTGTATGCCCCCAGCCAACTTGGACATTGTTGGTCGTCATTCAGTGACCATTGGGATTAAGCACACGAAACTGGGAACATGCCAATGTTCTGGCATGTCTGGGCATTGTGATAATGGTCAAATCGACTCAGACGAATTACATAAGAATAGTTAGCAGCCTTTTTCAAACCATTTGAAATATTTCTGGCATATTCGGAATGCAGGTAACACGTACACATCTCAATAAGTTGTATTCTAACCAACCTCGAACCACATACACTAAAGATGAACACTAACGTTGCTGCCCCATCACTATAGCCCACATCATCATGTAGCTACATAATGTAGCTATACGAACATATAAGCTTCTAAAACTACGCGAACAGAAGGAAGTCAAAATGAGCCGGGGAAAATATCTGCAGTATGTCGCCTCGGCATATACTACATGCAACCATACTAGTCTAAGAGACGATCCAGTTAAATAATATCATAGTACGTACATATAAAAAAAATAGCAGCAGTCAGCATGCATATGTAATTCTTTATTTCCCATTGTTCCAGAGGAAACTGCTTGTTATTAAGTTGGAGACTGAACACGTGTTATTTTAAGTCTGACGCATTGTAAAAAGATTGCACACATGATTTTAACTCCGGCACTTTCTAAGCACAAACCATTTGATGTAGGCAGCAGTGCCTTCATCCAGTCAGAAGCTGGGGTCAAGTAGAGAGCCTTCATGGGTGAGGTAAGTAGAAGCTTGTAAAAATCCGAATCAGGTTTTTATAAAAAAAAATCAGTTTGCTTCTCGATGATTTATATGCTAAATAAATTAAGGATTTCAAGTCTAATCACAAAATATATTCACGTAGCGTCACAGCCTTCGTCCTTCTCCCCACTTGGGCTATTTACAACCTCATGACCGGCTCAGTTTGTTTAACCATTGCAGCAAGTTCTGCTAGTCTTCTCCCCATATACCATATCAGATCAATATAAAGCCCAAACAATGTGATTGGGTCCATTATGCATTAAGCACTTCATTAGCAAAGTTACCCTTCATTTAGGAGCTTATTGAGATGAAACCATCAAATTTACACTACAGACAACACTTACGACCTAAAACAGACTGCTATGATTCACTATACCTTAAGCCTTTAATAATCATCATTGGCAGTCATTTTCGAAGCATTTACGTAGGGGCACATGTTTTCAGGACTGAAGTGCTTTTTACAATAGTGCGGCAGTGCGACGACAGTGCGACAAAAGTGACTAGACAATCAGAGGCGAGCCAGTAGACGATGGCGATACGGAACTGTGCTATAAAACTTATTCTAACGCATCTTTAACGTTCGCAAACAATGAATAAGAATAAAAATTGCGCATATTTCTAAAAAAAAAAAAAATGAAGGTGCGTGTGGTGACGATTTGAATATAATAAAATGTCGTGTTATTTAAACAGTCAAATACATGTAGGAGCCTTCTTACATGTAGGAGCCCATACTATAAGTTGGAAACATTTAGAAAAGTACATACAACTGGTGTTGATAATTATTTTCTTCCAGTTGTCAATTATTGTAAAATTAAATCGAAGAGATGTTCCATTTNAAAATTAAATCGAAGAGATGTTCTATTAATTTCGTTTAGTCAATATGTGTTATAACAAAACCTCTCTAACAGCACCATTTAAATAAATAATTGAAACTTAAAAGCCAACCTGATCATACCGGGTTTCGTTCAATTTAGTCACCACTTACGACTATAGATGGCAGCAAACGCATATAAACGCAGCGCTATTGTAAAATCGACGGACGATACGTAGTGTGCGACGGTCGCAATGTGTCGTGTCGCTGACAAAAAGTCGCACAATTGTAAAAAGGCCTTGATTAGTACACAGAATAGTCCGCCTAACGTGGACACCCCCAAAATTTCCGGAACAGTAGCAGATCACGAAATGCGGTTTTCGCTCAATGAAATTATGTACGGAGGCAAGTAATTTGACCAAAAGCGTCTATTCGTAACACGTGTATAGACAGAAATAATTAAACCACATATGATTTTTCCCCTAGAAACATACATTTATTTCAAAAGTATCTCTAAGTACGTGCAAAGAGGAATTCAGTGATATAGCATATGCAATGGAAAGTAACACATAAATGCCAAGAAATAATGCGCAAATATGATTAAGTTAGGTGAGCCGGTCGTATGGGGCAGTGGACCTGTACTCACAGCTATAAGCGAGCAACACACACCGTGACTCATCCTGGCGGGACCGCTTCCTCATAGCAGCGCAGCACCAGTCCCCGCAATCTGTTATGGTAAGTGGTAATGCAGTGTGTATCTCTGCGTACGCAATGAAATTCACGAATGAGGTAAAACTGGACGCTCTACTTATTTACGATGAATGTGGCAGAAATGCCAAGCAAGCCGTCCAAATATATGGTGAAAGGTATCCTAATCGAACGACCATCTTACGGCAAACGAATACGAAGAATTTGAACACATCTCTTGTCACGAGGTGATTGGAATTCCACAACACAAGTGTGACGAAAGACTGGTACGGGCGAGACGCATCAACACGATGTGTTGGCACGTCTCGATGCAAACTCCCACATGGGTACGCAAGAATTTTCCAGGTTCATAGGAATAAGTAAAACAAGTGTGTTACGGATACTGCGCCAACGGAAATTCTATCCATATTACGTGGCTCTTCATCAGGCATTACATCGTACATGAAGGTGATTCCCAGCAGCGTGTTCAGTTTTGTAGGTTTGTTCTGATGCCTGTAAGGGATGACAGCAATTTTCTGAAGATCATACTATTTCCCAATGAAGCGACCTTCACAAACCCTGGGCGCGTAAATTTACGAAATATGCACTACTAGGTGACAGAGAATCTCCACTGGGTCCGACATGTGGAGCACCAGAGACAGTGGAAAGTGTGTGGTGTGGAATCGTTGGAGACTATGTCATTGGGCCATACTTCATTCATGGGACAATGACCGGCTGTATAAACGCCCATTTCCTCAGACACACCTTACCGGCACTTTTGGAAGACATACCACTCGACATATGTCATGATATGTGGTTTCAGCGTGATGGTTGTCCTGCGCATTTTGCTTTGGTGGTGAGGCAAGTGTTAAATGAAACGTTTCCAAACGTGTGGTTAGGGCGTGGGTGGTGTTGTAAGATAGTCAGCTCGCTCCCTCGACCTCACACCTCTCGACTTTTTTGTGGGGAACACTAAAAGATTGGGTGTACGAACACGGTTCCTACGACGCCATAAGACATGCAGGGGCGTATATGGCAGCTTGCAGATGTATCAAGCCAGAAACACTTCAGGTCGCTCGTCGCTCGCTACATGTTAGTTTACAGATCTGCATTGCTGCCAATGGCAAACACATCGAGCACATGCTGTGAAAAGACCTAATGTGAAGCGTTTCAACCATAACTGTGCTCCTTTGTACTATGTATGCGGATGTGATTGCATTTCTCCTTAGGTTGGTTTGTTCTATTTTTGTTGTGCATCCCTACGCACACGTTACTCAGTGCAGACTAGGAAACAAATCTCCTGAATTATATTGGTATCTGAATAAAATGTAATGTATGGATATCAGACTTGCGCTCACATTGCCCGTCTTCCCTCCGCTGCGGTGCTCTCCTTTATCAAAATCGCATTCCATGCCCCTTGCCCCATTACAGTAAGCGCTACGCTACTATAAGAGTCAGAATGAGTCAAGGCGCGTGTTGGTTACTTACAGCTGTGAGTACAGGTCCACTGCCTCATGCTACAGGATCACTTAACTTAAACATATTTGTACATTATTTCCTGGCATTTCTGTGTTACTTTCCATTGCATATGTTATATCACTGAATTCCTCTTTGCACGTACTTTCAGATGCCGTTGAAATAAATGTATGTGTCTAGGGGAAAAAAACACATGTCATTTAATTATTTCTGTCCATACACGTGTTACGAATAGTCACTTTGCGGCAAATGACTTGCCCCGTGTGTAATTTCATTTAGCAAAAACAACATTCCGTGATCTGCGACGGTTTTGGAAATTTTGGGGGTGTCCACATTAGGCGAACCATCCTGTATGTCGCCACAAATNTTCCGTGATCTGCGACGGTTTTGGAAATTTTGGGGGTGTCCACATTAGGCGAACCATCCTGTATGTCGCCACAAATTATGGACACCATATTGAATTTTATAGTCATTACCATGCATTTATACTGTGTTCACATTTTGCTACAATTAACTTTACAATGTGATCCTTAACCTGAAGATGACTTAATTCATTACAACATACTCTGCGTAAAATATTTTAGCGATTTGTTTCCTTACTTGTTTGAAAAGAAACGAAAATATTTATTTATTTGCATGCCATGCTTAGAATGCAAGTAGTAATTTTACACAGTAAGTACGTACTCGTCAGTTTCATTGCATTACTAAACTCACCCATTGAAAAAGCGCACAGCACATTCATGATTTTATTCGAAACAAATGTGAATGTATTACTAAAAACACGGAAACTTTATTATAGATTAAATAATACACAATCAGCTTATCATAAGTAAAAAACTTGTACAACCACATAACTTTTCGTGTACACTTTACCATTTGTTGAAATAAACAATTATTCAGTCGAGGATCGAACCCCCTTCTTGTTTCCGTACGAAGGGCTGCTAACAATCATTACCTCCCCTCCCATACCTCCGAAAGTCACAGATATAATGCATAGATGAGCATACATGGTGTACAAATTAATAATTTGTATTAAGGCGAATAAAAGAAATAAGCTGGGAGGAAAATATTTCACATCATCTCGGCGTACAGTAAATGGAGTTGTACTACTCTAGAAATGGCTAATTTAAATAGTAAAACAGCACTCGCTGATTATTAAAGCAAAAGACCATCATAACCTTCAGTTCTCCCAGCGTTGGTGAAAAAACTGACTGGCGGTAAGGTGGTCACTGCCTCCTCCAGAGGATTTTGTTAGCTCCGAAAACAGAATAAAAATGGCAGCGCCCGCAGTAGTCGCTGATGGAACTAAAATGATCGAAACCANTTTGTTAGCTCCGAAAACAGAATAAAAATGGCAGCGCCCGCAGTAGTCGCTGATGGAACTAAAATGATCGAAACCAACGCACCCTAGCAGGCAATGAGAGAACTAAAACAAGATGGCAGCAACTATACCAGCACTTCTAGCTGCAAATGGCAAAACTTGAAATTGGTGCACTCTGGTGATGTACATGGAAATTAAAGATGGCCACGACTACTGTGCTGTCTGGCAGAGGATGAAGGAAAAACAAAGATGTCACCTCTCTTGGGGACAACAAGAGCAGACGACATCCAAGATGGCGGCCTAAAGCAGACGACATCCAAGATAGTGAGCAGAGTTAGAGGGAGCAGGAGAGAGAGAGAGAGAGAGATAGAGAGAGAGAGAGAGAGAGGCGAGAGGGAATTATAGCACATTAAGTAAAACGAAGAAATGGTTGTCCATTTAAACTAAGTAATTTTATATAACTAGGATGTTTTCCAAAGTGGTGACCTCGATAAACTTTTTATGTTATATCTCTAGAACCACTAAATTTATCTGACTTAGTAATCTAGTGATAATTATTGTGTGTGCTAATTACGCTTANTAGTAATCTAGTGATAATTATTGTGTGTGCTAATTACGCTTAGAGAACTTCTAGACCAGCCATGTTGGAAAACAGAATCGACTACGAAATTAAGCTTAAATAAAATATTTGAGTGATTTTTCATCTCAACCCAGACCCGACACATATTGCAATGCAAGTGGTATTATCGTAGGCAACATGACAATTTTATGTCAGTCACTTTCAAAATGGCGTTTTAATTTTCATGTAATGTGTCATATCTCGAGAAAAATGAATCCGATTAAACCAAAGTATGTGCGCTGAAGTACCAATCACGTGCACTGTGGTGTCTACGTAATATTTTAAACTGTCTATATGTAATTTTGGAAGGTACACTTATAACAAAATTATGGTTACACTTCGTAACTAGAAACTGATCTACGTATTAGTATCAAAGTCAGTTGCAAAATTCCCTCTGCTGNAATTATGGTTACACTTCGTAACTAGAAACTGATCTACGTATTAGTATCAAAGTCAGTTGCAAAATTCCCTCTGCTGAATCATTTTTTAACATTAGGTTTACCATCCATGAACGGAAAAGATTAGCCGCGACTTTTTATAAACTGCAGTGCTGTATCGAAAATTACTGAAAGCAGCATTAAACTATAAAAGGGAATCAACAAATATACTTAATGTAATTTATGGCGCGGTCCACACTATAAACACAAGTTTAATTACTTCAAATTTTGGTGAACACCATTTCCGAAATCCACATTTTTTATTGTCTTCTGAAATATAGCTATAGGCTGTTCACGGTTAATTAAGCACTTCTGAAATAAACCTATGAAAAATGTAAATGCCACTACCTGCATATATTTTAATGGGCACGCTGACTGGCATGCGCACAGTAAAGTTGGTATCGAAGGAGGAATAGTTCCATGTCTTAACGCTGAATTTAGAGTGTTAGGTAAACATTAGTGAATACTGAAATTACTTTTTTACTTATGGTTTTAAGTGTAAGAATTAGCGAATTTTTAAATTATCTACCTTTCTCATGATTTCACAGTTTCGCTTGACGAACACATAGCAATGTTAATTTTACATATGGTAGAAGACTACACAATGAGCATACAAAAAAGTTATACATTAAGGACTTAAAAATTCTCAGTTTATCATGAACAGCCTTATAATGTTTATGCATTCTCAATAAAAGTTTGTACCTTAAAATAGTTATGTACATGCAGTACGAGTGAATTCAGCTATTTAGCACCCCGAGGCATAGAAAATTGAGGCACTCAGAATTGAAAGTCACTAAGTCACTATTTCTAAATTTTATAGGAGAGCTGGTCAAAGTTTTCAAAAATGTTTTTAAATACCAAAATATGAATATAAATATTAAACTTTGTTTTGTATATTGGTAGTGATGCGTATGAACTTGTGTTGCAATATTGCTCTAGTATGTGCCATGCAGCATGTGTAGCACCAAATTGTCAACTAACGACTTAACTGTTGACATAAAACAACTCAAACGTTTTAAAGTCACATGACTTAACAACTTCTGGCCCTTAATTGTTAGAGTTTTTCACTTTACTACAATATAAATCCATCACAGACCCATTACATGACCTTAAATTTAATAACACATCATTCCAATTCCACTACTACATCTTCCACATCACTTCCATACAACATCGAGTCGTAGAACATAGTACTCTCTGGCAGAGTAAAATGTTCCAGCAAAAATCGAACATCATTATATTTTACCTTCTTAATTGGCCAAAAGCTGGTTGGTGTCTNAGAGTAAAATGTTCCAGCAAAAATCGAACATCATTATATTTTACCTTCTTAATTGGCCAAAAGCTGGTTGGTGTCTTTTTAGCATCTTCATATGCCTTCTGTAAAACGTGCAACCTTTCCCCTCTTCAAAATAAATTGGGGGCGAAAAACTACAGATGACATTGTGGTATGTACTTCAAGTACGCCTCATCTCTTGAAACAGACACCCCGGATTGCAGCAAAGTCAGGAACACTTCTTAACATTACTGTAACAAATACAGCTTTGAAATCATAGATATCAACAAGTGGAGTGTCATCATTTCCCCCATTATCGGTGAGTGGCAATTTGACATNACAGCTTTGAAATCATAGATATCAACAAGTGGAGTGTCATCATTTCCCCCATTATCGGTGAGTGGCAATTTGACATCAACAACAGCAATGGGTTTCTTGTGTAGAGTTTCTCGAATCAACTTGACGCATGTGGAAGGGACTAAGACTTTATCTTTTGGCTGCTTCTTCTTCTCAATATTGCCAATAATTCTGTCGATGGGCATGAACTAATGCTCTCTTACTGCTAATATTACCGTGAGTATTTTCTACTCTTTTTCTACCATGACAACACAAAATAGTACCATTGAAACATCATAGATAACAGCTGTGTATTCAAAACTTAAAATGTTAATTTAGAGTCGTACTTCTTTCGTAAATGTACATGCAAACTATCTTTAGGACCGTCCACATTTAAACACACGTGCGTTATTTTTATGTCCCTACTAACGAAAGTGTTAAAGTTTCACAGCAACCTTACCTGCAGTTGTCAAACGATTGCTAATAGAGCGTTTATATTGTTCTGGATTCCTCCGTCTCTTTCGTCCACGAGATGGTGTTTCCACTTCACATATTCGTGACGGTGATTCAGACTACCCACGATGTTCTTGCACTGATGTGGAGGGCTCATTTTCTTGTACCAAAACACATCGCCTTGGAGCTGCTGTCGAAGGTTCATCATCATTCACGATTGCATTTTTCTCTGCTCCAAAACGCCGCCGTACATAATGTTCCTGAATCGCTTTCTGATGATGATGTGCCATCTCTTGGTTTATATTCGGAACCACTATCCTCAAAACAACATTCACTTGGAGCTGTCTCCCAATTCATTCTCGTCCGCCAATTTGCAATCTGCAGTGAAACCAGGTGCTGCAAGCAGTGCCACCAACTTAACGCGGACGAAACTTTACTTAAAAACATTTGACCCAAAAAACCAGGACTTAACAGCTTCTGTTTCAAAATATAACAACCATTCTATATCTCACGGTCATCGTTTAANGACCCAAAAAACCAGGACTTAACAGCTTCTGTTTCAAAATATAACAACCATTCTATATCTCACGGTCATCGTTTAACCGACTTATCATTTTCTGACCGGGTCGCCGATTTCAGCCATTAGAGTACTGATCTTCAGGATGTAAAATATGTACCTACCCCAATTTCCCGAAAACCTTGACTCAGAAACTTTTGATTCTGAATGCCTCAATTATTTTACCTCCCTTTCTTAAATAAGTGAGCACCAAAGAAACTAATAGAATAAAACAGCGCATGCATGCTGACCTCGCCCAATACAGTTCAGTGTGATTTACGTTGAGGTTACTTTTGGCAAATGAAACAATCTGTTTTTATAGTGGCAGTTGAAAGTCAATCAGCAACTCTTGAACTTACTGTCATTAACCATGATCTGCTCTTACCTGATGGAAGCGTAAGTCACGCGTAATTACTACGTGAATACATAGCAAATCCTAGAAATCTAAGCCACATTTTTTTTTACTGTTTTATTTTTATAAGTGAAATAATCCGAGGATGTTGAAAATATACCCTTTTATTTTATCCCGCGTTCCCATTTCACAGTTTTGCAGTAATTATCGCCCGCAAACAGTCTCCCGTCGTAGGCAGCTGCCTAATCTGCCTGGACCTATACATATACTGTACGACCCTACGCCCCTAAACTGCAGTAAGTTCAATTCGTGTTTTCCAAAGAATCTGCTGTGGCTAACGAAATCGGGACATTCACATGGTCGGTTTCTCAATAGAATGACAGAGCAAGTCTTTATAAATGCTGGAATAATCAAAATATTTGCTAACGTTTTTCACTTTTTCCCCGAGTAGATAAAACGCTTTAAGTACTTTGAGGTATAAAATACTGTGGCGTTACCGACAAAACATCAGCTGTAACAAAAAAAAAAGGATATTTACAGGTTCCAGAAAAATAGGTGACGCACAAAACATGTAATATCGAAATGACGCACATAANAAAAAAAAAGGATATTTACAGGTTCCAGAAAAATAGGTGACGCACAAAACATGTAATATCGAAATGACGCACATAAATTGCGCGTGACTATTTCCACGCAACATCTGATAGCGTTTATATGACATCACAACGGCTGAGCAACTGATAACAATGGAACCAATGTTACATAACACGCGTTCTTTTTTTCCTTTCGCATGATGTTAAAACTATTCTGCGACTGCCACGTCTCCAAACATATCACTGTAACACGAAAAGAAAGAGAGAGAAAGAGAGAAAGAGAGAGCGAGAGAGAGAGAGAGAGAGAATTACTGTTACAACTATAATTTTGTAATGCCGAGAATTTCACAATTTGTCCTTGAGAGTTTTATTTTTAAAATTATCAAACTTGACGCCTTAGAGAAAATAAAGCAAAATGGCAGCACTTAAAAACAGAGAACAATATTTTTTAGGAAATCCGAATAGGGGCCACTATTATAAAATAAATATTTTCATACATCCGTAGTCTCACATGCAGCAACTCTCTCTNGAAATCCGAATAGGGGCCACTATTATAAAATAAATATTTTCATACATCCGTAGTCTCACATGCAGCAACTCTCTCTCTGCTTGAACTCATCATAAGTGCTAAGAAAAATCCTGCAAGGTTTCGTAAAAGTAGTACTGAACCCGCACCTTTGTTAACGAAACGTGCCACAAATCGCGAAATTGCTACGTGCTATGCAGTAACGTGGGACTTGATGAAATAAAATCTTTACCCGGTGTTCTCTTAATTTTTCAAGCAAAAAAAACCGGTATACTGGTGACGTTTCTTTCTACGTATTACTTATGAGGCACTGTGAAAAGCAAATTTATGATAAGACACAANTGACGTTTCTTTCTACGTATTACTTATGAGGCACTGTGAAAAGCAAATTTATGATAAGACACAAGCTTTCATTATAACAACGCCATTTCCATTAGACACTCGAGATAACTACCTTCACAGAGCAGCATCAATGATGTACTATGTACTGAGTAAGTTTCCGCACAAAAACCNGACACTCGAGATAACTACCTTCACAGAGCAGCATCAATGATGTACTATGTACTGAGTAAGTTTCCGCACAAAAACCTTGCAGCTGATCATTTCTGCTTACGTACGATCTGCATGCCTGATCATTGCGCTATTAATTAATTCTCATCACGTTTTCTTGCCACAAGTAAACGTTGTCAGACTGNATCTGCATGCCTGATCATTGCGCTATTAATTAATTCTCATCACGTTTTCTTGCCACAAGTAAACGTTGTCAGACTGTATTTCAACCCTGGGTGTGATAGAACAATAGTAATTTATTCGCCTGCGCAAGCACATAAAGTCGTGAACTAGGAGGACTGTGTATTCCCAGTCCCTGAACAAATCCGCAGACGCTATCAGTCAGACGAGGTGCGCAGTACGTAAGAATCGACAACAGAAGAGAATGGAAGGGAAAACCAAGCAGGATGGANCATCAGTCAGACGAGGTGCGCAGTACGTAAGAATCGACAACAGAAGAGAATGGAAGGGAAAACCAAGCAGGATGGAGTACAGACAGGAGCGTGGAATCTTAGCCTCGGGAGGACATCCGGGCGGACGGTACCACCTCGTCACCGCTACCACTCAGCTGTGAACCGACACTTCCTCCCAGTGTTTCCTCACTTCCGACACGGCGGCAC
Organism: Clitarchus hookeri; assembly: GCA_002778355.1. Classification (NCBI taxonomy): domain Eukaryota; kingdom Metazoa; phylum Arthropoda; class Insecta; order Phasmatodea; family Phasmatidae; genus Clitarchus; species Clitarchus hookeri. The sequence continues at coordinate 144,662 of NQII01002207.1, read as the reverse complement.
GACGTCGAGCACCAGTCACGTGTGTCTTGTGACGTAGTGGCTCTGCGTCATCATCCTCTGCCAGCGAACTGGGCGGCGAGCTTCAAGTTAGTTACGCTGAACAAGGGCAGCAATCCCCACCCCCTCCCTCTTCCAAATCGTCACTTTCAAGCAACATGTAGCAAAGAGAGCGCCACGACTTACTATATGCCTAGAAATAACAATTATAACAATAAACTGTAATTTTTTTAAGTAAAGTTTCTAAACTGTTATGGAAGTTTTTAACCTATGGATGGCGTCATCAAACATTTAGTATACATCTGGCTGCAAATATAAATTGGAGTGGAGATATTCGGGCGGTTCATAACATTGGGGGTTTTGAGAGCCGATGAGGGTGAAGTGAGGTGAGTATGGAGCAGCACCGGAATGCAAGAATGCGCCGGAAAGCGGGGAGAAACGGGAGATCACCGAGACTTTACCATTCGTGCTTTCTCAGAATGCGTATACAAGCATAAAGAAAATTTGCGAGAAATTTCTTCCAGAAAATGATATGACTAATTGACTATGGAGAACTGATGAAAACAAGCTTCTTCAGGCTTAAAATATTAACGGAAATATAAATGACCANTGACTAATTGACTATGGAGAACTGATGAAAACAAGCTTCTTCAGGCTTAAAATATTAACGGAAATATAAATGACCAAAAAGGTTCATTAAGTGGCCTGTTGCAGCTAGTTTTACCCTACAGATTGTAAATTTATACTGTAACTCCCTTTCTGTAAAAATTAAAATCTCGTAAAATGGCTGCTNTGACTAATTGACTATGGAGAACTGATGAAAACAAGCTTCTTCAGGCTTAAAATATTAACGGAAATATAAATGACCACAAAGGTTCATTAAGTGGCCTGTTGCAGCTGGTTTTACCCTACAGATTGTAAATTTATACTGTAACTCCCTTTCTGTAAAAATTAAAATCTCGTAAAATGGCTGCTTGTGGGGTGGTTTTTATTCTGTTTCATACCAGTCAAATACACAAAAGGTTAACAAAAAAGAATACGTCATTTATTAAGTATAGAAAGTTTTTAGACAGCCTCTTAGCTATATTTAAAAAAAATTTCTAGGAAAAATTACATAAGGTGCTTATAAAATCCCACTAGAAAATATATTTTAATCGCTGTTCGTGTTTTAATGTGTGGCTTTCCTAAGACAAGAATTAACATCTGTACGTCGTTTAGGCTACAGCAAACAAAAATAATAACTACTGACCTTCAAGTAATCCCACTGTTGGTTGTTACACACAATTAGACTTTATTGGTATCCAAAAAAAAAAAAAAATACTCACTTTTCCCCATGATGAGCATCATGACAACCTACATAATGACTTCACGTATTTTAATTAGCAAACAAACATGAAAGTAACTGATTAAGTAGCGCAACATACTAGCGATAGCATTTTCGATAGCGCAGAATTTTCAGAACTTCAATAATATTTAACCGGGGTTTAAATAGCGAAAGTTTGCTGCGCCCATGGCTGTTTTCATCTAGGCCTTTTGATAGCACAAGGTCTACCTAAGTGGCTCCAGTATTCATTGGTGTCAATTCTTATAAGCTCGATTCAGTCAATGCCATATTGGTACACTTCAGGCACTTTCCTCTCAGTTCGAAATACCCTTTTAAAACTAAAGAGCACGTGAGGAATTCTCAAAGTAGTAGAGTGGCTTCTAACGGAGCACTGCACCCTACTATTCAAAATGCAGAACTCATTAAAAAGTAGAACGTACAATACCAAAACTGTCAGAACAGTACGATTTATGTTGCACATGAAAGTAGAATAAATTTATTTTGTAACAAAAAAATTGTTCTTCTAGAATTTACCTATTTAAATGTTTTTTTTTTAAATCAATTTATAAGTGCCTATTTTTGTTATAATTTAAGCGTATTTGCATTTTGGATGCTTCAGAAAGCACATTTCACAAGAAAACCTTCGTCAAGAAGGGCAGTCACTAAATGACTGTGGTTACATGTATGTAAGAAAATACTAATCCTAATGCTGACAAAAAAAACATATTTTTTAATAATTGATGTTATGTGCTTTTATTTTAGCTCACTTTCGAGACTAAAATTATGTGTATAAAATCAACATTGAAAATATTTGTAAATATTGTTACTAGCATTTATTACACACAGCCATAGTAATTACAATGGTTTTAATTAGAAGTTGTCTTGTAAAATGTGCTTTCTGGAGCATACAGAATATAAATACGCTTAAATGATAATTAAAAATTGACTCTTATTAATTAATTTCTTAAAACAAGTAAATAAGTAAATTCTAGTCAAATATTTTATAGTGTTACAAAATATATGCATTGTTTTTTCGTATGCAACAAAAATCGTACTTTTCAAACAATTACATTGTGTTGTACTACTTATCTATCAGTTCTGGGTGTTGTACAGTCAGGTGCATTGCTCCATTGGAAGCTACTCTACTTCTACCGTAATGTGACTAAAATACTTTTAAAAAAGGAATGTAAGGAAAAAAAAAAAGAAATACAAAGTCTATCGGAACAGATGAAAACTGACAGCATAGCATTACGTTTCCAGTATAGCATTGCGATTCCATAACATGAAAAAATGCACATACCAAGTTTACTACGGATTTACGACACACACCTGAAACGGGTACAGAACAGTACATTTTGCGTTGATTTCTGTGATTCAGAAAGAGGATACTTTTTTTGCAGGTGTCATCATTTAAAGTATATTTATCGCTAGAGACACCATCAACAAATTGACAGGAAGAATTTTAATTAAACAAAAAGACCACCGCTCGCAGGCGATTAAACCACAGGTAAGTGTAGGCATATATTTTATGTTTAAAATTAGTAAAAATGAAACATAAATATAATTTTGCCTTGTTCAGATATGTAGACTCCTTCTTCTGCTGCTGCAAGGATAGACTTGAAAGTCTGTTCAGCCTTTATAGTGAAAATAATATTTCATGAATATTGTGTAATTTAAATAAACATTAAATACAAGCACCAGTACGAAAAGTATTGAACTACATTGTGTNTATAGTGAAAATAATATTTCATGAATATTGTGTAATTTAAATAAACATTAAATACAAGCACCAGTACGAAAAGTATTTACCTACATTGTGTTTTTTTTTGTCGAGGAACTTGTTTGTCACAACTGGAAGTAATTTGGTAATATGTAGAATAGTATTTCACGACTGCGCAGTTGGTAACCAATTTATCAACAGCCATCTACACATTTTTGTGAAGAAGAAAAACTGTAACTACTCCTATACATATGTTTTAACTGAAACACTTTTCTTTCAACATATTACTAAAAA
>NQII01002207.1:126774-141144 GCA_002778355.1 Clitarchus hookeri | reverse complement strand
GGGGGGGGGGAGATTATAATCATGGCCTCTACGGAAAGCATTTAGTTGGCAAATAACGAAGATATATCGGGCGGTGGAGTCTCAGCGCCCAATCGGTGTTTCCGCTAGGATTTTGGAGGTTATTAGACGCCTTCCTTACTCGCGCATATACACTTGCAAGCGTATTCCTTGCACAAGTATTTTCTCCCCTTCACTAAAGGCTCCGAATAACACATGGCCAGACTTTTAATTATGAACCTTGCCAACGTGTTACAGGCCACGCTAGTGTGTCGTCTGGTCATACTATGTATGTTACTGTTAAATTACATACAATGTATAATGCTTCGAGCTATAAGAAAATTCAGCACAAATAAATTTCCGTTGTCTTTTAGGTAATGTTTGGAAGACATTTCTGATTTAGATTAGTAAAAAACAAATCGATACCTCAGTACTATAGTGTTACAACTCAAAAGATGCCGTTTTTCACGAGTAACAATGCAGTATTACCAAAATGCCTTATTTCAGCGCATTGTCGTGCGACATTATCCCACGTAACAGTATAACTGTCAGTATTTAAATTGTAAAAATGTTACACCTAACAGAGATTTCTATAGTGCATATTGTTAAGTAATTTATTAAATTATCTGATTGTTTAAGTAGTAACACTGCTCGCCTTTCTTGGCTCTGCTACTTTTCATTAACAAATGTCATTTTTAATTTACTGATACTTAAAGAACCTCGTCTTTACAGATGGCATCTATACTAAACTAAAATAAACTTACAACTTAAAATGGTACAAAGATTCAACTCCACTCTGACCAGAGGAACCAGTCTTGCGTTGTACAAATAGCAACTTCATTCACGAAGGTCTAAGGAGAAAATTTACTAGCTGCCTAAACATTAAGTATGCAAAAGTGTTTACAAATGTTCCCTTGTTATTCAACCGGGGCGCAGAAACTAGTTCGGTTCTTTGGGGGGGGGGAGAGATATTTTACATTCATGGGACAAGTCAGGTGTTACAATACACCAAAATACGGCGCAACATGCTAAATTAAATTTCACAATATATTTAGCAGATAGTACATGTTATAATAAGTAGAAACGGAAACAACCGAAAATAACTGTGTGTGTTGTATTTGTGAGATTTGTGCGCGAGGATTAAGACTACAATCCATAATTAAGCTCTGTAAATATTATAGGTATAAATACACCGGTGAAATTTCAAGTTTCGTTTTCGTCTTGTAAATAAGTAATGAAAGGATAAACTTTTACTCACCCTTCAAGTAGAAATAACAACGAAATATAAAAATATGACTAAAAACATAGTCATAACTACATAGTTCAAATAAGTAACAATACACACCATATTTTATTGCAATTATGATGACACTTCTTATCACAAATAGTGAAAAAGTAAAGCAAGATTTACAAATATAGTCAATATTCTACTAATGTAAAAAACTAAAAATTTACATTTGCCGTTTTTAATATTTTACATCTTGCTTTGTACAATACCTGTAAAAGGGTTTAAAAGTTCTCTTTTTGAAAGAAAAAAAGGAAGATAATGTTATATTAAAAAAACTTTGCGAAATACATATAACATGGTGATGATAATAAAATTAACGATATTCATTTAGAAGATCAGTATTCATCTGCCAGCATTTTATACCATGATGGAACAACATTTTTTGCTAGTTGTTTTATGGAATAAATATTTGTATTTTAGATAAAAGAAAGGTTTTTTTAAATGTATGTCATATATAAAAATCCAGTATGCCAACATTATCCTATCATACAAGTAAAGTCTATTATGCATTTGTTATTTCCCAGTTTATAAGTAAACAATATATAAGTCTTCTATTATTTCCTTGCTTACAGATAAACAACACAGCGGGCTTCTATTATTTTTTGTTAAACATTCACTTTCTAAGAAAAAATGGCCGTAACCTTGATAAGATTAATTTATATTTACAGGCATAGGCGTTCTCTTGTAAGAGTGTTAAAAACAAATACATCAGGCAGTTTTTTTCAAACACTTGACATCTAAAAGTGATTTTTACTACCGACAAATCCCAACATAATTATTTTCAAACCGTTTCTATGTCATAGTTGAACGCAGGTATGTTTTGAGTCTACGCAGCGCAGCAGCTCGACTGTAGCAAATGTAGCAGGAACTACAAAAGCAATCTTAAAAGTAATTGTATCTCAGGGAAAAGCATCTTTGCTTCAAGCTGCAATATTTTGAAGCAATTAACGAAGTCTTTAACACTTTTGGGGTTTTTAATCAGTTGCTCAATAAATTAATTTTCTTTTTTGAGTTTGTTCTCACTAATATTAAACTCTTCTAAAGTTTCCATGGTGTGTTCGTCCTATAACGCTGTGGAGGATAGTAAACTTATCTCCAACCGAAAGTACTTTTCAAACCCAGGTTGTCCAAATCTCTCTTTTGTTTCGTTAATTATGGTATCTAGGAACTCATAATTTTTTTTCTGTAGTATACTTTGGCTCACTATAAATTGTGACCACCTTCAGGGGTTTCTTTGTATTCCAGCTTTTTGGGAGATTTACTTTTTCTAGGGATTTCTGAGTTTTCACAATTCCATTTTGCTGATATTCCCTTCATTTTCCATTCATATATTATGAAATTCTTCATCAGATCTCAATTTATAGAACCTGGAAAACTACATTGACAGATTCTTGAGCACCAGCTACTGTTTAGGTTTTATTTTGCAGTGTAGAACTAAGAGTTTTAGCCAACGAAAAAAAAACAATGTGACAGATTTTTATTGCAAAAACATATTTCCCATCATAAGTTGATCCAGAAATNCAGCCAACGAAAAAAAAACAATGTGACAGATTTTTATTGCAAAAACATATTTCCCATCATAAGTTGATCCAGAAATCCTAAAGCTTTAAAACCAGCTTCGCCACATTCATAAGTCAAAGTTTCTAGAAACACTAGTTCTACAGAGTAACAATCCAGAATGTCTCTTAATGATGCTTCTCGGACAGTCCAACGAGTTGGACACAATTGGCGTAGTCCAGCACCTACCATATATTGGTATTTGGCAATATGATAAAATAATGCAGATATTTTGGGACAATCTTTGACGATCACACCTACTTCATGTACCCACTGTACACAGTCTTAGATCAGTGGTATTGATTTGGAAGCATTTGGAAGCATGTTAAGTTAAGAGCATGTGCAGTGCAGTGAATATATTGTGCTAACGGCTGTTCAGTCAGTAGTCTTGCTTCCGCACCACTTTTTTGCACCAGCCATATCTGAGCCCCCACCATAGCACTGTCCTCGTAAATGTTCCAAGACTTAATCCTAGACGGACTAGTAGGTATTTATTTAATCAAGTCAAATAAAGACTGTCCTGTCATTGATGGTGTTTTATATAGTCTAATGAAAAACTCATCAACATCAACATTTAATGCATCATGGTCAACACTTCGAATGTTTATTAAAATTTGTTTATTTGCCAGCTACATCGCTCGTCTCATCAACAATGAGGGAAAACGTGTTCCTTTTCCTTATATTTTCTACAATATCTCGATGAAGTGATGGGAAACTAGCTGAAAAATCTCATTTTTAATATGAGAAGAGGTGAAAGATTTTTCTATGTAAAAAACTTTTGAGTTCTGGAATGTCATTAGCTAGTAACCGAAGAAACCCATTGCGATTTCACCCTTCACTCTCAGAAACCCTAATGGCGAATCCCTGACGGGCTAAAAATAAAACTGATGTTACAATGGGATTCAAAGCAAAGCAATTTTTTCTTGTTCAAGCGTGGTTTCTGTAAAAACAATGGACCCTACTAACTCATTTTTCTTCAGAGAAATCATTTTTATCACTGCTTCTTTGTGAAGCGAAGAATCTTCATGAGTTTTGAATTTTCAGGCTGCTTTCTTCCAATTGCTGTACACTTCTGAAGCTAGNTGTGAAGCGAAGAATCTTCATGAGTTTTGAATTTTCAGGCTGCTTTCTTCCAATTGCTGTACACTTCTGAAGCTAGTGCAATATCGTGGTTTCATTCTCGATATATAAGTTTCTTATTTAAAGCTTGCACACAAAAAAAAATTCTTTCTCACTTTTAACGTCAAAATGAAGCCACAGATTTGCCTGTTAACGATCAAGGAGATTTTTACTACCCTAATATGGTGTTTCATGGTGCAGGTTCGAGGCAGTGACAGGACTGACCTGCTTATGCCTACAAGTAAGGGAAACACATGCAATGGGGCGGGTATCGCGTCAGAATTGGATTAGGCAGCCATGGCCGTGACTGGGCCATGACTACCTCCTTAAGTATATATTAACTAAACCCACATCTAAGAAGGGAGAGGGAAAAACCGACGTGTACACCACAAAAAAATCACTCAGCATAAAGGAGTGAAACCACTCAGAGTTAAGTTCATTAAAAATAAAAAGCTTCTGAAGATACACGAAGGTCCATGAACTTTATTAGTAAAGTTGTAAAAGCATTTTTTGAGAGGGGCTGAACTTTCGTCTCGAGCTGTGCTGGCACGATCACCGAGGACCAAGGCCAGATGTTAGGAAAGGAAGGATAATCAGAGTACTGAAGTCGCATTTATCACTGACGAGATGAACATTGTATAATATTGTTTCTGTTATATATTTACGAATAGTAGATGAAATATGATTCGGAAGCCGAGCGTATCTGACAATGCAGACTTGACTAAAGTTATAGTGTGTTGGATTCGCATTTGAGAGTTCACCAGTTATAACATGTATCAACTGACTGTGGGCGGTTTCCCCCTTGTGGTTTTCTATTCTCACTACTTGAGGAGTTCCTTACTATAAGTGTTTCACTCTCGCAGTGTTCTTGTTTGGACATCTAAATTTAAAAAAAAATATGTATATACACTTGTGAAGCTTGTCGTTACAACTCCACGCCTATTTTAACACTATTTATACTTTNTTGGATTCGCATTTGAGAGTTCACCAGTTATAACATGTATCAACTGACTGTGGGCGGTTTCCCCCTTGTGGTTTTCAATTCTCACTACTTGAGGAGTTCCTTACTATAAGTGTTTCACTCTCGCAGTCTTCTTGTTTGGACATCTAAATTTAAAAAAAAAAAAAATATGTATATACACTTGTGAAGCTTGTCGTTACAACTCCACGCCTATTTTAACACTATTTATACTTTNTAAAAAAAAATATGTATATACACTTGTGAAGCTTGTCGTTACAACTCCACGCCTATTTTAACACTATTTATACTTTCACATTTTAGTTTTAAGCTCAATGCACCCGAGATTTGTTCCACCCTCTTTGTTCAAAGCGCCAATGGTTACTATACGGGAATGGGAACTCTCGTTCCCCGAGTATGAATACAAAATGTTTAATGTAATATGATTAACGTCACATTTGAGACAATGCACAATTTTCTAATTTTACATTTTGATAAAAATTACGAGTTTTTAAAAGACTGGAAATAAATTCACACAGTGCACAGTGACAAACTAGAAGAAGATATACTCATTCAGTTACCAGAATTACACTGCTGACATGGAAATAGCTACTTCCATAAGGTGTCATCAATTTGCAATAAAATAAAGGTTACATACAGTACCAATTGCGCAATGCAAAATATTTAAACTGATGTCGCAGAAACGTCACTGCAGCACGTGATGGAGAGGGCACTTGTGGCCAGTATCCAGTTCTTAAACAGGCCATACAATAGGCTGGAAAGGCAGATGTATGCGTGTTAAGAGGCAGATCAGTATGCCACGGCGTCGTACTCGCGATGAATATCACCACCCAGACCCTACTGAACATAAGTATGGTCGGCCTGCACGAAGCCGGATGGTCGGCTCATCATATTGTCATTCATCTTGGCTGTACAGTCACCACTGTGATACGATGTGTGCAGGCATGGCAACGTATAGGTCGTGCATCACATAGAGTCGTCACTGGTCTTGATGACGCACTACACTTAGAGAAGATCGTCGTATCTGCCGACATGTAATAACATAATGTGGCTCCACATTCAGAGATATCCTGCAGTCTGTGGGGTCTGCACTGCATTTGTCGGTCTCAACAAGAACCATTCGTTGCCGTTTGAATGAGGCTGGCGTAGGCATGACATCCACTGCACCATTTTACATTGACGCATCGGTATCGTGCGACACGCCATCAATGATGCCATGTACGTCAACATTGGACAGATTAATGTAAATGATGGTCACAGCACGTAGCAGCATTGCAGTGGGCAAAACAACGATCCTGCATTGATTCGTTAATGCCATACATCACAGACACCAGATGTTATGGTATGGAATGCCAACAGTTATGACTCATTGTCACATCTCGTGGTTGTTGAAGGCGCAGAGACAGCACAGAGATATCTCATGAGGTTCTGCAGACCCACTTTCTGCCATTTTTGTGCAGTATAATAATAAATAAAAATGGACTGAAGCTCAAGTACGCAAAGTTTAGTACTTGTCAACAGGCACATACACAAAGGACGACGCATTTTAAGCGCTATTCCACTGTCGCGACGTTTCACTGACTAGTCGAGCTTCATCGGGCTGCGAGTTGTAGGGCACTGCAATATGGTGGGAGGGTGGTGTTGGTAGTGAACCTAGCGGCCAGGTGGCAAACTAGGGTGCGGCGGAAAATTTAAATGTTGCCGGTATAGCTGTTGAGTATGATTTTGGAGATATGATTACCTATTTAATATTGAGACCCGGGGGCTGCCTGGATTTTGTTATGAATTGATGAGCTAATTTCCAGCGTCTAAGTTCTGAGCTACTGCTTGAAAGTGGTAGGGCTGTCACAACTCTGGTACTGTAGCAGGAGTCAAAATCTTATTTGTGTGATGCTGCAAGTGCTACAAGTGGTTTATCTTGTAGGTTTTGTATATGGCATGCTGAAATTGCTAATTTTTTTTAGCCTGATAGTTCGATAACCATTGCAAATACGAAAAAATGCTAATTTTCAAAAATGTTTATTTTTGTGTTCAACTTTTATTCAGAACTTTTTACGATATCTCAAAGCAACCATGATATATGGCTTAAAAAGAGAGAAAAAAANTGTTCAACTTTTATTCAGAACTTTTTACGATATCTCAAAGCAACCATGATATATGGCTTAAAAAGAGAGAAAAAAAGGGCATTATTTTTTAATATGGCCACCATAGCACAACATGCACAAGTTTTGAATTTTGGTATGTAATTACTGGGCACTACAGCTATATGCATATGCAAGGTCTCCCCTTCAGGATAATTTTTCCAGGTAAGGCTGAATATTTCTCTAATATAACTGGACTATATGCCCTACATAAGAAAATGTCACACCTACATTAAAAAAGAGGCTACGAATGGAATAAATATCACATTTACCCACTGACGATGCACCCTGTTTGTCTTTACAAACAACTTACATACACATACTGCCATAAAAATAGCCGCATCTAGAAGAATTATCCGAAAGACAGTGATGGAGTAAAGGAACATAAGCGAACACAAAACGCGGTGCTGTGAAGACTCTGGGCAATTCACAATAACTAGAAGAAAAGAACATTTCGCTGATCCACAGGCGTGAACTCGATCAACAGTGTCTCTTTCCAACGTGTAGAGATATGCAGCGGCATCTCTTAGCGACCCCTGTTTCAACCAGTACTACCTCAAAGCGATTNCATGTTTCAACCAGTACTACCTCAAAGCGATTTACAGAAGAAGGCATGCTAAAGTGCATGTTCTTACGCTGTCTTCTATTGGTACCCCAAAAACAGCTACTTTATTTGCATTTTGTCGTAAACGGTTGGTATGAAAGGCTGAGGAATGGCAATGCATCGTCTTCAATGACGAANATCCACAGGCGTGAACTCGATCAACAGTGTCTCTTTCCAACGTGTAGAGATATGCAGCGGCATCTCTTAGCGACCCCTGTTTCAACCAGTACTACCTCAAAGCGATTTACAGAAGAAGGCATGCTAAAGTGCATGTTCTTATGCTGTCTTCTATTGGCACCCCAAAAACAGCGACTTTATTTGCATTTTGTCGTAAACGGTTGGTATGAAAGGCTGAGGAATGGCAATGCATCGTCTTCAATGACGAANGACTTTATTTGCATTTTGTCGTAAACGGTTGGTATGAAAGGCTGAGGAATGGCAATGCATCGTCTTCAATGACGAATCCAGGGTTTGTCTGGATACAGGTAACAACTTTACACAAGTATGAAGGGGGGCAGGAAAGTGCACAAATCCAGACTTCACTGCTGAGCAACAAACAGTCGGAAATGATGGCACCATGGTGTAAGTAGCAATCTCCTATGATTATCGCTCTTCCTTGGTAGTGATCGGATAACACTTGTGGTGCAGCAACATTCATGAGATTCTACGACTTCATGAACTCCCTTCGTGATGCAGCTCCATCGGGAAATTTTCCAACAGATAATGTTCGTCCACGTACAGCACAAGATTTCCAGGGCTGCAATCATGCTGTAGGCACCCTTTGGCCAGCCTGGTCAATAGACTTTTCGCTCGTACAACATGTATGGAGTCAGCTCAGACGATAGCTTCAATCATCAATGGAGCAGCTTCTCGAGTGATAGTTGCAACAACTATGGGACCATCTTTCACAGGATAGCATTAGATGTATCTATGACTGCATGCTGAACTATATCGCAACATCTATTTATGTTAGGGGTGATGCATCAATGTACTTAAGTTGATTTTCGACTGTACGATTTTGGCAGAACAAAGAGCCCATTTGTCTCTACATTGCAATGAGTTATTTGTAACCCCATTCCCACAATACACGAGACAAGTTTCATAGCATTTCGACGTCTTCTTGGTGCGGCCACTTTTATGGCAATGAGTATATTTCAACTAAAAAAAAATGAAACTCTTTATCATTGACGGCTCAAGTAGCACATGCGATGAGTGAATATTTCGCAAATAAAGACTGAGTGTACATTCAAATGACATAATCAGACAAAAATGAGCATATTACAAGTTTTACATCAGAATATGACGTATCATAAAAGGTACACTACGGTTATTCGGCCCTCGAATAAGCATAACCATAGTGGGGTATTATGGAGCTCGTGAAGACCTCCACCTCACAAGTGTTAAGCAAACATTATATAAATAACTTATTAAGAGTAAGTTCACAACCTGCCCACAATTTCGGCAATTCTTGGTAGTAGAAGTATGATGTGCTCAACAGGCATGTCGTTTTCGGTCAATCGACGTGGCCGTTATTTTCGTTCAGTTTTTGAGCGACCTTCCAATGTTGCTGAAAATAAATAATAATTTTAATCGACCTTGAATAAATATCGGTGTATATATAATTCACTAACGACATTTATTAATGTTGTTCGAACTATATTACTTTAGATTATAAATAAACATATGGAACTTCGAAATCAAAACTCTGCTCATTCCTCTGTGTAGAATGCATTTCATTTGAGTGTATGCAACCTTATGATTATAATACATCAATAAGGTTGTGACAATCATTGATAAATAAGTACTGCAAAATTTGTAGTTTAAAACCAAATAACATAATAATATTCGAACACAATTTTAATGACTAACACCAGAAAAAGTTAGACAATCACCAAGACTAGATCATCGCAACTCTTCTGCTTGAAAATAGTCGTTCGCTGTAAAGTGACACCNAAAGTTAGACAATCACCAAGACTAGATCATCGCAACTCTTCTGCTTGAAAATAGTCGTTCGCTGTAAAGTGACACCAGCAAAAAAAAAAACATATTTTCTGAAGAGATTTTTACTTGCAATCCCAATTGATAATCATGCTAAGGATTCTTGGAGAAATATACCCTCGCTACTACTGTAAAGAAGGCAGCTTCACACAGTCACTCTACATAACTTCTCATACACTGTTAAACCGTTGTTTAAATATGAACCACTGCAAAGCAGACTTACCACAAACATAATTTTTTTTTAATCTATAGGCTATAGTAATGACTATGATAACTTTACATTGCCGTTACAATAGTACAGCAGACGTCTGTGTGGTAATATCAGTTACACTGTAAAGAAAATTTGTGCTCTGNTACATTGCCGTTACAATAGTACAGCAGACGTCTGTGTGGTAATATCAGTTACACTGTAAAGAAAATTTGTGCTCTGGAAAACAAGTATGATAGAGAACTAACAAATCTTTACTCATTTAGAGAAAAAAAACTAGGACGGTCCCGAAACACGAATCCGCATCCCTCGTGTTACTCGTCTAACACCCTTCACCAAAATACCACTTTGTCGTATTTTGTTTTGAGTACTTTTGCTACGTAGTTTATGTAAAGTAGTAATTTGGAGAATCACTGTACTTCAGAATACTTCAGAAAACGTCTGCAGGAGGACTTACATTTGCTCAGTTGCAGTTTTGTAATAGGCTGTTCACGGTAAAGTGAGCACTTTTGAGGCCCTACTTACTATTTTTCTTTCAGTCATTTTTTATCCTTTAATNAAAGTTAGACAATCACCAAGACTAGATCATCGCAACTCTTCTGCTTGAAAATAGTCGTTCGCTGTAAAGTGACACCGGCAAAAAAAAAAAACATATTTTCTGAAGAGATTTTTACTTGCAATCCCAATTGATAATCATGCTAAGGATTCTTGGAGAAATATACCCTCGCTACTACTGTAAAGAAGGCAGCTTCACACAGTCACTCTACATAACTTCTCATACACTGTAAAATCGTTGTTTAAATATGAACCACTGCAAAGCAGACTTACCACAAACATAATTTTTTTTTAATCTATAGGCTATAGTAATGACTATGATAACTTTACATTGCCGTTACAATAGTACAGCAGACGTCTGTGTGGTAATATCAGTTACACTGTAAAGAAAATTTGTGCTCTGGAAAACAAGTATGATAGAGAACTAACAAATCTTTACTCATTTAGAGAAAAAAAACTAGGACGGTCCCGAAACACGAATCCGCATCCCTCGTGTTACTCGTCTAACACCCTTCACCAAAATACCACTTTGTCGTATTGTGTTTTGAGTACTTTTGCTACGTAGTTTATGTAAAGTAGTAATTTGGAGAATCACTGTACTTCAGAATACTTCAGAAAACGTCTGCAGGAGGACTTACATTTGCTCAGTTGCAGTTTTGTAATAGGCTGTTCACGGTAAAGTGAGCACTTTTGAGGCCCTACTTACTATTTTTCTTTCAGTCATTTTTTATCCTTTAATAACCTTTTTAAAATAAATATTGCATTGTAAGTAATAAGCACAGTGTGTATTCCATCGCACTCGGAAGATAAAGTCTAAGGCTAAAATAAAATACATTTATTGAATATTGTTCCAAATGAGAGGACTTTCAAAAGTGCTCACTTTACCGTGAATAGTCTAAACAGCAGGATCTATTGGTTTCTGAATGTTTGCATCGGGGNACTTTCAAAAGTGCTCACTTTACCGTGAATAGTCTAAACAGCAGGATCTATTGGTTTCTGAATGTTTGCATCGGGGCAACAGTTACGAACTAACAACCACAATGAACGACAGAAGACGTTTATTCTCGCTAAACCATTACCTTTGGTACCAAGTAATATTTTTTTACTGCAAACAAAAGGAGCTCAAAGAATGTTTATTTATTTGCTATAAAGGAAGTCGCAGTTGCCATAAAAAAACGTATAAAGAAAACATTTACTAACAAAAAAACATGTGTGTCTGTAACCTTCTCTCTAAATTTAAGCAATATTGTTTTCTGCAAACATAATAGCTTCAAAGAAATTGTTTTCTTTACAATATAGAAAACTTTGTAAAGATTTTTTTNATTGTTTTCTGCAAACATAATAGCTTCAAAGAAATTGTTTTCTTTACAATATAGAAAACTTTGTAAAGATTTTTTTAGAGCGTAATTAACGTAAATCAACAAATATTACCTAAAAGGTGATCAACGTGTTTAAGGAAGTTTGACNATTTTTTTAGAGCGTAATTAACGTAAATCAACAAATATTACCTAAAAGGTGATCAACGTGTTTAAGGAAGTTTGACGAGCGCAGGTAGGCCTATTTGCGACAATTTTCAAAAGCTCTAGCGATGATCCATTTTGTGGTCTAGCAAGGGAACAGGAGAAATTTAAATAAATACATAAAATACTGCGTACACTGCATACGGGTCCGAAAACCACCCTGTTTTCCTTCACCCTGCTATGCTATGATAAATGGTGGAGGCCCTTAAAAATACCTCCCTCTTTACTGATTAATAAGCGAGTCATCTCCACCACTTACTAAATTTACTCCTACCCACACACCCTTAATATACCATTAGACAACTAACAAATTAAATTCTAAGTTGCAGAAGCAAATACTAACGTAAACAAATTATAATATNTAATATACCATTAGACAACTAACAAATTAAATTCTAAGTTGCAGAAGCAAATACTAACGTAAACAAATTATAATATGTACATGTGTTGAATTTTGCTTATTATTGCATGAGTAGATAGAATAGCAAATGGTATACTTTTAGTAAACACAACANGTACATGTGTTGAATTTTGCTTATTATTGCATGAGTAGATAGAATAGCAAATGGTATACTTTTAGTAAACACAACATGCTAAATTTTTTTTATGGCTCAGACGCCGAAAAAGCAAACTTCTTTCCAAAGATTTTTAGATAATATAAATGCAAACCCTATAGCAAGTAATACAGAAGATGAGGCACAGGAAATCATAGTGATAGAAACAGAAACCCAAGAATACACACAAGAAATTCACAAGCCATTCAAGAGACAATATTTACATAATTTGCAGACCACCCACACAAATACACGTAGAGTTTAATTTTACACTGACACAGCAGAATACGAAATTCCAATTCAAAACATGCCAGGCACCAGTTATCAAAATTTAGACACAGTTTCACTACCGAATCAGCTTACTGAGGAAGAAAATAAAACACCACAAAACATTACAGACGCAACATATACAAACACACAAACCAAAATGGAACAGTAACGACAATCACTACAGTGACGAAGAAGAGACACCAGAATTCATAAAGTAACGTGAAACAGGCCCGGAAATCGATCAGTGTAACGAAAATACATAAATTAAAAGATTACNCCAGAATTCATAAAGTAACGTGAAACAGGCCCGGAAATCGATCAGTGTAACGAAAATACATAAATTAAAAGATTACGAGTACAATTAACAAGACCCGCTAAAAGAGTTTGTGATAACATAATAAACAAAACTGAACCTCACGTACTCACATGGCAAAGGATTACACGTGAATTAATTAANGAGTTTGTGATAACATAATAAACAAAACTGAACCTCACGTACTCACATGGCAAAGGATTACACGTGAATTAATTAACATTTTTGCAACAGAGGAAAACATTTCAAAATACAAAAGACAATTGTACAACAAACGACAAGACCCTAGCGAATCGCCAACCGTACATGCACAAGAAATTATTTATTTGGCAAATAAAGTCAAGCACAATATGCCAGAGGAAGATAGCAAAGAAATTCTGTGGAACTCTTTAGCACCTTCAGTGGTGGACAAACTGATTGTCATGCAAAACAACACATTAACGGGCATGATCAACAACATTAAACATTTAGAAACAGACACACAGAAATACAAGCATAATTTAGAAAACCATTAAACACTTTTCTGGAAAATCAGATCAAACAACTCAGAGAAGAAATTAATAAACTTTCTATTGGCCAGGATACCACACAGCCAAATCAAATATAACAAAACAAACAAAAGCCACTCAAACCAAAGGGGCCTGAGAGACAAACAGACTACAAATAAGACTACAAATATAAAGAAAGTTCAGCACATACAACACAAACACAATTCACTCAACTCCCTTATTCCAAGTTTCGCCTAATCCATTCAACACTCCTGCTATGCCATGCCTATTTTTCTCTCCTCAACATCCTATGTGTGGCTACAATCCTACACCTAACATACAGGAAAACCACATTTGAACCCAACCTGTGGGAATTAAAGCCTTATTTATACTTATGCACAAATGGCCAGCAGATACTGTACACCTAGTGCAAATTGTTACTCCATCATAAACACAATACATAACCCTGTGTGTCCACCAATGTTATATGATTTATGATTCACTAGCGAACCGGCCCGGCTTCGCCCGGGTACAATTGAGTTTTACAGTGATACACTAATAAATAAATTGGGAAAAAATAATTCATTTATGTGAAAACAGAATTATAAAATTATACTATGTTGGCCTAGGTTTTTAACTGATTACGGAAACCCAAAAGAAAGGAAATATTTTTTACCCGATAGCCAAGAAGTGGAGTGCATCTATGCAACTATCGCGTAGTTACCACATTTCCGCTTTCCAGCGTCGATGTATGAAAATCAAAACGTGAGTTTCATCAA
>NQII01002207.1:22069-125977 GCA_002778355.1 Clitarchus hookeri | reverse complement strand
AATCGTGTTGAGGCCTGTAATAGGTTGTTATTAATTTTTGCTGTTTTTGTTGGGAAATAAACTTAATATTTTGCAAAAAAAAATGGCTAAGAAACACTTTATTTTTCTGATTTTAATCCAAAATGCAAAATAGAAATGTATAACAGTGTACTAAAAACTAAAGAAAAAAAAAAGGATGCTAAGGCCGCTAAGGGTAATAAGGGTAATCCATCTCTGCTATCCCATGCACTCCTCATCTTTTAGACAAGGCACTTGGCACCAATGCTGAACTGAGGAATATCCTAATTCGAAAGTCAAAATTGTTCTCTTTTTTTACCGCGAAACTGGGATACTATTTTATTGATTATACACATTTGTAGGAAAGTAAGGTATAGAATAAAGTATGCAAATTAAGTTTCAATTGACTCACTTGGCCAAGTTAAAAAGCCAAAATCACATTTCATAAACAGACGCCAGGCCAGGAAGGATATTCCCGAAAGCAAACCAATGGCAAAAGCTACGCCATCTTAATACTTTCACAGAATGTCCACTGATATTCTATTTTGGAATTCCCTGACTTTTCCNTGGCAAAAGCTACGCCATCTTAATACTTTCACAGAATGTCCACTGATATTCTATTTTGGAATTCCCTGACTTTTCCCTGTTTTCCAGGCAGAATCTTACCATTTTCCCTGGCCTATTTTCAGGGAACGAACCTATTTTCGCTGAACAAACATGCTATCAGCGAAGCAGAATTAAATTACACTGCAACAGACCAAGCAAATAAGACTAACATTTCATTTAGCCCATGTATTTTCCTCACGATAAATGCTATTGACTTCACACGTATGCCCATTACAAACACAAAAATACTTTATTATGTTCATGTAAGCCCTATGTCACTTGGCAAAAATATAATACTGTCAGTTCAAAAACTTAAGAATTCAAATTGTAAATAGCATATGCTTATAATGGCATGATGCTGTATTCACACAACTAACAATTTTTGCAGAGTAGCAAATTATTAACATTTTCCCTGACCCAGGTGAAAATTCCCTGACATTTCCCTGTGGGTGGACACCCTGTTACAACCACATCCTGCAAAGGGCCGTTATTCATTCACAGCATCTGGGCGTGGCAACATGAGTCGTGCGTGAATTACCACCGAACCATAGAACTGATATTTTTTCCTTTACAAACCTAACCCGAATTCCATTACCTGTACAATGCTCAGTATGCGTAAGAAAAGTTTTGGCGCATCAGTGCACGCACTACATCATTCTACTCCCGGCAAATCTTCCCGGTCAACTTCACGAGATCGGAAGCACAAATGCCTCGTACGCTGACGTCATGTTAACGCGAGCTGTTGGCGGGAACGAGTCGGCTGTTAGGTTAGGGAACTAAAATATCTTCCCTCATCTAGTGTAGGAGTTTATCTTAAAATACATACGTATATTGCATAGTTTGCAATACAATTAAGTTAAATACAGCATGTACAACATTAAGTTACACGCAGTAAGTTAAAGTAGTACACGTAATTTAAATTGCACGTAGTAAGTTAAAGTAGTTCACGTAATAAGTTAAAGCGCACGGTTGTTCCATTCTCCAGTGTTACCACGCATGCCTTTAGTGACGGAACTAAATTTCGTGGGATTTCTGGTAACTGCAGTCATGCAAGGAATAAATCATTGTTTTACCCTCATTTTAAGTGTGTCAGAAGATCCTAGTTCGAGGAAGGAGGTAACATGAATGTGTCTCACAATCAAGCTGGAAATGGTTGTCATTCACGGCTTCCAGGTAATGGCTGCGACTGGGGATATGGACACCTCCCGAAATANATCAAGCTGGAAATGGTTGTCATTCACGGCTTCCAGGTAATGGCTGCGACTGGGGATATGGACACCTCCCGAAATATGTTTACAACTATGGCAAGAAAAATAGTGGGGCACGACATAGACACTTTAATTACTCTTTGTCAGGAGGAAAACTCGCCCCATTATTTACACAGCCATGGCTGGTTTCACCAGCAAGGAATAAACTAGCACCCAGCAAGGGGGCAGTAAGTTTAAGTGGCTCCTAAGAAAGACCACGTGTTTCACCATTACAACATTTTTGTAAGGGCTTCTTTGCTAGGATCTGCTTAAAGAAACAAGTAGTAAATATTCTCAGGTTGGTAGCAGTATGTTGTGGTAATGTGACTGTATGAATCATGGTACGAACCAATCAATAGCACAGAAGAAAAAGAAAATTATGTTTTTTCCCTTAAAATAATGTGTTTACTTTCGTTATGAGCGAATGAGTCATAACCAATAGTTCATTTTATTATTGAAAATTCAAGCTTCGCAGTTTGTCTGATAAATTTTAAGAATCGCAAATGGATGTCACTGCATATACTAAAAAATATGTATCTTCCATTCGTTCAGCTAATCATGTGAACATCGAAATTTGATATTAAAATCACGTACGTGAATGAATAAGTTTAAAATGTTTCCAGGATACTTTATTATTGTGGAAGTATTNATTTGATATTAAAATCACGTACGTGAATGAATAAGTTTAAAATGTTTCCAGGATACTTTATTATTGTGGAAGTATTGTGTTGTGATTCCGTAATGTTTTGTGATCGCTTTTTTTTATTAATCATCAGTTCCAAGTGTTGTTTTTAAAACACTTTATATAGGCTTAAGCTGTGTGTCATTTTGATTACAGTCATAAAATACAATTTTTATATATGTTTTCTACGGTATACGAGCAATGTTTTTAAACCTCCTTACAAATATTTACGTAGCTTTGATCTAGTATTTGTAAATACGACAATGAATTAATGGTACTATGAAATCAGACACTGATGAAATATTACCTTATATTCCGTGCAAAGCCTCGCTCAAATATGTTCCCCACGAGACAATTAGTAAAAATAGTATTGCCATAAGAAAACAACATTTGACCTACATGTATGAATAACCAGCATGTTTCTACCACAGGTGTTAATATATTTGTTTTATGTTTAACAAACGGCATTACCACTGTCTTTTAAAGATTCGGTACAAGTTTCGTTAAGTTTAGTAATGGCATTTACAATTTATTAGATGTTTCAATGACAGTGAATAGTAGTGACCTAGGCTGCGATTTTGAAATCCGCATTTGACGTAAAAACAAACAGTATAATTTATCAAAATGTCAATATTATGTTTTTGATTATTTTATATACTATGCAACATATAGCTGAAATACTTTTCAGCAACAATTATGAAAAAAAATACACTTCCCAATTCAGTTCAGCATGGTTAATTTCTATCATGACATTCAGTAATAACCAAACGGAACTTTCTGAGAATATTATTAATAGTTGAGAATACCAATACTGATATTCAGATGCAATTTAGTGACAAAAAGTGTTGTAATATATGTATTACATGTGATAGTTGCCACACCCATACACAGCTTTTCTGGGCTCTCGTTAACACTATTTTTGATCGGAAACGAACTTACAAAAAACTTGCACTAAGACCTAAACATTTATCGTGTGTGGTAATTACAAAACTTTATATTTATGTTAAGTTTCAAATTTAATGTAAGTGATCAGGTATTTTGTAATGTATCACACATATAGGCCTAATGTTTTATAAGCGTTTTCGCTGTAAAATTAGATGCCTTTAATATAACTTAATGAAACTACGACGGTGTTGTTATGTAGTGAAGGCATTCATTTTCCATTTACTTCAAATACGTACTTTCGTGACTTCTGCGCACTTAATAAATGCATACTTTATCAGTCAGCTATNGTTTTCCATTTACTTCAAATACGTACTTTCGTGACTTCTGCGCACTTAATAAATGCATACTTTATCAGTCAGCTATCTGCCTAATAACAGTTACCCATTTTTCAGCAATTTATTTTATTTGCCTCTCGTCAATAATCCTTTAGAAATATCCATCTATACAGTATATACAATACACGCCTGTCATGAGTTTAGTTCAAAGCATTTAATTTCATAACAAAATGTTTTTCAGCAAATAAGTGCTTTGCATCCAGCTATAATAACTGTGGTACAAACATAACTTCTTATTTTTATTTACTAATTATCAAATTACAAAAATGACTATCTTTTGGGGTTATCTATACACTATGTGTGAGCACTGTCAATCTGTCCAGCAGCATTCATTTTCTTTTTGTAGTTATTCATTTATTTCTAGACAAAGGGGCTCTAAGGTATTGAAGTGCCCGATATCCGGCCCCTAAATTAAGGGTTACCTAAGGTAGTTTTTAGGGGTCACTTAAAGTTGGTGATACAGTCCACAATAAGTGCCACTTATGTGGATTTAAGTGACCCCTAAATTTTAAGGTATATTGGTGAAACCAACCATCGGCATGCTATGAGCTACAGGAAACGGATGAAGATCTCAATATCTATAAAATGAAGAACACATGTTTATGTCATAAAGAAAGGANGTGAAGTAGTCTTTCTTCATGGCAGGCGCTGGAGTTGGGAGACCTGATAGCGTGCCAAAAACCATACCCTCATAACCACGAACGACGGTAAAAGAATCCTACCGCGGCCTTCGCACCGGTGACTCAAGACACTGCGTGCGTGGATAGGTTAACTCACAAAGCCCACCCACCTGCTCGCGTCCGTGTCAAGGTCTCTGTCTGACCAATAGCTCGACTGGTATCTTCTGCGTCTGCCCGAGCCCCACATTTTGACGTACACACTTCCGTCAACAGCACACTCCATACTGCAATTAAATCTCACGTTCAACTTCGGCCCACACAAAACTTAATACCAAAGTCTTTGTGGAAGTTTTCTCTGGNTTCAACTTCGGCCCACACAAAACTTAATACCAAAGTCTTTGTGGAAGTTTTCTCTGGTAGTATTGAAATCATTACGTGTGTACAAACGTCTATACAGATGGAAGAATATATTTTCTTCTCACGCAAGAAAATGCATTTAAGATGTTGAGAAAAAAAACAGTGTGTTTGGTCACTGGGTAACGNTTGAGAAAAAAAACAGTGTGTTTGGTTACTGGGTAACTTCATCGACTCGCATACGTGAGGTAGTATTGTCGAACTCGGCCGACTGCACTGAGGATGGTTTTCGCAAAGCGGTTTTCTTTAACATGAACCTCCCCAAATGGTGATGCATAATAATGGCAAACATATTATTTCCCGTTTGAATACAATTATTTTACATCTTGGAAGACGTTGCTTCCAAGTTTGAGTCACACAACCGATCTTGTGCTAAAGCATACTATACTCTCATCTCTTGCTGGTTCACGGTTGTTAACTCAACACTCTTATTCCGCCTTTACAGCAAAATCCCAGCTCGTAAATGCATACAATGTAATCAAAAGCTTTGTGGAGTATTTGGAGCGACGTTGAGATTTTCACAAGCAATTAACAATATGAAATGAGATTAAGAACAACCAAACTAATGACATACTCTAATGGTATTTCACCAGCAATTTACACGGGTGAGAGCTGGATACTCTGATTTCATCTTCAATCATTCATAGCTTCCTAAACTTGGTTTAACAAATATCAGTAGCATCGTACCATGGCCACCAGAATGTATCAACTGATAGTTATTTATGGATGTTTAAAATACGAAAACTACGTATACTGGCTCAAGAACGAGTTATTTAGGTGATTTCAATGTTTTGGATTTCGTTACACATTTTCAGTAGACAAAACACTGCAGAAATGCTGTTGGAACAAATCAAACATAAGCTCTTGTTTCCATCAGACAAGAAGTAGTCCCCCTCAAGTTATTGTTTATTATCTATCACATACATTTGCAATGGAATTAATATAATCGCATAGTTAATAATCCCATTTTTAATTCTAGTTTCTGTTGTAATAAATTTTACCCTTATTATATTTTATATTTTCAAAACTACGGCAATTCTTCGGAACAAGATTTCTAAAATGTAACACGGAATCCAAGAAACAACTGAAGTAAATAAAATAAACACAATTAACTTATAATTCTTAAATGTAATTAATGATATCCTGCTTTTGTAGTGCAAGTTCATTTTCGTTAATAAAATATGTGTAAACATATCTAAACTCAGATGAAAGTTAAGCTATACTTTTAAACTCAGCTTAAATGTATGTGATTCGCGAAACGTTTCATGCAGATCACTTATTTCGCGAGACCACTTTTGGGCTCAGCTTCTCGCTGCTTGTCAAAACCTACGACGAAGACGATCGCAATGTACTTTGTTTACAAACAACATACTGCGTTCATTATCAAAGCAAACAAAGAAGCACAATAAATATTGTTGACGATTAAAATCATATGTGGTAAATACGAATAACTGGTCCATGAAGATACTGGCTACATGTAGGTAACAATTAGGGTGTCTACTGGTCATGAAAGTTATGAAAAAGTAATGAAATCGAGCAGATGGTCATGGAAGCCATGGAAAAATAATGACATTGAATGGGTGGTCATGAAATTACCTTTTTTGCTTCAGTCTAACATCTAATGTCCACCTCATTGTCAATTTACATTGATGTTCCATGTTAAGTGAAGAGTGAAACAACATAAAATTTTTTATGATCATGCACCTATCAACAACAAGCATTATACACTCAGAGACAATGAAATTTGCGCACCTACAACGGTAGTCATTGTGCTACACATTGTCGAGAAGTCATTAATTTAACTGAGCTGTCATGAAAAAAAAAATCAAGAATTTGGTTCATTGAAAATCATAGACACCCTGTGTGTGTGTGTGTGTGTGTGTGCGTGTGTGTGTGTGTAGGAAGGCTGAAACATTAAATAGAAAATCATAGCTTATTAATGAAAATTTGCTTGGATACCACAAGCAAGATGTCATAAATCAAATTAAAAAGCTATCAGTTAGTTATATACATTTATTTTATTTTCGTCAATGGTTTCTTAAATTCCATCTTACTTTATTAGATTTTTAGGATGTCAGTGTAAACAAATGTAAACTAGGTTAAGAATTAAATGTATGGTAACATAAATTAGAAAAAATAAAGGTTTTTAATACGTTAATTATATTAATTCTACAGTGAACGTTTGCAATAACTAAACTACGATAACTAAAGAAGAAAAAAGGAGGGGGTAATTACATCTCACCTGATGGAAACACGAGATGACGTTTGATATGCTCCAATACTATTTCTGCAGAATGCTACTTCAAATGAAAATGNTACCTGATGGAAACACGAGATGACGTTTGATATGCTCCAATACTATTTCTGCAGAATGCTACTTCAAATGAAAATGCATGATGAAACCCACAACATTGAAATCGCTCTTTCCTAACGCAGTCGGGATTGTTTTAGAATTTTATCGTCCTAAAACATCAGTTGACACATTCTTGCGGCCTTGACAAGTTGCTACTGATGTTCGTTAAGAGTTATGGAAAGATCTGGCTCTGTGTGAATTTCTTAATTACAAAGTCAAGAACTGAATTCGAACTACTTATTATATTTCGACGAGATTTTTTTATTGCTTATTAGAACTAGCTTTCTGTCCCCGGCTTCGTCAGCGTGTACTATACGAATCATGTACTAATTTCCTTTACCGAAGGACGTATTTGTATACCACATTAGTGGTTATGCCCTCAAGTGCTAGAATCATCAAGTTGCTGGGTGAGCTTACTCTTGAGCAGGCCATGCGAGGAGCAGTCCTCCCTACAACTTTTAGCGACTGTCCCTGGGCCTTATTTATAATCATAGCGAAAAAAACAGACCTTGAGGGTGGATTGCAGTCTCTTGAATTTGAAAGGTTACTCGGATGGGATGAGTGGTATGCGCGTTATAAAAACTAATTTCCCCGTGCACATGCAGTGAAGACCGTGGCCTCGATTACGTCTTTTTGCCAAGACTTCACTTAGAGCCTGGTGCTACTGCAGCGTTTGTGTGGTAGCATTAATGAAGCCCCAGCCTGCAGGAGAAGCTTGTGTGGTGACAGGCAAGGAGCGTAGATGCTGTTGATGAACTCCTCAATGCAATGCACTGCACTTAAGCTAACTACGCTATTTGTCTTTCACTTTAAAACTACAGAATAAAGATTTTATGAACTGACTTGATCTTCTGAGCATTACTAGTTGTTATGCTACTGGAATATGTTCAAGTTACATAATATAATATTGCAATAAATAAAAAATGCTCGCGTTTGTTGGAACACAAAATACAAACGGCCTTGTCGTTTTTATTACATGTGATTTTGACAGTTCTTTAGGTGATTCCCAAGTTCTAACAGTTCTGTTTGCAAGAGATAAATTAAATGTTTCAACACAAAGATGGTTACTTAGCAGCTGGAATGGACACTATATCCCAATACACTTTTTTGAAAATTATGTAAGAAATCATTAACCGCACCATAAAATGTGATTTAAACCCGTTTATAGAACCTCACATAGTAAAATAACATATCGCGATGTATATCGCTGACAGCGCAGTCAACTAAAACAAGATATTTGATTATTAATCCTGCTCAGAGCTGACAAAAATTTTCTGCGGCTGTTACAAGAGAAATGAAACTTCTTTTCACAGTAAGAGGCAGGTTTCATTTCTACTTTTTTTCGTTTGATAATGTTTTACAAAACATGTTTATTTGTCGGTTACAAGCATGGAAACGATGTAATTTAGGTAGCATATCTTCGAAAACACATTCGCACTTTTTCATAATCTTGTGTATATGCATATAGAAAAAATTCTAAAAGAATTTCTAGGTATTGGTATAGGAAACCTTTTAAAGCAAGGAATATAACGGTATTTCATCGTGTAACAGGACTATCGANATTTCTAGGTATTGGTATAGGAAACCTTTTAAAGCAAGGAATATAACGGTATTTCATCGTGTAACAGGACTATCGAGGAGTCCTAAAACACATTTCGCCTCTTTTCACTCTCTAAAAGTTTGAATTTAAAAATAAATATATATTTTTTTAGGGATTTATTTACGTGATCTTTCGAAGCATAGAGATATCGATATATTATCACGTAAATGCGCTATTAAGAAGTACTTGAAAACAAATCTAATCCTTTTCACCTTCTTAAGGGTCAAATTTCGAAAAATCCTTTCTTGGTCGGTGCCAGTACCCTACATCCCGAAATTTTCATGCTTTTGCGTCCAGCGGTTGTATGAGAATGAGTATGAGTTAGAGTTAGAGTTCGAGCGAGATCAGTCGGGACACTTAATTTTATACAAAGAGAATAACACAACCATAACACACACAAATATTTGTTATAAGATATAGTTTTAGAATAAAAATTGTTCACTGTTTTGCGAATAATAAAATAAGCCTCTAGAAATCACATCATCAGTACTTATGCTAACATTACTGTTTTTTTTTACGTTTAATTACGTAGAACTCTATGGCAACAAAATAAAAACAAAACCTTTTTTCGCTAATTTTAACCGNGTTTTTTTACGTTTAATTACGTAGAACTCTATGGCAACAAAATAAAAACAAAACCTTTTTTCGCTAATTTTAACCGAATTTCTTATTCTTAAAAGCTCCTGTTTGTTAGAAAATTGTGTTTACAAATAGGATTTTTTTCTTCACAAGATTTAAGTTTTTATATAATATCTTTGTGGATATAATTTTATTAATTTTAAGACGATTTCTTGGCTTGGTTATTAATTTATCCCTATTTTTTCGCAAAAAGGTAAATACTGTCCCCTCCCCCACCAACACCGCCATCACAAATTATTGTCGATTAGTTATTGCAGACATTGAAGGCAATCTCCGTGTATCCAGCTTCCACTCGTGTGAATTGTTGGTTAAATGAAATACANGACATTGAAGGCAATCTCCGTGTATCCAGCTTCCACTCGTGTGAATTGTTGGTTAAATGAAATACAAGCATAATAAATCTCAGTTAAACCGTAGGGGAGAGTGGGGTAATTGCGAACACTTAAGGGAGAACTGAAATAAAACGTAACCAAATAAAGTTACTACTGTTATTTATTACTGACAGGTCACTTAAACTAATCAATCGTAAGATCTCATAATCAACTTAGATAATTTCCAACATAAAATCAAATATTAATAAAANAGGTCACTTAAACTAATCAATCGTAAGTTCTCATAATCAACTTAGATAATTTCCAACATAAAATCAAATATTAATAACAAAACAAAACCTTGGTGTCCGGTATTACCCCACAGCACGTGGGGTAATTACGGATGATGTGTGGGGTGATTACGGACATAGTCTAATCATCACATAAATCACATATAAATCCTCTTGATGTACTTTCACTCTTAGTACAGTTTTCGTGGGCCCATAAATTACATTTATAGCATTTTATCCAATCTTCATTGGGAGGATCTTCATACTCTTCGCCACAAATTAGGCAATAATACTGATTGTCCTTCGCATCTCCTTCATTGGTCTTTGTTTTTTTGCGCGGTATGTCCTTTTCTTGAACCTTTGTCTTAATGTTATCATTTGAAAATGCTCTAAGATTCTTCACACCTTTCTTACCTTCAGTGGAACTTACAGTCTTTTCACTCCCTTTGGTGTGCTCTTTAGTTTTCTTCCTTTCTTCTTTTTGTTCTAAAATATCTTTCATAGGAGTACTAGTTATTATCACTGAATGTTTTTTTCTGACAGTTTGTTTACTTTTCTGTTGTGGCAGTTTGGGAACATTAACAATATCTTCAAGTGGGATTGATTTGTCCAGCACAGCTGCAGGGGTTACTAGTCTCGGCTGCACCTGCGTATCAAGTGTCACTTCGCTTTGCACATTTGATGTCGATGATATTTGCGCATCAGGTGTCACTGATATGTCACTTTGCAATTTGCCAATGGGATTTTCAGGTGGTGACATCGCATCTATGAAATATTCATCAAATTTGGTTGTATTTATTGGCCAAATACCAGCTGCCCGGAAACCGTTTGCTGCTTTCTCTATATTGCTGATGCGATTGAAGGCTTTCGTGAAAAGTTCGACAACTTCATACTGTGTAATTTTTCGGCCTACATTTGAAGCCATGTACAAGTCACATTCTCTGTTGTATGAAGTCTTGAGAGGTCCAAAATATGTCAAGTCCAGTGGTTGCATACGATGTGATGTGTGTGGTGGAAGCGATAACATTATTATTCCATTCTGGCGACAAAGCAGATAGCAACCAAGACTAACGTGACTTTCATGATTGTCTAGAATAAGTAGAATTGGTTCTGCAACAGTTGGCTTAGCATAGGAGATGAAGTGGTGTAACCAATCTACGAATAGGTTCTCGTTGATCCAACCTGAATCGCTAACGGTTGCTATCATATCAGCATTGCCTCCACGCAACAATTGAGCATTCATTCGCTTCGTCTTAAAAATAAACAACAGAGGAACATATCTTCCTGAAGCACTAAATGCGCAAACAACTGTTGTTGTAGTGCCTCTTTCACCACTTGTTGCCATGCCAATTTGTTTTTGACCTTTTGGTGCTAAATTTTTTTCATTTCTTTGGACATTAGATATGCCTGTCTCGTCAACATTGTAAATACGATTAGCATCGAAGTGGTGTTTTGTTTGCAATGCTTCCAAGTTGTTGAAGAACATTTTCACTTCTGATTCATTAAAAGCTGTAATTCTATTTATAGAAGTGGACTCAGGTTTACGTAGCGAAATATTAGGATGCCTTTTTTTAAATCCGTAGAACCAATATTTTCCTGCCAGTTTGGATGTTTTGTCAAAATTGTGCTTTAAATTATTTACATCGGCAAATGTGTATGCTATTTTCCGCACCATTTCTATAGTTAAACCATAAAATAGCTTACTGCATTTTATGATATATTCTTCTAGTTCTCTTTTTTTTTTTTTTCAGAAAATATAGCCTTTCTCCCAGTTTTTGGTTGCTGTACAACTTCTTTCTTCAGATGGTCGTGTATCGTACTTTTTGGAACAGAATACGTAGCAGCTGCTTTTCCTAGTCAAAGTGTTTTGTTATTGACATCCCGAATTGCTCTTTCTAAGTCTTCTAATTTGTATTTGGTCTCCGTCTTTCTTTGGTAATTTCGTGGCATCTGAAATATATTTGAGTAGATATATACATTTGTAATTAACAAACAAGTTTACGTAGGTACAGGTCAGAAAGCAGACAACAAACAAACAAAACAAAACCCACAGACACACAGAAAAGCGGCTGAACATTCTATGTTTTTTTCTTTGCTACCAATCCAGCAGAGGAGGAACACTTATATACAATAGCAATAGTATATTATGTTTTTATTTATTGACAATAATGTTAACCAAAATCCATCATCATTACCATCAGCCCACAGCAGTTGACTGTTAGACATATATTATAAAATAAACAATAATAGTTTGATTGTTGAGGGGTGATTGCGGACGGTCGGGATTACCCCACTGAAATCGTCCACCATTACCCAACACGCACAGTAACACAAAACTATTGTGTAATTTCAGCTTAGAATTGTGTGATGCACGCGTCGAGTCCTTAAAAACATTGTTGAATTGGACGTTAATTCACAAAAAATATAACGGATTTCTATGATATACCTACAATATTATACACCTATTCAATTTTGTCCAAAAATTATATGACATTGTTGGAAAAATATGAAGTTAACACACGTTGTAGAGCGAGCGCGTCATCAGTTCACGGCTCTTTGTTCGCCACTGCGGTCGGGTATCGACTCACGATTGCATCAGTCGAAATATCTTCCATCCTTTTCTAACATAGCCAGACAACGGTGTCCGCGATTACCCCGCGTCCGTGATTACCCCACTCTCCCCTACTTAGTCACAGTTTAAGTTGTTAACAGGTCGCGTAATTTTTAAACTGGTGGCCTATGAAGTCGTATTCCTTAACTTTTATAAGCACTTACGATATTTTTAACAATGTCACAGTTACTTTCGACTTATGGATAAACATTATATTCACAGCAATGTAATTTTTACTTGTGGTGAATGGTTTTGTACTGGGCAAAAAGGATAAAATAACCATGGATTTTAAAAATGCTTTACTAACAGTGAGCCAACTGTTTCATCCTTTATTCAAGAACTGCTCCCGCTCAAGACCAGTTAGTGAATGTGTTTGCCACATTCATCTCACGTAAGCCCGTAACATTCAGGACCCACTACATTCTCCAAATAATGTACTGTGGCATTTTCATAAGTAGAAATTGCAGATTTCCTTAAAGTCCTTAAAGTTTGTTATCCTCTCGAAAACTGTCAAATGATTTAACTCCTCCTAACATCCACAACAAGCAGGTGCTTTACTTGTGAAGCCAACAATAAGTTCTAGCTAGAGCTCTTCAGTTTGGCTAAAAACGCATGCGAAATGGAATCTAGGTTATGGAACATTCCGCACGCTAGTTAGAACATGAAGTGTTAACTGCTGCTGGAAGCAAATTACAGGCGAACAGTGGCAACACTGAAGTACTGAACGGGGACAAAGCTCACTGGTTTTTTTTTTTTACACAAAACAAGATAATTACCGCGGGAAAGAGGAAAAAAAAAAAGAAATTTGCAACTTCCAATGTGACAATATTTCAAACAACGGTGATATAATACGCACATTAACAAGAATTTTATGAGTTACAACTTACTTCAGTAAACTACTATATTATATATTTATTTGAATATTCATAAACGCTCTAGAAAGTTTTCCAATTTTTTTTTTTCGACACGCGCTTTCAAATATCACAATAATGTCTGTTATTTCCTAGTCACAATCGTAGTCATTTATACTAGTCATTAGTCATTGTAATTTACAGTATGCGCAAAGGAAATCCTCATTTCGTTGTTCATTAACTTTTCAACGTCACTGCACTGGCAAGACAATCTCGCGATATTAATACTCGTAGTATAAAATAATTTGACGGTGGCTTTCAAAATCATTCAAGTTAAAATATAAATGTGTCCTCCAAGGCGAACACTTATTACGCAGATCTGTGCTTCTTATTTTCTATTCGCTGAGTCAAATTATTTGAAAATGTATTAAAACTTTAAACTTTAGCAACACTATAGAGGAGTTAACATATATCAATGGTTTGTAATAGCTTACTAAATTAAAAAATCAAATAGGAAAACCCAATCCAATAACAGAAGGGAACAACTATAACTTATGCATACACTGTTTGACTTATTTAGTGTATTCTGTTGAGCGGAAAAGGGCAGAAAGATCACCTATCATTTCGCACAACTGTTGCTGTGTAACAAGTAGTGATAACGTGCCATGTTTAATATTGGAGTTACTGTTCTGACGTATNACACTTATTACGCAGATCTGTGCTTCTTATTTTCTATTCGCTGAGTCAAATTATTTGAAAATGTATTAAAACTTTAAACTTTAGCAACACTATAGAGGAGTTAACATATATCAATGGTTTGTAATAGCTTACTAAATTAAAAAATCAAATAGGAAAACCCAATCCAATAACAGAAGGGAACAACTATACCTTATGCATACACTGTTTGACTTATTTAGTGTATTCTGTTGAGCGGAAAAGGGCAGAAAGATCACCTATCACNATGCATACACTGTTTGACTTATTTAGTGTATTCTGTTGAGCGGAAAAGGGCAGAAAGATCACCTATCACTTCGCACAACTGTTGCTGTGTAACAAGTAGTGATAACGTGCCATGTTTAATATTGGAGTTACTGTTCTGACGTATAAATAATTGTATTTAAATAATTCTGACGGTTCGCGTATATTAAGAGGTTTCCAGTCAAAGATTTTAAATCTTAACTGTGCTTGAAAAATTTCATGTTGGCTTGAGAGAAAAATAAAACTATCTTGAACTATCACATAATTTTTATACGGAAATCATTTGACGCTCACGAAAAAATATCGCAGAAAAACTTTTCATGACAATTTGGTCAAGCTTTCCTCAGAGTACAGAATTTTGAATATTAATTTACTTTATACAATAGGTTAGTTTGGTTTTTATTATAGTGAATATTCATGTATTTTGGTAAAGTTAATTAAAATGGACACGTTTAGTTGGCAGCAATACCCGTCCTCAATCACCATACCTTAAAAAAAAAACAACTTATTTATCGACTCCTGAAGATCCGTGGATACTTTCAATCATAATAAGAGAAAACTTCTTCTTTTTTTTTGTGAAAAACGACAGTAATCAACTTTTAAGAGTCACTACGCCACAAATTTTCCACAGAAGTTAACTATTCTGACGCAAGTATATTCACTTTGTAAAACAATGTTCAATACACCAAAAACTTGCAGAGTCGAAAAACATTATGTCCTTAAACAGACAGTACGCCAAAAAGCTATAGAACCTATCGAGCCCATTGCCGGTTACTTCCAACTTTACTGAAGCCCTGCTTACGTTCTACTTCCAGAATATTCCTCCACCTCATTGTAACAAAGTTTAACTAAGTCTCGAAAATTACATCAAAGGCACAACGCGCCGCATTCATGCGCACTCAGTGTAATAATATTTTACATAAAACTATTTCTTACTAGCCTACACGCCTATTTTGTCTCCGTTTTATTCATATTAATTACGAAACAAATATTATAATTAATCGATAAAATATAAGTAACAATTCAATTTAACCAAAAACGTACTTCCAAATTAGCACAATTATAAAACGCTTTTAATGCATGGTATAATTAGGAAACATCAAACAAGTCATTTATGGGGTGATTTTTCAAAGGTTTGATTTAAAAAGTATGAAAAAACCGCGAATAGACTATATGCAAGACACTGAGCAAAATCAATTAATGTCTTGTAAATTCGGTGAATAGGCACTAAGTTTTCCATGCCTAGAACAGAACCGAAGCATCCGTACTGGTCTCCCTGTTGCGCTCGCGTGATCATGGGGTTGGTTCGAGGCCCTCGCCCAGCGTAGAATGAGCAATACTGTGGTTTCACGTTGCTTTCTGGGGACAGCACCATAACGAGAAAAATTCGTGATGTGAACAATATGACTGGGCTCGCAAGTGGATCGAAACCTTGACATTATTGTTAAAAAGCAGCCCTGCCTCCGCTATGTGACCGCCTTTAACTGGATTGTCGGAGTGCAAATGCGTACATTTTGGAACTCCTGAATTATTAGTTTAAAGCATCCTCCGAGGGTGACTGGTCTCTGCATCGAATCTAAGATGTCTCGAATGTAAGTTAGTCGTATTATTAATAAAAACAACTCCTAGTTTACTTATAGCCTGTCAGCTTGGTGTGGCATGTCCCACGGAGATGAAGTCCAAAAGTCTCAGCTCTAAGGCTGACTCTTGCTCACTCATCACTTGCCTCGTCAACTACGTGCAAAACGCTCAACTGGAATACAGTATTCCCGTCAGAGACTCGCCTAGACGTGACTTTTTAAGTGGCGACTATAGTTTTANGACGCTCAACTGGAATACAGTATTCCCGTCAGAGACTCGCCTAGACGTGACTTTTTAAGTGGCGACTATAGTTTTATACCACGCTAATACAGATCAAGAGTACAACGCGTGTCAAAAGACAACCCTGAAGGTTCTTGATATAAAATTTAGCTGTTAAAACCAATTTCAAAATAAAATAAAAAGTTTTAGACATTTTTACGTCCAAAAAATAATCCTTGGGGTTGAAATGAGAACTTGAAACTTGTATTGGGCACGAAACGTTTCTTAAATGCATTTCGTATTAAAGCATCTCTATAAAGTGTATAGCCATTTTTGAATCACGTGTTTTCTACCAAACCTCTGCAAAGTGCTTCTTGGGCCAGTCAAGCGGAGCACTAACGGCTCATGCGCCCCCCATTTCCTGGGATTCAAACCGAAAGGTTCGCGAAAGGAACGCGAAGGTAAAACCTCAGCGACGAGAATGACAAGAGTGAGGACGTCGCTAGCACACACGACGGGAATGAGACAGCCCGTTTCCTCGGGCAGCGCGCGCGTCGGTGAACTGGGACCTCCCACCCACGTGCACGTCACGAGGGCCAGAAGATCCCGCACCACGACGACACTTAGGGCCACGCCCCGTTTCTGGAAGCACCGCGCTCCAGACAGGAAGGAAGTCGGGAGAGGCGAGAGGCCCTTCGCCGTGGAAAACTCCTGCTTAGCGCGCGCGGACTAATCACGCAGTTAGGTCACGGCGAGCGCGGCGGCCTATATATACAGGCCCTGGGACCCACGCCGACCAGCGGCTAACTGGCCAGCAGCGACAGCACTACACGCGACTCACTCGCAGGCGAGACCAAGTGCCGGTTCCAGTTTCCTTGCACGCAGCACCAACGACACACCAAGATGCCTAGCGGACCAGCAGTCGTCAGGGTCAGGCTCGCCATCAAGATCATGGAACTGGTAAGCAAGCACAACATGCTTGAAACGTGTGCGTAAACAAGAACCCTTTCCGCGCATTGCTAAGTTTGGCAATAGCATTGATTAAAAATGACGTAGAATACTTATCATATGCGCATGTGCTCAACATTAGCTAATTAACTGTCAAAAAAGGTGACAAAATTACGTGATCAAATAGAGACGTGTACATTTGTTTACATTTGGTATTCCAATAGACCTGCTGTTATNAGGTGACAAAATTACGTGATCAAATAGAGACGTGTACATTTGTTTACATTTGGTATTCCAATAGACCTGCTGTTATACATATATTTTATATATATTAAAAATGTGGTCAAATTAAATTTCTTTACAATTAAAAGTGCACCTTTTTTAAAAAAAAAACAATGTGATAAAACCACACGTTTATTTCATATAACGTTCTCATCAATAAAAAATGAAGTTCACTGTTAGACTCAGAAACTTATAATCATGCGACAGACATGCTCGCTTTAATTCATATTTTGTCTAAGGGCAATATTCTTCACCATGTGCAATCAAATGTGTGAAAATGGAGTTTCTTAATTTTCTCGAAAACAATACAATGAGTGAATTTATGAACTACTGTAATTATTTGCTACGAAAGTTGTTCAGAGTCAAGAGAATTTGTGTTCACGCGCTTTCCTCTAAAGTCTCACAAGACATTGACTGGGAACATNAGGTGACAAAATTACGTGATCAAATAGAGACGTGTACATTTGTTTACATTTGGTATTCCAATAGACCTGCTGTTATGCATATATTTTATATATATTAAAAATGTGGTCAAATTAAATTTCTTTACAATTAAAAGTGCACCTTTTTTAAAAAAAAAACAATGTGATAAAACCACACGTTTATTTCATATAACATTCTCATCAATAAAAAATGAAGTTCACTGTTAGACTCAGAAACTTATAATCGTGCGACAGACATGCTCGCTTTAATTCATATTTTGTCTAAGGGCAATATTCTTCACCATGTACAATCAAATGTGTGAAAATGGAGTTTCTTAATTTTCTCCAAAACAATACAATGAGTGAATTTATGAACTACTGTAATTATTTGCTACGCAAGTTGTTCAGAGTCAAGAGAATTTGTGTTCACGCGCTTTCCGCTAAAGTCTCACAAGACATTGACTGGGAACATNCAAGTTGTTCAGAGTCAAGAGAATTTGTGTTCACGCGCTTTCCGCTAAAGTCTCACAAGACATTGACTGGGAACATTGAAAGAGTACTTATATTTTCTACTGTAAACATTTTATTTCCCCGCAAAACGTTAACGTGCCAGTAGCTGCCAAACGACGATAATCTTGCACTGGAGTAAGAAAACTTTGTCCAAACATTTTAGGGATACTCGGCAAATACTATTTACCTTAACAAAGTTTGTGTAGTTCAGATATTTGAAAGACGCTTTACAACTAAAGGGGTGAAACGAGATTAAGGTGGAGCGACCCCGAAATGCATGAGCGGGGTAAACATAAGTACCACGAGAAGACCCACCGGCCAACGAAAACGACATGTCGCATGGAATAATGTGGGGTGAACACACCGGGAGTCGAACCCAGATCTTCGTTATGGGTGGCTGGTGGACTAGCCACAAGGCCACCACAGCCCATAGCTTTTAAAGCATGCTGACCACTCGCATACAAATAGAAAAATTTAAAAAAATTAACTAAAAATGGAAACACTTGTCTAATGTTTTAAACATGCTGGCTGAACCGATAACGATACTTCATCAAGTTGGTTATTGATTTTAGCTTTCCTCAAATTAAGTAAGCGGATATTCATCAGTGCTTCTATAAAATTGGGACTCTTGGGGGTCATCCATACCTTTACATTATAAAACTCATAAAATGGCTTTCCCACCTAGAGGACACGGTTAGATTCCGGGTCTTGGCGGGTGAAAAACATTTCGGAAGCGGATTGCCACGTGAATGTTACCCCGCCCCCGTCATCAACCAGCACATGTTCAGTTCCTACCTCACTTATTATAACTCGACTGCTCGTCAAGTTGTCCGTACTTCGAATAAGGTTACTAGTCCCCTTGGAAACAGCATCGTCTCATTGTGTTGATCAAACTATAAATAACGTAATGTGTACTACGTGGATCCCACTACTGATTCGAGCTCGAAACCAGACGCTGGCAAGTTACTGACCAAAACAGAGACAACTGGTAACATAGCATGCAAATTGCGAAAATTTTAGTCCATTAAGAGCTGAGACAATATTCAAAAGAGTTGAGTTNAACTGGTAACATAGCATGCAAATTGCGAAAATTTTAGTCCATTAAGAGCTGAGACAATATTCAAAAGAGTTGAGTTTAGATATTTGGGCGGTTCTTAACAACGAGGTCTTGAGAGCCGATGAGGGTGAAGTGAGGTAAGAATGAAGCAGCGCAGGAGTGCAAGGGCGGGAGAAACGGGAGATCCACCGAAAAACCTGCCGACCAGCGGCATCGTCCGGCACGATTCCCACTTGCGAAAATCCGGGAGTGTCCCGGCCGGGGATTGAACACGATTCGCCTTGGTAGGAGGCGGGCAGTATAATTGCTCAGCCACCGCGGCCCCCAACATTTAAAAGAGAGCGGCACATTGCGGAGCATAAAAATTAATTTCAAATTCCAAGCGAATTTTTCGATAACTGTAACGTGATAAATATTCTGCGAGAAAAATTGTCTCCTGGCTTAAAAAAAAACCCCCCATAAAAACAGCTGTCAAACCACTTAAGAAATGTTTTATGATTTACAAGTAGAACTGTACAAACGTGAAACATGGCGGATTGAGCGAGGTGGCGCAATAGTGGTAACATGCTATACTCGTTCTCAGAAGCTATACTCGTTCTCAGAATAGCCGGATTCGTTTCCCGGTTCATCCATTCTGGTTTGTTTTCCATTCTAGTACACTAGGGCGGTTCTTTAATACAGTTCATGCCCGATTCCTTCCCCGTTCCTGCATGTCTTAACAGTTTGTTCCGTTTCTAATGACATCATTGCCGACAAGATGTTAAAAACTCTCCGAGGCACTGCCGGCCATGAACATGGCAATAAATAAAATTATTTACCCTACGTAAACATGTTCAAATGCAACACGATCATATAATATTTTGTTGAAGAAAAGTTAACATATACAATATTATATATTAGAGTCACGACACTAATGTGCTACTTAATTTCCGGCCCACTTGAAACTGCTCTTCCTAGTAAGACTGCGAACGATTACCGTCATTCAGATTACGCGCATCTCTACGCTTAGAGCGGGATTACAATGGCACGTAACACATTACATGTAATCGTTCACGTAAAACCTCATACATCTAGACTCGTGTTTCACTATTTCACGTAACGTAACATGTACGTTCACGGATGGAAAATCTTGTCAAATTATAGCTATTGTGCGATTTATGTACCACGCGATTTAGAGGGCAGACAAGAGGGACGAAGTTGCGTTATCTTTGCCCTCCATGGTTTTGATTTTATTTTTGTCATGTCGTTTGCCCATAACTTATTATATGCATTGCACAAGGATAACAGAAGTTAGGCTACGTCGGTAACATTTAGACGAGTATTTATTCATAGCTGGGTCTTATATTTCGTAGAAGTATGTTTGCGTGTAATGCCTCACACAATTAATGTGCACATGTACGAAAAAAACATTTCTGCGTCATCCAGGAACATTTCATTCTGTAGATTATGACTAAGTACTTGTTTTCAGCGTCTGAATAAATCACGAATTCCAACTTTCGCAATATTTTCTTGTCTGAATCAAAGTTATATAGATACGCCTATACAACTTTAATTTTTACAAATTTCCGCTCTAAGAAGCACTAAAATTTTTCGTGTCATTTTGATTCAGTAACACGAAATTTACGTGCTTCGTGAAGCATCATAATATGGCACCCGAAAAGACCACGTTTTACGTAGGTACACGTACCGTGATGAGCGTCACATAAAGTCAATGGTTCCCGGCCTTAGGCCGCTTGCGCAACTATTATACATTATTACAAAGCACTTAATTAAAAATAAACTTTTGTGGAAAATACGTGAATATAATTTTTTCACATGCTGAGAGCCACGTAGTTCAATGAATGGTCCTTAGTGGAACGCAAATTCAAGAGCATGTGGGAATCGACGTAATGAAATGACGTCAAACACGTCATAAGGCTATATGGTGCATACGGTTAGATACCCACACAACATTATGTTAAAACATTATAGCACTATTATTACATAAACACCTTTCCCTTTAATGGTGCTGAGAAAATAAACCATCCCTCATCATGTACGGGATATGTTAACCACATTTCTTTGGTACATACTTCCATCAAAATACGATATTTCTTTTCAGTGTAGCCTACAGGGCCATGGGATGGTGAACAGCTTACATAAAGGTGGTTGTTGAGATAACAAAAACGAACTATCAATATTAGTTTTTTAAAGTCTTCTGCTCGATGAAGATTAACTATTGCGCGGATGAACCACACACAGACATAGTTTCGGACTCTCTCAGGGATCATACTTGAAACACACAGCTACATGACAGGCGCGAAAGCCATTCTACTACCGAGGCTTCCTGAGTGTCCGTTAAGGCGGCCATCTACCTGCAGCTATTTCCGCTTTCAAGGCTCAGAAGCGCGGGCGTAATAAGGGCGACACTACCACGCGCATTGGGTGCGTCGTCCCCCCTACTCGCAAGGCTCTGAACTGGCGTACAGCGTTCTCGCCGTGTTTCGGGTACCTACGGGACTTCAAGCGGTGACCCTATTAATTTATTGGTAAAGTCTGTAGCAAAGTTCAGTGCAGACCCTAATCGAAGTTTCGTGTTCTGGCAGCATGTTTTAAGATACAGAAATTTGAAAAAGCAGTTTTTAACAATGGCGAAGGGCTCCGAAATATTTTTTACAGAGTGTGTGTTATCTTAAAAGTACAATTTCGTCCTTTTCGGGGGATAGGTTTTTTTTTTTTTCAAACGTAAATATATTGGTTGCAGGTACAGTATAACAGTTTAGCCAAAAATACGCTAATTTCAAACATGCTACAACGTATTTCAAGCACCAGGTAGGCGACCGCCTTAAATCTCTTTGCCACACAGCCATGTCAAATCTTCCTTGTTGGAGATAATCGTACTGGACACGTTCTCCAACTCCGGTGTACATCCTTGTTACGAGTTTAACGATCGTGACGCGGTTGTAACAGGCCAAGGAGTTGTAATTGTTGTTCAGGAACCGAGTCACCGAGTCGGTGGCGAGACAACATGCAGCCCTGTTTCCCGCCGATAAACACGTTAGCACCCGCTGTTAACACCGCNTGTTTCCCGCCGATAAACACGTTAGCACCCGCTGTTAACACCGCCCGCTAATCAGCGCATGGCCAAATTGCGCGCCGCAACTCTCTCTACCCTACTGCAGATTTTCATCCACTCGGTCGTATAGGCTGTTCACGGTAAAGTAAGCACTTTTGAGGTCCTAGTAACTTTTTTCTTATCAACCATTTTTATCCTTCCACCACCTTTTTAAATAAATATTACTATGTAAGTAATAAACACAGTGTATGTATTTCATCGGACTCAAAAATTAACGTCTAAGCCTACAATAAAATATATATGTATATAAATTCGCTATTATTGCAAATTACAGGACTTCAAAAAGTGCTCACTTTACCGTGAATAGCCTATGCCTACGAAGACAGCCCTCCATTTTTTCACGGAACCTTCATACTAAGCATGAACAAAAACTCGCTAAACACTGGTGCAATATCTCAAAACAATACCTTGCACGTATTTTTTTCAGTATGTCCCAGAAAATCACCGAATGTAAATCAAACCTATCAAATCGAAAGTTTGCAAAATATGAATTTGCAAACAAATTTTAAACTCTTATATTCCTTTCCCATAATTCACCACTGCATCTGAATCGAGAGCATAAACTGACAATTGTACGTATCCAGTTTTCCAAAAGTAATACAGGATGAGTATAAAAGAATATCCCGAGTTTGAAGGTCTATAATATCAAAACCAAACAACCTACAACCTTGATTGACCAATCAAATGAACCGTGGAACAGTGAAGTTTGTTTACCATACATTCATAAATATTCAGTGTGACCGCCATGAGTGGCCCGAACGACATCTACGCGATAATCATACTCGTTCCACGCTCTTGTC
The DNA here is from genome assembly GCA_002778355.1 of Clitarchus hookeri. Lineage (NCBI taxonomy): Eukaryota > Metazoa > Arthropoda > Insecta > Phasmatodea > Phasmatidae > Clitarchus > Clitarchus hookeri. The sequence continues at coordinate 102,564 of NQII01002207.1, read as the reverse complement.
AGCATGCCCGGTGTTAAGGTTTGGATGGCGTTCGTAACTATTGTTTTGAGGTGGTGAGGAAGTAGCAAGCTCGCATTCAACACGTCAATGTGAAGGGGACGGTCTGATGTTTCCTTTATGGTGCGCCACCCTATTGGCTGTTCGCGGATACCTGAACGAGACGTTGCCGCAACGCTGGTTTGGTCGAGGAGCAGCTGGTGACCAGGCTCTTCATCACTGGCTCCCAAGAAGCCCGGATCTTACCCCGTGCGATTTTTTCTATGAGGGTACATAAAGAATCAAGTGTTTCGTCCACCATTACCGGCTAACATTGACCTCAAAACGAGAATTACGTACGCCATCCAAACCGTAACACCGGACAGGCTGACAAGTGTGTCGGACGAGCTTGATTATCTCGTAGATGTTCGAGCTGCTCGTGGAGGTCACATTGAACATTTATGAATGTATGGTAAACAAACTTCACGGTTCCATTGTTCATTTGATTGGTTCAATCAAGGCTGTAGGTTGTTTGGTTTTGATATTATAGACCTTCAAAGTTGGGGTATTCTTTTATACTCAGCCTGTATTTCAGGAAACTTCACTGCTGACAAGGAATCGTTTACATGAGATCGGTCAAGTGACCAGTGACAACATTTCTGAGCGCAGAGAAAGTATCAACTAGTTCAGAGTTCATTATAATAAGGTGGTTCCGTCGTCTGTAGTCCTTCAAGGCATAACCGTGCATAGCAAAAGCCACACTTTGATATTTATCGTTCAAATGACAGTTTCAGCCAGAGTTAGCTGGTCCAAAGCACTGGCTGTGATAGTAGCGAGGCAGACTTGTTCGCAGAACTTCAGTTTCTCAAACAGTGTGTTCGATCACAAGATCGGGCAATCAGGCTCTTATTTGAGAGGTTCAGTATTAAAAGTCTGCACTATTTTATTTTATAAATACACGCTTTTCATTTCTACCCTTTTAATGACACGGTACGAATTAACTGCTACGCAAAATTCTACAAAAATAATAAGCATAAAAGCAATTTTTTTCCCTTAGTTTAATGCTCGTCAGATAACCTGTGACAATACATCAAGGCCGACCAAACTATATCCCTGCATGCCAAGGCACAAGTGTNTATATATATATATATATATATAAGAAGAAGACTGCGTAGTGCAAACTTTTTATTTTACAATTGGAATGCTCAGGCACACCACAAAAACCTAATCATTATAAAACAATCTAAGCTCGTGTGATTCCAGGATACTGCATTACCAGTGGCCAATGAACTGAATTGTGAACTTTACATGCTAAAGCAAGTACATCAATTTAGATTACTTTTATGATTCTTTACATTGTTCTTTATAACGGCATGATGTTACTGTTACTGTTGTTGCAGATTAGCCATTAGGAAAATAAATTGGAATGCACCAGTGTTTTGTAAATTCTGTATAGGTACCTCAGACGTGATATTTATTAAGTCAAAGAACTCTACCCACCACCGCCTCTCACCAAGGCGAACCGGGTTCGATTCTCGGCAAGGTAACTCCCGGATTTTCGCATATGGGGATTGTGCCGGGCGATGCCGCTGGTCGGCGAGTTTTCTCGGGAATCTCCCGTTTCCCCCGCCCTTGCATTCCGGCGCTGCTCCATACTCACCTCGCTTCACCCTTATCGGCTATCAAGACCTCGATGTTAAGAGCCGCCCATATCTCTTCACTAACTCACTCACTCACCCCACCACATCACTTGTGGTGCATTCCTGTTGTGCGCGCAAACCATGTTACGTCAACAAACCATGACCTATACTGCAACATACACTTAGTTGACGATGGTAAAACATCCAAACAAAATGTGTACAGCAACGTCTACACCAAGAGCTAGGTCTACCTATAAATATAGATGTCCAAATCCACCGGGGGAATGTTTAGTGAATTTTAATACAGTACCTTTATTTTTACTTACCTTCATTTTCACGTCCATCACAAAAAAAAATCTNAATGTTTAGTGAATTTTAATACAGTACCTTTATTTTTACTTACCTTCATTTTCACGTCCATCACAAAAAAAAATCTGAGGAGAAGGAATATGAAAGAGGACAGAAATGTCCATGCTTCCAAAACCTTGGTGGTAAGAGAATGTGTTCTACTGACGTATATATGTGAGCTTCCTTTCGGGACGTCCTCTTTTCAGTGTTCATGTGACGCTATTTTTACAACCTAACACATTTTTAATTCCGACAGCACCAAATCGTGACTGTCGAAGGGGTGGAAGAGGAGAATGTTCCCAGTGACATATGTTCAAAATTTATGCTCATCAGCATGATGGACAGACGTCCCTCATACTGCAAACACAGCAACACTTCCGGAAGCAGACCATGCTTTCGGTTGCCCATGAANTGATGGACAGACGTCCCTCATACTGCAAACACAGCAACACTTCCGGAAGCAGACCATGCTTTCGGTTGCCCATGAAGTGATAAGACATAACTTACGTCTCTGGATAGAATATTTTACTTTCCGTTTACGAATGTCCCGGTAACTACGTCTTATGTGTTATTTGACCCAACTAAAATACGCTCATGTTCTCATTCTACTAAACAAGCAATCATAACAGGATGCTGAAATGCACGTAGCCTTTCTCTCTGCGCACATAGTGACAGCAATGCAAAACATTAGATGAAATTTTGCTTTAATACTAACAGTGATGTTATGGAGAGATTAGCAGGATGACGAAATATGTGTAAAAAGGCAATGTTCAAAATTTCATCACGCAACCCCGGCACGGAGCAGACAGCGACCGACTCTTCAATTCACAACAGCAAGTAACAGCAACATAAACTTTTATAGATACTGTAATTCAATCGCCCGACACATGGGCACGAAAGACTTCAAAGACGCACGTGCGTTCGTCGTAATAGCCTTCGCCCACGGCATCGCCTTGCAGGGCAAGAGTAAAACGCACCCAGCCGCGATTGATTGGACAACAGCGTGCACGCCCTTGTTCGGTCATTAGCGACGCTTTCGCCAGCGACGTGAATAAACACCCACGCATGCTGCCCCTCCCATTTATCGCCTCCAGAACTATTTGTCCTTAGGCTCGTTTCACACGAGCGGAAATTCTGCGGAGCGGACGCGGCGCCACTCACTATGGCTACAGGTTTAAATGGTATCGTTCAGACAGGACGGGAAGCGTGCGGCAGCGGAACGTCTCCGCTTGTCTTCCGCATCGCCCATAGCGGAATGAAAGACGCGCGGCAATCGCGTGTATCCTGCCGACTGTTGCATCTGATGGTATTCAGACGAACGGACATGGNGGAATGAAAGACGCGCGGCAATCGCGTGTATCCTGCCGACTGTTGCATCTGATGGTATTCAGACGAACGGACATGGCAGTTGTGCGGCGAGAGCTCCCGTAAACACTTCAGTACGTGAGCATTTGTTGTTTACCTGTAGCGGCGCTGTGTTTTCGGTGCAATGGGTAACTTTGACGTACAGAAAATTGATGTGAAAGTGTTTTTAATGGAAATAGAGAACAGGGCGTGTATATGGGATGTGAGAAAGGGCGAGTACAAAGACGGAAACCAAAAGGATTCAGCCTGGAATGAAATAGGCTGCGCAATTTGTCCACATATCACGGAATGTAGCGACACGGAAAGGAAAAAATTTTTGTAAGTATTTCTTGTCAGATGTTTTCTACGTTGTTAGAGTATAATTAAATTGTATTCGTTTAACAATTAATTGGATATACAAATTTAGAGTCCCAATTTTTTCCCGTTAAATGTGTGCCACACATAGAGCAATAATGCCAATAAATAATAAAAAATTTAATGACATGTTTTACATGTTATCACATAATATTCCACACTCCATTAATTTACAACACATTGTAGACAACAATCACGAATTTGGTTTTCCAAAATAATGCACGATGCTTCAGTTCATTTACAAGATACTGCAGACCACAGTCGCAATATTTTCATGTTTTCATTAACTATCTGGCGCACAAACGGCAACAATACCAGTACATAATTAAAACCAACATAATGACATTTATGTCGAAACACTGCATTGGTCAGAAGTCAAAATTTGCCGTCTTGCTACGGTACTTTGCCAGCATCACTTACAAAATAATTAGCAAGTATTTATACGTTTCTCACTGCTGACACACTTCTAATACTTTCATCCAAACTCGTGAAAGATGTAAAACCAGTAACAGTAAGTGTCTCTTCGATTCGATGACCATCTCTTACACGTACAAAATTGTGTAGAACACAACATACATTTGTGATTTCAACAGCACAATCCACATTCACATTCATTGCTCGATGGAACACTCGCCATTTGTGTGACAACATTCCAAACGTACATTCTACATCCCTACGAACCCGCGACAAAAGGTAGTTGAAAATATTTTTCTTGTGACATAACAATTTCCCTCCACAAGGACGTTGTACATATTCTGACAGCCCAAAAGCCTCGTCACCTATAAACATGTAGAGAGTAGTGATTTCATTTGTGTTTGGAAAAAGGGCAGGACTAGGCACATTTAGTTTATTTTCGGTCAGACGTGTACACAAGGCAGAATTCTTAAAAATCGTACTGTCAGAATCTTTACCAAAAGACCCAATACCAACTAATACGAAATTATAATCAGTGTCAGCGACGGCTAGAACAAAAGTTGAAAAGAAGTCTTTGTAGTTATAATAAAAAGAGCAGCTCATTTTTGGCTTCACTTCTCGCACATGTTTGCCACAGATGGTCCCTAAGCAATTCGGGAAATTTGCACGATTTTGAAACCCACTTGCAATTACTTTCCAGGTTTATTCTGTTGGTTCAGGTATACAGTGGCCCCTCAGGGTGGTCCATATAGCACAACACACACTTCTGATGACTTCACTGGCTGTATACATGCCAATTCTGTATGTGTGATGCAGATCAACTAAGTAGCAACCAGTGGCCAAGCACCTGAAATAAAAATATGTTTCGTAATCTACAGACACTGATGTTCTAATATAAATATAAGTATTCGTTGATTTGTCTTTGTTTTAGGTCAAACACTTCAGAAATGGCGTAAAATACGTGATTACTATCGAAAGTACAATAAGAAAGTGTTAGTTCAGCAGCTCTCAAGAAATTTAAATACATTTATGCTGACCAGTTGAGCTTCTTGTCGCCTGTTCTGGAAATGAGGGTAGTTTCAGCATCGAGTTTACAGGAAGATGGTGAAGAATCTCAAGTATCCGTCACAGAAGACAGTGTGGATGATCCAGTTACACCAGGAGATGGGATATCACATGGTGAAACTTTAGCAAGTTAGAGGACAAAAACGGGAAAATCGAAAACCAAATCAACACAAAATGGCCTAGAAACAAAACTGTTTGTTTTTGGATTGCCCTGCCATACCTGCTCCTGTTGTTGAAGACGAGGACAAATATTTTCTGGAATCTTTACTGCCTACTTTACGAACCTTCGACACCGACCAAAAACTTGAGTTTCGCGCAGAGGTTTTACATGTCTTGCAACGCATCAGACGTTCAAAAGCAGAAGCGGCTCGAGGATTTTACAAACACCTGCGCAGCATTTATCTGCCCCAAAAGGCCCTTTTGAGAACTTTGAAATGTTGCCTGTACCGCCACGAAATTCGTTCTACCAAACGCCACTCTATCACCCTGGGCACAAGTAGTTCCAAAAGTCAAGTTGAAAACAATTTGGCACATCCTGGACAATCGACTGTGATTTCACAAGGCTCGATTTATTCAGTAACGGACACTGACCTATCCCCATATTCAGATGATAACTAGATGTAATAAACATAATGAGTATGTAATTTTGAGTCATAGATGAGCCTTTTCCTTTCAGTTATATGCTATTTTAAACTTACAGTCCATGCCTTGTAGCGAAAAAAAAAACATAACAAAAAAAGTACTTCTTTCAGAATAATATTGGGAATGACTATAACTATGCATTATTTTATGTTAATGTTAAACGTAAATATTTATTTGAAGTCAAATAAAATTTTTCAATACTTTTATGAGGTTTAATGTTGTTCTTTTACAGTAAACTATCAAACTACAATAACTTTTTTCAAGTGTTTAAAATAAACAATAAGTTATCACATGTTTAATTTCATCCTTATAAAAAATTTCTATTAGTCCTCTTAAAACCTCATTAAACAAAACATAACATGTTCCCTGTAACAAGCGAGAGCTCGCTACCGGATGTACCCAGTATCTTCTATTCTTGTTCTTTCTTTTCAACAATCGCAGTCCCATGTAGGCAAGTACTGCACGGTGACGATCGTCCATGGCGACTGGCCAGCTCAACCAAAACCTGCAGCCTTCTGCGCGTCTTCCGCAGTGTGTCCGCTTACAAAAAGTCGCCTGAAAAACGCTCCGCGCGGAGGTCGCGTCGCGCCCACTCGTGTGAAACGAGCTGTATACACAAAACTCAAGATCACTATAATAAAATACCCCGTAGCCCATCAAACTGTATATCGCAGGAGACTTGGCGATTCCCGCTTCACAATAACACAAACAATACGATACAAATACTCACNCATCAAACTGTATATCGCAGGAGACTTGGCGATTCCCGCTTCACAATAACACAAACAATACGATACAAATACTCACCGGTGCGCAGTAAAAACAGACCCATAACCTGGACTGTAACTCACGATAAAATGAATGCAAACAATATGGGGTGAGTTTGCGATTTTATTTTATTTATTGTCATCCAATGATTTCTGACGAGCGAGTATGCAATAAAATGTTACCTCATCTGTTTAAGTGGTCAAGAGGAACTAAAAAAAAAACTTCAGCAGTGAAACTTAGGGTATAAAAGTACAATGTACATTCACCTTNTAGTGGTCAAGAGGAACTAAAAAAAAAACTTCAGCAGTGAAACTTAGGGTATAAAAGTACAATGTACATTCACCTTTAAGACAAAAATGGAACAAACAGTTTATGGAAACAGGCAGTGTACAGACAAAACTGCACTCAGGAAACCCCTCTGTATTTGAAGAGCAATCTAAGGTGATCTAATAAGAAATGCTCTACCATATTGTTTATCCAAGGCTCCTCAGGCAAACGATTTGAACTAATTATGCTTTGCTACACACATTTATCATAAATTTAACATAGAAAACACTTGAACAGCTTATTGCATCTTGCTGGCACTTGGTTCTGTTATCATTAGCTTGGTGTTGTACTATGGAGGGCATAGCTAGTAAATATGTGTGAATTTTTACATTGAAATGTTCCTTGTAACAATTGAGGTCATAGCAATTTGGAAAGGATCAAATCACTTCATTGGATCTGAGGTCTCCAGATGAGGATTTCTGTACATGGACATTAATGTACGCAGTGCATTTCATACTCCCTTTCGTTTCGTTATCACATACTTCAACATTGATAGTTCCATGCAATTTCAAGCTGGTTGGAGCAACATAATCCATCAATTTGTGTAAATATGATATATCTAAGCCTCCTTGCAAGATATAATATTTTTCAGCCACTTTTTCACACATAAAGACAACCAATTTAGAAATCACACCCGGTCGATTCTGTTTTACAATAACTTTCAGGGGATCACTTTCTGCGACTCTTTAACGAGGTTTTGAGAACCGATGACTGTGAAGTGAGGTGGATATGAAGCAGTGCTGGAACGCAAGAGTGGGAAAAATGAAAGATCCCTGAGAAAATCCGCCAATCAGCGGCATTATCCAGCACGATTCCCATGTAAGGAATGGTAAAAAAAAATTAGTGGCATACAGCTAACTGGAAGTACAATAACACAGATTATGTTTGTATTTAGGGCAATGTATCAACAAAAATGTTTGCATAACTGAGTAAATTCAAGCAAAACCAAATGTTCCTGTTTCATCAGTATTGCTGTACTGCTGTTTCAGATCATCTCCTGCATCTGTATAGCACTTCACGCACATTCAGTATTTGAAAAATACTCAGAGTCCATCCTACTACCAATAGTATATGGAGGATACATCATCATCCTTGCTGGCCTCATTCTGGGATACGTCACCAAGGACAGGGCACCAAAGAAAGTTGTGAGTATGCCAGTAATATCCACAAATTAAGACTATCTTCACTATTTTTAAATGTACAAGAAACTGATTATGTCGCAGTGTAAAATGAGGTGAATAGAGACAAAATCTTCACAAAACTCTTTAATGTAAGTACTGTCATATTTTTTTAATTACAAGATATTAAATGAAAGTAATTCTATTCAGGCTCTGCAAAAACTACAATTTGATATCTTTAATTAAAATATATGGCAGCACAGTAAACATTTTTTGAAAAATGTTGCCCCTACTCACCCCTGTGTGTCCATTCAACCATGTTTCATAGCGCTTAATTCTTAAATTTTAATGTTAGTAGCCCAGTTAGAGAGTTATTTGAATTTTCTTTCCCAAAACTTGTTCAAACTGTCTATTTTTAACTGTTTCTAGTACATACATAAAACTGTGATGTTGGCACCACCCCAAAGGACAACACATTATAACAAGCATATGTGTTAAATACCAGTACAGGTTGACACTTCCAATAGGTTTTTAAAACTTTTACAGTGAATCTTTTGAACTGCCTACATTATATTATCCAAGTCAACCCCACACATTTAACAAAGTATTATTGTGCTATGTTCTATAAAGTTTCAAGAATGACTACAAAATCATGTTGTCTTGGTATAATAATAAATTAGAACAATGATATGTCAATTGCCGATCTTCACACTAACCTGCAGTTGTCAAAATGCATTCTCATTTGTGTACCGAAATTCACACTAATTACCAGAAAGTTCTGAGTTTGAATATTAGCTGAGGAAAAACTGTTTGGAATATCTTATTTTTCTGTCTATGGGCCTTTAGGTATTAACAAGTAGGCAAAAAAAAAAAAAATTTCAAAATATTATCATTGACCTCTCAAGTAGTAGTCATTGTGTATCCTGCTACAAAATTACTACATATCCCACAAGAAACTAAATTCAAAAGCACTATTGATGTATGTCTAATATAGCTACACTTCACACATAATAGAACATATGCTATAATGCATATTCATCACTATTCTATAACTGAGCAGTTTGTTTAAGTTGATTAGTCAAAACACCTGAAGAAACCAATATGAGTAGTGTATTATATAACAGTGGTTATATTATGTTACAAACCCGTACAGCTAAGTAGGTACACGCATTTATCAATTAACACGGTTGTCACACTCAACCAACAAGAGGGAGCACGCTATCAAAATTTGAAGAAACTATAATTTTGAAACATTATACCGAATGTATGAGCTAAATATTGTGTGCATAACGAGAATGCCATGCCTATGACATGCTTAGATGTGCCAAATTTGTGACAAGACCACTTTTTACAATAATACATGTTACAGATGGTATGAAATGGGAGGAAATTAAACTTGAGCTCAACCTGACTATATATCTTTTAGTGACCATTATCAACTGACAGCATAACCAACAAAATTTATATTTTCTTGGGAATTAAAGGAGTGTGCAACATACAGTAACAACATTAATGTCTAACTATAAACAATCTATTAACACCAAAATTTTCAGACTGAAACATATTACGTAGTAAAAATATAGTGCATGTTCTATACATTGTTGACTAACCAGTCATTACTTGCTTCTTTGCTGTGTAAGTAGAACTCTTATTACATATTCATGTTTATAACATTTTTCTGGTTAATAAGCTATCTTTTCTTAGTCCAAAAATGTGTTTTTCCATAGAAAATTTTGCTGTTAAAAAGTTTTCCCTTATGTAAACCTTTCTTTGATTCCTTCATACATGTTATAACAAGGTTTTACTGTATACAATGATGTTTTGAACGCTAGAATCTAAACAGTTTGGCAAATGAACATTTTACTAAAATATTTACAGATTTCTTTAAAAGTATTTATAAAACTTGATTTATATAATTTTTAAATAGTGAAATGTGCTTAAAAAGAAAGTAAGCAGCAAATTACAAAGTGTTCCATAAATTACATAAGAATATTGCTATCCTCGGCACCCCACCACATTGTCAATTTTATAAAAGATAATGGTATTGTAATATATGGAAAATAGGATGTCTTTTTCTACAATTCTCCTTTCCATGTGTAAATGCTACAATCTGGAAAGAAACCCAATGCTTAATTTAAATTTAACCATTTAAATCTCTGTCATTTGCACCAAGTAATTATTTACTCACAAGTGCAGCTTTAATATGATATGAGAGCAATGCACGAATATATCAAATATTAAGTAAAAAAAAAGCTATGTTCCCCCAAGATATAATAGCAACAAAAAAACTAAACAATTATAAATCTTTACTAATAATAAAATTGTCTGTAATGCTATTCTATCTTACACAAACATTTTTGACAATATGATAGATACTGACTAACAAACCTAGAGCCCAAAATAATTTTTCGGAAAAATTTTGTACCTGTCTGTTTACGCATCACCAAAAACTATGTACGTGATTTTGATTAAATGTTCACTGTGATATAGGTCTTAAACAAATTTAAATACTGGGATGCATATTATCGTATTATACTAACAAAAAACTTAGCATTAGGAATTTGATAGTTATTAACCTCTATATTTTTTATTCTAAATAGCTTTATATAAATATAATTGTTGGATTACCTAGCATTGTTATCATGATTAATTGAAACAATGTATGTACAATCATTTTACGTCAATTATGAGGTGAGAATAATAGTTGGACCGTTATTTTTATACTGCATTACCGTACATACTTTGAAATAGCATCCCTCAAAAATTTGATTTACTTAAAACAGTGGTGTAGTATGCTTGGGAATACAAAACTAATGTGATCTTCTAAATGTCAATTTCTCTAACAAATAAAAATTGTGGGTAGACACTGCTAATGACAAAAATGTTGTTTAATTTCAATCTACCAAACACCAACTAAAAGAAAAATTTGATCTGCAGGCAGGTGTAGCCAACAGGAAAAAGAATTTTTTTGAACTTTAATCTTTCAAACACAAAAAATATGAATTCCGGTTCGTCATATAGTTAACAATTGACATATGTAGTATTTCAAGCAATATGGGAATGTAATGATTTCATTTGCCTATGTTCACTTTGTAACTATCATATCTAGAGTAAAAAAACTCCACAATACACTGTTGCATATCCAGAAGTTGAATTCAGAAAAATACTGATTATTTTTGGTCATAGTCAGTTAAGACGTGCTTGAATTGCTTTTTAGAGGTCCTGGATTCACGAACAACTGGCTGCGATGCAGTGGCATAACAAAATGTTTCAAGTTGTCAAACACTGATCTGGATGTTTCTCCCCTGGGAAATGCAAAAATTTTCTTTGACCAAGCTACCTGGTTTAGGTCAATTTTCCTTCTTTCAGTATTTTTGCATAACCTGATATTTTCAATTTTAAAGATGTCAGAAATTTTGTAGGATACAGTATGTACTCAGTCTTCATAGGAGATGTGGACAATAATTATATAATTGGTTATATGAATCTGTCTCGCTCGCTACCTAATAAAACTTCATATTACTGAACCTAAATATCATGGTCACAGAATATGTAACATTAATCACTGCCATGCTGGTTATAAGCTTAAAATTAGTGTTTGTTTTCACTGATACAAATTATTGCCCAAGACATTCTCAGTTCGGTTTGTCTCATAATTGACAAGATGGCACAACTGTGCAGTGTCTATTATTTTCCGTCCCAACTTTTACATTATAATCATTGAAAAGAGGATGTGAATTGTTTCTTTTTTGAAACGCAGACTGGCTCACAACCACTAAAACCAATTTTGTCACACAAAGCATATGAAATAAATGTGTTATTTTTAGTTTGTTCTTTAACTGAAAGTTTTGGCATTGGATGTATGCCATTCAGAGCATATAATTTATTGTAAAAATATTACGAGTAGATCCATTTTTCAGTATAAATCCAGTGAGTATTTGATGTTTGTTTCCCAAATAAACAATCTCTTGAAAACGAAAAACAGGCTGCACTGAACAGCATGAAGGTAGCACGTAAGGCATGGAGTTCTCATTGTCGATTGGAGGGTGTAAAAAACACTACATAAAACCTGGGGAAAATTATCTCTCTTGGAAAACTGCAATTATTTCCTACTGACAATCACAAATCATCTCCACTTTTGCTGAAGAAGTAGCACCCTGGAAAGAGAGGAGAGGACGGGAGGGGAAATAAGGGGGGAGGNNGGGAGGGGAAATAAGGGGGGAGGGGGGAGGGAAGGGTACTGAAAACACTGAAATTTTGGATAGATCGGCACAGTGAACAGCAGAAAAGTAACAGGAAAATTTATTTAAACTCTTAGTATAAATAATTGGTACTTTTCCAGTAGAAATATTTTATTGATGATTTTCCTTACGAATGCTGTAGTTATAAATGGTGTAACCAACATACTGATGACTGATCATTTGTTTTATGATAAAAATCATGATCATGAAATTATTCTTTAACTAAGACTAATGTTTGTGTCTACCTTGGAACCAAAGTGAATTAATTTTGGTATTGGAAGTTTTCCACATTTAGGTGCATTGTGAGTAATTTACCTGACTGCAGCACGCACAGTTCAAAAACTTAAAAACATTACAACAATAGCAGGATGGCCATTCGGCCAATTTCAACAGAAACTTAATCAAAAAAGGAGTTCAAGCCTATCTTTGTTCCCTGGCCCCAAAGCTAATGCGAGGGAGGAATGTCTTAACCATTAATCTCCTGGCCGGACCAGGAATCAAACCCAGGTCCTCCCGAATGTGAGTCCAGTGAGTTACCACAGTGCCACCCCACTCTGTATGGCAAATTTTATATGTCTATATTGCCGAAAGCTTTATTTAAACAATAAAATAATTACAACATAGCTATTAATTATTTAAGGAAAAAACCAAGTGTCTAGGAATCTTATGATGCTGCTATGGCAAAGATGAAATGCTGAAATGGATTTAGTTTTTCCCACAACTTTGAAATATGATGATTGTGATACTCAAGGCTTGTTACATTGAGCTGTAATTCTATACTAAATTCCCTTCTTAAATTTATGGAAGTAGTATTACAACTGTGTAAACAGCACTCACATTTTATAACAGTCTGTAGTTAAATTACATTTTCCCAAACAAAAATATTACTAAATTATTTAAAAGTCTGATATAACAGAAGTAGAAAATTATAGCTGTAAGGCATAAATAATTATTGCTCATGTGTACNAATTATTTAAAAGTCTGATATAACAGAAGTAGAAAATTATAGCTGTAAGGCATAAATAATTATTGCTCATGTGTACTAGGCCTAAGGATTAATGAAATCATAAAACTTAAATCAAGAAAATTCAAACAATGATGTAACTGAATATGAAGCTTTGAATCCTACCAATAAAACCAAATATACACATAAAACTATGTTTAAAAATCTAACAATTACCATAACCAAAGTGTTCCTGAAACTANGAGTTGCTGAAACTACAGTAGGTATATGGGCAAAACTATTTTTTTAACCCTATAGACATTATAATTTTTTCGATGTTTTCAAACCTTTGCAAGTGTCTTTTCTGATACTTCATTCCACAGATGAGTTTTAGCAGTAAAATAAAATTCAGGTTTCTAAAAATTATTTTTTTGCATGGTTTGCAATTATTGGCTTTGATATTTTAAAAGCATTGTCTCTTATACACATTTCTTAAAAAAAAAAAAAATTTTTTTAACAAATTTTAATTATTCTGAAAAGTTTTATTTTTGCAGTGATTTGACCAGGCATTCCAATTATGATAGTAGAATGTGTCATTTCTCAGTGGCAAATTTAGATGCCCAAAAAATAGAATCTATGTCAATGCAAGAACCAGCCACCAATAATTAATTTTGAGCAAATATAGGTACAGATATTTACTTAGCTGCAAGTATGGGCACAAGAATTTTTATTTTGTTCTTTATTGGTTTAAAATACTCACTTCGACAATAAAAGTGAACACTTCCCCAACAGTACCAAACATAATGAAGTGAGCACTGCATATGTTTAGAAGCAATTTCCTTTTGTTCCATTAAGTATGAAAATGAAAGGAAAAAACTAGTATGTTCCTTCTTTCAAAAAGTCCATGCTTGATACGTGATTCAATTGAGAACTTTGCAGTCCAAAAATCACACACTTAGTGACTTCAGCCACTCTCAAAATAACTTGCCAATATCCCTGAACTCTACCTTCAAGCAAAACTTGTGTGCCTTGTTCCAACCCTTATCTGCTTTGAGTCTAAGATAAAAACATTCAAACAAAAACTACATGCTTCTCTAATCAATAGTGATACCAACAGCACATTATACTGTAAAACCTCTTCTCTCAAATGTGTTGCAAATTTTTTTTCTATTGACTGAACAGCAATTTTTTTCAGTTTTTTCACATGCAGTAGTTGAGACACCTGTTATAATGTAAAAAAAAACGTATTTTCAGGATCTGCTCTACACCGCAGCAGCTGTACCACTGTTTGTGGCTGCTGGAGCTGTTGGNAAAAAAAAACGTATTTTCAGGATCTGCTCTACACCGCAGCAGCTGTACCACTGTTTGTGGCTGCTGGAGCTGTTGGGGTACACTTCTACCACAACACCGGCTACCGATTCCGCTTCGGTAACGTTGTCATCAACACGGGGTTAGCCTGTGGATCGCTTGGGATCATCAATGCTGGCTTCTTCCTGCTGGATGCTGTGCTTGGAGTTATGGACAATGCAGACATATCACCGCGGGTCTGACGCAATGATACAGTTGTGTGACAGGAGGAGACATTCCCAGTCATGGCCAAAATCACTCTTGGGTTCACCATCTCGCTGTTGAGAACTCATCCTGAGCTCAGACTGAAGTAATCATTAACCTATTCTCTGGAGCAGCTCTAACTTAATTGTCACTATAAGAGTAAAATTTTTTTTTGCAGGAATCGCAGAAAGAAAATATTTGGCCAGTTGTAACATGTACTAGATTTTACAAACACCTATCTGTGTTTTTCAAGTAAAACACATTATTTTACAACGCACTACTTTTAGTAAATATCTTAGGCCATAATGAAGTCCACACCGTAAATCTGAAGTGACTACTGCATCATGCTCAAAACAGTTTACATACACCACTGCATGAAATAAATTTATTTATAAAAAAACATTAACTGTCAGCTGAGACTAATTACACAACTGAAAATTACATTAAGGAATAATTTGTTTACAAGCCATTTGCATTTCAAATTATATTGTACAATATATGTGCTACTATAAAATACATACGGTACCAAAAAATTCTGCATACAAGATTCCCTAAACGAACCTTAAGAGCAAATGTGTTATGAAAACACCCCAGAGAATGGTTTTAACAGGCTCTGAATTCATTATTTACATATCATATAGGAATGCAAAATGGTGTCATCATATAAACTGGGTTATTTTTTTAATTCAGTAGAAAGAAGAGAATATCTGTATTTAATGTTATAAATATGAATTTATTTTGTAAGCAATAAAAGTTTTATTTTTATTTTTTTACGCTATAGGTTGAAAAGCATTCCATGTTACAATAAACTCTTGTTATTTCAATTGTCACCAACATGAAAACGGAAGCAAAAAATAATACANAAAGCATTCCATGTTACAATAAACTCTTGTTATTTCAATTGTCACCAACATGAAAACGGAAGCAAAAAATAATACATTGAATTATAAATTCAAAATTTAATTTTATGTTACCTATTCTCTAGAAGGACAAAATAATACAACATTATACTTAAAGAAAAACACACAAATAATGCAGTTATCAAATATGCAAGACAGTGTTACAACACTGTTTTTCCTCAAAGATTTGCTTATCTTCACAAATGTTGAAAACATAGATCAAAAAAAAATGAAAGCAGCTCACCATTAATCCATCATAAAAAAAAAAAAACTTTGTACATGTAGAAAAACTACTGATTTAGACCCACACAATTTCCCCAAACACATTTTCTTAAATTCTGCTGTACAAAATATGATCATTTTCATAATTTAACACATTAGGTTCTGATCCACTTATACTACATAGTTTTATCAATGTATAGATCTTTACATGAAATAAAAACATAAATACATAATTTTTTGTATTATTTGTACATAATAATTGTGTCAATGAACATAAAGTATGTTGTTAGTAGTAATACTGATGATGAAAAAGAATTGTCTTATTTAAAGTTATCTTCTACTTATAGAAATAAATTATAATAATATTAAAGGATGCATAACACTTAACACCAATTTCAGTAACTAATGTTGCTACATGAAATGTTTTTTAAACATGTGTTCATGTGTATTTAAGTACAAGTAGAAAAAATTTTATATCAAATCTTTTAATAAATAATACAAATGTACTATTGATATATTTTTGAATGAATAAATGGCTGTAGTAAAAACTTGCATGTTGTTATTATTTACAATGAGCTATTCTTATATGAAAAAATTGTTTCAAAGAAAGATGTTTAATTGTCTAATAAACACATATATTCATTATGGCCATTACGTCCAACGTCATTCAAAGCAATACTATTACTTCATGATTATATACTGTAGTATCTTTGTCAAATTATGGTATATAAAATTGAATAGAACCGATACTGATTAAAAGACAGAAATTTAGTTACAGCAAATAATGTTTCTTTGAAACNACAGGCTCTGAATTCATTATTTACATATCATATAGGAATGCAAAATGGTGTCATCATATAAACTGGGTTATTTTTTAATTCAGTAGAAAGAAGAGAATATCTGTATTTAATGTTATAAATATGAATTTATTTTGTAAGCAATAAAAGTTTTATTTTTATTTTTTTACGCTATAGGTTGAAAAGCATTCCATGTTACAATAAACTCTTGTTATTTCAATTGTCACCAACATGAAAACGGAAGCAAAAAATAATACAACATTATACTTGAAGAAAAACACACAAATAATGCAGTTATCAAATATGCAAGACAGTGTTACAACACTGTTTTTCCTCAAAGATTTGCTTATCTTCACAAATGTTGAAAACATAGATAAAAAAAAAATGAAAGCAGCTCACCATTAATCAATCATTAAAAAAAAAAAACTTTGTACATGTAGAAAAACTACTGATTTAGACCCACACAATTTCCCCAAACACATTTTCTTAAATTCTGCTGTACAAAATATGATCATTTTCATAATTTAACACATTAGGTTCTGATCCACTTATACTACATAGTTTTATCAATGTATAGATCTTTACATGATATAAAAACATAAATACATAATTTTTTGTATTATTTGTACATAATAATTGTGTCAATGAACATAAAGTATGTTGTTAGTAGTAATACTGATGATGAAAAAAAATTGTCTTATTTAAAGTTATCTTCTACTTATAGAAATAAATTATAATAATATTAAAGGATGCATAACACTTAACACCAATTTCAGTAACTAATGTTGCTACATGAAATGTTTTTTAAACATGTGTTCATGTGTATTTAAGTACAAGTAGAAAAAATTTTATATCAAATCTTTTAATAAATAATACAAATGTACTATTGATATATTTTTGAATGAATAAATGGCTGTAGTAAAAACTTGCATGTTGTTATTATTTACAATGAGCTATTCTTATATGAAAAAATTGTTTCAAAGAAAGATGTATAATTGTCTAATAAACACATATATATATTCATTATGGCCATTACGTCCAACGTCATTCAAAGCAATACTATTACTTCATGATTATATACTGTAGTATCTTTGTCAAATTATGGTATATAAAATTGAATAGAACCGATACTGATTAAAAGACAGAAATTTAGTTACAGCAAATAATGTTTCTTTGAAACTGATAAAAATTTGAGAGGGCATTACTTTTTATTCGTATGCCAAGAAAATACTTAAAACTATGAGCAACTGTTGTGATCATTCAATATCCACACTTTTATCATGAATTTCATGCAGCTAAAAAAGAATTTGTGAATGTTTTAAACAAAGTCTAACACAAAAGCATAACAGTGACATTCCTGACAGAAAACTAAGTAGATGATCTAGAATTTGGGAATGTAAGACTGCAATATTTTCACCAACTGGTCCTCAAGATGGCTGCTGTTGTCTTGCTTTCCCCGAGTTCCACTCACTGCAGAAAACAAAAGTTACCAACTAATATTCACTGGACATTTCAAGGTTTTGTCTCACTTGTAATAGTGGAACCTGTGATTTCTTGTAAATTTAAGTTTTAGTTTAAAAATACCTTGCGATTCCTTAAGATGTTCATTTTGCCATTCACTACAGTCTTAACATTCAAATTGCTTATAATAATGTTCAAAATAAAATAATGTAAAAAATTTTTCCAACTGTACATTACACAAACTGCAACACAAATATACAAGGGTAAAGTGCATAACATAAGGAATTCAAAGGCATTTTGAAATTTTTAATTATCTTAAATTAGCAAGAAATCAAAATATTCAATATGGTGAGTGAGAGAGCTGTAAATGGTACAACAATAAATGCTATCTGCCCACGTAGCTATAAAAAACAAATTTCAGTACAAGGAAGAACAAAACACATTCTAAATGATTTGCGCTCTTGGAAGCAGAACTATATTCCGAAATGTCCAAGCATAACCCACCCGTCTACATAACTCAAAAGAAATATTTTATTTCTTGGAAAATCAAATTCTACGGGCTTCCAAAAACAAATTACTGGGTTCTGGTGGTAGGTGCCACATAAAATAAAACCAGACTTCACAAGTAAACAAATACAATTTACTTGGCTTCCAACAGGCCAAGATACAATGGCATCAAGCACATCTACAATGGTAATGTACACTAACCCAGAGCAACTGATTCTGAATGATGCTATCTGCTTCATAGCAATTCAATCACTTGTACTTAGTCACCATAATTAAAGGTGTTTTACAACTTAGCTGCCTACTGTTTGCAAAAACAAACCAAGATGTAAAAACTTTGGAATAAAAATCATGGTAAGAAATTCAGTCTTTTTTGTGTAAAGGTCTGTAAAATTCAAACAATTAAATACTTTTAATTTGCATTTTCACTTACTACTTATTCTACACTACAAAATTTCCAACATTAACCTGATTACATTAAATTCTTGCTAACGGATAGATGCAAGAAGCCACTATTAAACAGACATCATAATTAATGCAATGAAGTATGTTTAAAGCAATGCTGTTAGGAAAAAAATCAAAACTTTAGTCTCAAAAATTGTGACTCCCAATGTTACAGCAGTCTACACTCTTTGCTGCCCCTTTCCCATTCAACTAAACGACGTGGTACACCACTGGACTTGCATTTGGGAGGATACTGATTCAATTCCCAGTTCCACAATTATAATTTTGGTTTTTCCACATAACACTCCAGGCAAATACTGGAATGGTTCCTTACTACAGGCCATGGATGATTCCTTCCCTTCTCTTGCTTCTCTTAGCAAATTACTTGATCACTAATGACCTTGCTGTCAATGAGGAGCTAAGCCTAACTTACCTGCCTACCTATTTGACTTATTTCCCCTTAACACATGATAGTCAGTAACCACTATAACTTCCCACTATATTTAGGTGCTGTACTAAAATCATTGTAACAAAATCAAAACGTGTCAAGGACAAATCATCAAAAAAGTGGCAAGATGGTACTCACGTAAACTGTAAATTATATATTTCTGCTTTTGCCTCAGATATTTTTCAAAAGAAAATGAGGGGTTGAGTTGGATAATAGTCCATCTCCATAAAAACTTCTTTTTACAGGAGAAAAACATAACTTTTCACAATCACAAATAACATGAGAACTTTGCATATACAGTACTAGAAAATGACCTACATATTTCGTAAAGAATGTTTAAAACCAAAGAAAACTAATTTTTCAATAAAAATGCAGGCATTAGCTCATATCAAACTCAACCCTTCAAATATTACAAATATGATTATTTATAATTTTTTGATTCTTGCAGGCCTACATGAAAGCAATAAACATCTGGAAAATTTATTATCCTCTCTCAGGAAGAGTTTGTATGTTTTCTTACATTTTCTCCCTAAATGTAATCAGAAACACAAATTCCAATCCCAAATCTTCAAAGTACATGCTTCAATATTGGAAGGTATGGCCCATTAAAATATATTTAAGGTATTGGGAACTTTATCTGTAAAAAGAGGCTTATAGCAACAGTTGCTACAATAAAGGTGACTACACTTAATAAAGTACAGTTAGTAGTTCTATTTCATAAACTCATTTTTAGTAAAATGTTAAATTTTTATACAAAATTCTTAGACACTTCAGAAGATAAAATGCAACTAAGTTACTTCATCTCAGCTTCCTGCTGACACAGCTGCAACAAAAAGGCAATAATAACAGAATAAATAGAGGTTGCCAGGATCACAGATTTGCCTGTGATAAGCATCCAGAAATGCATCTGGTATAGATATTATACTTTGGTGAAACTGCCACATGTCACTGGATGGTGGAAATGGAAACTGCTACCTCTGTTCATGTATGACTGAGAATCAAATGGTCTGCCTTTCTCTTGGTCTGTCGGGGTTGCCTAAAACTACTCTGATATGACCAAGTACCTTCACATGTCCACTGCTCTCAACTNAAATGGAAACTGCTACCTCTGTTCATGTATGACTGAGAATCAAATGGTCTGCCTTTCTCTTGGTCTGTCGGGGTTGCTTAAAACTACTCTGATATGACCAAGTACCTTCACATGTCCACTGCTCTCAACTCGATCTGATTATGAAGTCTGAACAGCCCAAATGACAAGCAATTGTGCACCTCATTCTCCCTACCTCTCCAGCCCTATTACCAGCTCCCTCTTAAGATTACATGGTAGAGAAAGTTTTGCAGTGCACTGACTCCTCGTACAGCTGAAACTTATAGGTCTACTGCATCATTTTGGTGGAGATCCTTATAAACATTGCTGCTGAAAGATAAGGCAGAAGGGACGTGTGAAAAAAATTAAGTGGCTAATATGTTATCGTAGAGTGATTACTGCAGGTGACACGTTTGTGTGTCAACATTATACTTTGTGACTAGTATGCTCCAACACTGTCTTGTTGATTCCCTGCCCCTAGACATACGATGCTTGTATATCAATTGCTAGGTTACAAATAAGCTCCAGTTCACTGTTTTCACATCAGTGTCTCTTATAAAGTATGTGAACATCAAAATAATATACTAATATCTCTGGTGATGGAAAATATTATTTTTTATGTTTACAAATGAAAATTATTATCTTTAGATGTCAAAGGGTAGGATGCAATTTCTTCAATAGTTTTCCAAAATTAAATTGTTTTCCATGAATGCTACACATCATTTTGCAAATCTCATTGATTTTTGTCATTCCATGATAGCTTTCAATTATAATTAAAACTAGTTTTAAAAAATGTTTATTTAATGCTTAAACAATAATATACCAATTTAAAAAAAAAAACATTTATACAGGTTGGTCCACCTAACGTGGACACCCCCAAAAGTTCCACAATGGTTGTTATTCACGAAATGTGGGTTTCTCTAAATATAGTACGTATGGAATACGGACAGAGAAATTGAACCATATATTATTTTATAACTGGAAACATACATTAATATTGACAGCAACTGAAAGTATGCGCAAAGAGGAATTCAGTGATATAGCATTTGCAATGGAAAGTATTGTAGAAAAACCAAGAAATAATGTGCAAATATGAAGTTAGGTGGGCTGGTAGCATGGGGCAATGGACCTGTACTCACCGCTGTACGTAAACAACATGCACCATGACTCATCCTGGCAGAACCGCTTCCTACAGCAATGACAGTAATGACTTATTAACATCGGTACCAGGTGTATGTGTGCATATATATACACACATGCATAAATATAAAACTTCATTTTATATCCCTCTATGTATAAAATTAAGTTTTTGATTGACAGACTTACTCATCAATGCACAGTCTAAACCACTGGGTGGATGCAAAAGCATAAAAATTTTATAGTTTACTTCCCCTTAGGGTGCAGCAACCCACTAAGAAAGTATTATTTTTAAAATTCTAATAATAACAGTATGAAAATGGGTAAAATGTGTTTTCAAAAACTCATCAATACCTCATTAGCCCGTGAGATATTGTTGTGTGCTTTGCTTCAAAATGTTACCTATATAAATACATAAACTAATTTAAGGATTTTTTAAAATTCAACCTCTAAGGGAGTGAAATAGGGATAAAATGTGTTTTCAAGGACTCCTCAATAGCACATTAATGTGACAAGAAATTATTATTCTTTGCTTGAAAAGACTACTTATACAAATACCAAAAAACCAATTTTATAATTATTTGAAATTCATCCTCTAAGAGACTGAAAAGACGTAAAATATGTTTTTGAGGACTCCTTAATAGCTCTAATTCATAATCTATCATTATACTCTTAGCTTCGATATGCTGCCTGACGTGAACCGCACGTTCACGAGTCCTTTTGCCCACACCAGACGCACCACACCGACAGGCTTGTGGGCACGAGTNTCAATTATAATTAAAACTAGTTTTAAAAAATGTTTATTTAATGCTTAAACAATAATATACCAATTTAAAAAAAAAACATTTATACAGGTTGGTCCACCTAACGTGGACACCCCCAAAATCTCCACAATGGTTGTTAATCACGAAATGTGGGTTTCTCTAAATGATAGTATGTATGGAATACGGACAGAGAAATTGAACCATATATTATTTTATAACAGGAAACATACATTAATATTGACAGCAACTGAAAGCATGCGCAAAGAGGAATTCAGTGATATAGCATTTGCAATGGAAAGTATTGTAGAAAAACCAAGAAATAATGTGCAAATATGAAGTTAGGTGGGCTGGTAGCATGGGGCAATGGACCTGTACTCACCGCTGTACGTAAACAACATGCACCATGACTCATCCTGGCAGAACCGCTTCCTACAGCAATGACAGTAATGACTTATTAACATCGGTACCAGGTGTATGTGTGCATATATATACACACATGCATAAATATAAAACTTCATTTTATATCCCTCTATGTACAAAATTAAGTTTTTGATTGACAGACTTACTCATCAATGCACAGTCTAAACCACTGGGTGGATGCAAAAGCATAAAAATTTATAGTTTACTTCCCCTTAGGGTGCAGCAACCCACTAAGAAAGTATTATTTTTAAAATTCTAATAATAACAGTATGAAAATGGGTAAAATGTGTTTTCAAGAACTCGTCAATACCTCATTAGCCCGTGAGATATTGTTGTGTGCTTTGCTTCAAAATGTTACCTATATAAATACATAAACTAATTTTAGGATTTTTTAAAATTCAACCTCTAAGGGAGTGAAATAGGGATAAAATGTGTTTTCAAGGACTCCTCAATAGCACATTAATGTGATAAGAAATTATTATTCTTTGCTTGAAAAGACTACTTATACAAATACCAAAAAACCAATTTTATAATTATTAAAATTCATCCTCTAAGAGACTGAAAAGAGGTAAAATATGTTTTTAAGAACTCCTTAATAGCTCTAATTCATAATCTATCATTATACTCTTAGCTTCGATCTGCTGCCTACATGTCTAAAAATTAATTTTATGATTTTTTGAAATTCAACCCTTTAGAATGTGAAAAGGTGTAAATTTAGTTTCGAGGACACCTCACCAGTTCATTAACTAGATAAAATATTGTTAATCTCTTTGACCCAAAGGTTGTCTACATAAATACACATAAATTGATTTCAGGGATTTTTTAAAATTCAATTCTTAATTGGGTAACGGGGCCACTGCGGTGTAGTGGTCAGACTACTTGCCTCCCACCTACAGGAACTGGGTTTGTTTCCCGGCAGGGTTGCTCCCTAATTTTTCTAGGTGGGAATTGTGCCGGACGATGCTGCTGGTCTGCAGGTTTTCTCTGGGATCTCCCATTTCCACCATCACTGCATTCCGGCGCTGCTCCACACCCACCTCACTTCACCCTAATCGGGTCTCAAAACCTCCATGTTCAGCGCCGCCCAAATTTCTCCACCACCACCACCCAACAGGGTGAAAAGGGTAATATGTGTTTTAGAGGACTCCTCAATGGTGCGTTAGCATGATAAGATATCATTATTCTCTTTGCTTCCAAAGGCTGAGATGGGTTAAAAAGTGTTTTCAAGGAATCCTTTAATACCTTACTAACCCAATAGAATATTACGCTCTTTGCTTCTAAAGCTTGGCTCCGTAAATACCTATAACTGAATTTCCTGATTTTTTAGAAATTCAAACCCCTAAGGTGACATGGGTTGTGTTTCCAATGATATGTTACCTGCACTGCATTGTTTCCATGCCTGTAACTTACCAAATTATAACCATATGAATACAAAGGANCTTTAATACCTTACTAACCCAATAGAATATTACGCTCTTTGCTTCTAAAGCTTGGCTCCGTAAATACCTATAACTGGATTTCCTGATTTTTTAGAAATTCAAACCCCTAAGGTGACATGGGTTGTGTTTCCAATGATATGTTACCTGCACTGCATTGTTTCCATGCCTGTAACTTACCAAATTATAACCATATGAATACAAAGGAAACATGTCTTTCAATGTGAAACAAAAAGTTTCATTTCACTTATCATTGCAGACACAGTTGTCAGAATTAACCAGGATCAATAACTAAATCTCCCATTTTCTTTAAACGCAGTTAGTGAGATACACCGCTATGTTCTTTTATTATACCTTATGAGATACTATATAAATGAGTTAATCACATTGTAATGACGCAATATTCGTAATTTTTCGGGACTCGGGTGTAAAATTCTTTAGCATGTATGAAACTTTGGAAAGCGTCGTAATATTTTTATCGGGTTCAAGTTTAAAGCAGTGGTGGCTCGTTTCCCGTGTTTATCAGGCAGACGTGTGCGCTGGTAGGTTATCGGGAGGACGTCTGCTTGTTACGTATTATCAGGAGTCCGGTTGTGTTTCATTTCGAACATCGTTGTTTTTGGGAAGCATCAGCATTAATTAGATTAGTTCGTTTCTGTGGATCAGGCAACGTCGACAAGTTTTAGTTCCTCCAGCGCATTTTCAGGAAACGTCAACAAGTTTTTGTTGTAAGAGAGGTTAGTTTAGGTTGACGGCGCAGGATTAGTTCGTGCGGAGCAGTCAGTTACGATAACGTTGTGGAGATCGTGCGTGGCCAGGCCGTTATCTCAGAAGAGGGGGGGTGATAGGCAGCACAAAAAGGGCGTCTGTCTGTCGCCCTTAGAGCAGTCTTATTCAAGTCAGTCGTGAGGGCGAGTTACTTCACGTCGCCCGTGAGGGCAGGTCAGCGCAGTCGAGAAGTATCATGCAATGCTAGCCTAGGCAGCGTTCGGGCAGGATTAGAACCCCCACATCGGCAACTAGACTTTAATATATCATTTCTCAGCCGGTGTGGGAGGTAGCCGCATTTTAAGTTTCTTCGGGTCAGTTTTTTAAGAACATCATTAAGTAAACGACTGTGGCACTGTTATCTGCAATAGTATATTTAATGGTAAAGGTTCGTACTCTGCATACTGAAACTCCGTCTGTGCGTCTGTGAACTGTGCTGCAGAATGTTAAATAAATAAATAAATATATATATATATATATCAAACTAATCTGGAACTTCTTTCTTAAGTAACTGGTGTTCAATGAACTGAGTCTCATGTTTCTACCTCTGAGCAAGCCGTGGCAACGTAAACATTCGGCAGTGTAACAAGTGCCGAACGTTAACAACATGGCGCCCACCTGTGCGGCTGCATTAATATATCGTAACTAGCCCGCTGCAACTTTACAACATTTTAAACAGCAATATCAATTTTGTATGTAATTTTTGTTGGAGTGTGAATTGGGATATAGTGCCCATGCCAACTGCATAGTAATTATATGAGTTGCAACATTTAATTTTTTTTTGCAAACAGAACTGTTAGAACAAGAAACTTATGAATAATCTAGAGAAAAATTTCCAAATCACATCTTATAACAATGGCAATGACAGATTGCCCTGTAGCATTATTAATACCACAAATGCTCAGAGACAAAAATCAAGATTATGCACTCTTTAGTTTAAAATCTTAATATGAATTAACAAATAGTAAAAAAATATATTTCCATAGAAGATGATGTTAAAATAATTGAGCAACGTTAACCATTCAATTGTTTTTTTTAACACAGTTTGCTTAAGATGTTCGAAGGGGTAGAAACTGAGTAAAATTATGAGAACACAGTTGTAAAAACTGATTGTGCACTCCATTACCCTGTGCAGTTAATCAACAGCATCTATCCTCCTCAAGGGTAGAGTTACATTACTGCAAGCCAAACTGCTGCAGTAGCACTAGGCTCCAAGTGAAAGCTTGATTTAAATATGTAAATGAGGCCAGTCTTCACTGGATGTGGACGAGAGCAATAAGTTTCCATACTGCACATATCACCCATGCCATTCGAGTAACTTTCCAAATTACTCCTCAAGGTCTGTTTTGCTGAGACTATACTTGAAATCCAGGGAGTCACTTAAGGCGGCAGGGAGCAATTTGAGAGAGGACTGCTTCTCACATCAGCAGCTCTTCATGACCTGCTGCAGAGTAAACTCACCTATCAAATGGTTATCCTAGCACCTGAGGGAAGAACCATTGTGTAAAACATGTGAGCGAAGCGGCAGATAGAAAACTNACCATTGTGTAAAACATGTGAGCGAAGCGGCGGATAGAAAACTAGTTGTAAATATATCTTGACAAGACACTACAGTTTCAAACTTGAAGTTACCTCGTACTTTGATATGGTTCTAAATATACAACGTGTTTAGGAAATATGTGTACAAACTTGGGCACGTGATTAATGACCGGAAAAGAGAAAGACTGATTGATGTATGACCCCCATGGTCCATCTCAAATAATAAGGGCTGTAGAAGCCCTTAAAGGCAGAGGGCAACAGGCATAATACATGGGATATTATACAAAGTACTTGCGTTGGAGGAACACAAATTGGTATACGGATTAATTAAACCAAGACCTCTGATAAAAGGAAGGTATGGTACGCCGTACACACCCCCATCATGTAAATAATAGGGATTGACACCTTTTGATTACTTGCAACATTTACATCGCAAGGTTAAATTGATTGTGGATACAATTGGATGATGCAGTACATTCTATTTAGCAAAAAAGACCCCCTAGGTGTAACTCTCTAGGATCCACCATTTCTGTGTAAAACATAAACTAATTGTACAGTGATAGCAAGGCCATGGTCTGGTGAGTAGGCAACATATTCAGCACCCGATGGTAAACACATGTTGGTGCTATGATGCACGATGTTCCACATCACAGCCAGTTCCCCTGTCCCCTCCTGGGCAGTAGTGTAGTTTTCCGCTCCGTCTGCCCGAGCGGTCTGTTATTCACAGCCTGTCACTACTGTGATTCACTAAGTACTACAGATGTGAACGTGGGATGAGTACAAAAATTCCAAAATGAAGGACATGGTCTTGGTATATGGTGAAGTGAGAGGCAATAGCAGGGCAGCTGCACGTGTGTACAGCCAAANTAGTTGTAAATATATCTTGACAAGACACTACAGTTTCAAACTTGAAGTTACCTCGTACTTTGATATGGTTCTAAATCTACAACGTGCTTAGGAAATATGTGTACAAACTTGGGCACGTGATTCATGACCGGAAAAGAGAAAGACTGATTGATGTATGACCCCCATGGTCCATCTCAAATAATAAGGGCTGTAGAAGCCCTTAAAGGCAGAGGGCAACAGGCATAATACATGGGATATTATACAAAGTACTTGCGTTGGAGGAACACAAATTGGTATACGGATTAATTAAACCAAGACCTCTGATAAAAGGAAGGTATGGTACGCCGTACACACCCCCAACATGTAAATAATAGGGATTGACACCTTCTGATTACTTGCAACATTTACATCGCAAGGTTAAATTGATTGTGGATACAATTGGATGATGCAGTACATTCTATTTAGCAAAAAAGACCCCCTAGGTGTAACTCTCTAGGACCCACCATTTCTGTGTAAAACATAAACTAATTGTACAGTGATGGCAAGGCCATGGTCTGGTGAGTAGGCAACACATTCAGCACCCGATGGTAAACACATGTTGGTGCTATGATGCACGATGTTACACATCACAGCCAGTTCCCCTGTCCCCTCCTGGGCAGTACTGTAGTTTCCCGCTCCGTCTGCCCGAGCGGTCTGTTATTCACAGCCTGTCACTACTGTGATTCACTAAGTACTACAGATGTGAACGTGGGACGAGTACAAAAATTCCGAAATGAAGGACATGGTCTTGGTATATGGTGAAGTGAGAGGCAATAGCAGGGCAGCTGCACGTGTGTACAGCCAAAGATACCCTGCACGACGTCAGCCAAACCACCAGACATTCGCACACCTTACACAGCGACTACGGGAAACAGGCATGTTTCAGCAACAATATGGACCTGGTCAACCAAGAACCATCCCCACTCCGCAGTTTACATGCAACTGTCAATGAGACGCTACCAGCACCACTATATCATCAAAATTTGAACCAGCATAATGGGGGACAAAGTTATTAGCCCATACTTACTTCCGAACCGTGTGTCAGAATTTGAATATTATGATTTCCTCCAGTTCAGATTGCCACAGTTACTGGAGGATGTTCCGCTCGCCATCAGAGAATGGATGTGGCTGCAACACAACAGTGCACCACCCCATTTCACCAGGATTGTGCATGACCACCTCAAAACAAGGTATCCTGCTCGCTGGATAGGATGGTGTGGGCCTCGTCCTTGGCCACCATGCTCCCCGAACCTTATGCCATTAGACTTCTGGCTGTGGGGATTTCTTAAGGTGTGTATGTACGAGACACCCATAGCATCTGAAGATGGTGGCATCTGAAGAGGACCTGTTGGCGAAGGTCATGGCTGCCTGCGATCAAGTGAGAGACACACTAGGGGTTTTTCAACGCATCCGCCAGAATCTAATACGACGTATGAACTACTGCAATAACATTGAAGGAGCACATTTCAAACAATTGTTGTGAAATTGGTTGTGATACTGCCACCTGCATAATCGCAAATGATTGTAGTGTCTGTTCTGATGTGCTGTCAGATAGTGCCTTCAGTACTGATAATGCATTGCTACATCACAGAATGTACCATTACATCATTATCACTANACTGAAGGAGCACATTTCAAACAATTGTTGTGAAATTGGTTGTGATACTACCACCTGCATAATCGCAAATGATTGTAGTGTCTGTTCTGTTGTGCTGTCAGATAGTGCCTTCAGTACTGATAATGCATTGCTACATCACAGAATGTACCATTACATCATTATCACNTTGTGCTGTCAGATAGTGCCTTCAGTACTGATAATGCATTGCTACATCACAGAATGTACCATTACATCATTATCACTACTCACCAGGCCATGGTATTGCTACAACAGAACACTTAGTTTGCAATTTAACTGGAAACAGTGGGTTCTAGAGAGTTGCAACTAGAGGGCCATTTTTGCTAATTACGACGTCCTGCTACATCCAATGGTATCCACAATCAATTTAACCTCACTGTGTAATGGTTGCATGCAATCTATGGGTGCCAACCCCTATTATTTACATGATGGGAGCGTGCACGACATACCATAACTTAATTTTATTCAAGATCTTGGTTTAATTAATCCATATAACAATTTGTGATCCTCTAAAGCAAGTACTTTGCATAATATCCCATGCATTATGCTTATTGCTCTCAGCCTTTAAGACCTTCTACAACCCTTATTATTTGAGATGGAACATGGGTATCCTACACTGCAGAGCCAAAAAAACTGGTACACCTTTCTAATATCGTGNTTCACACCATGAATCCTGCAGGGCAGTCCACAAATCCAATCTGCACCAATTTGAGAAAGGGTTGCACGTCTGTGACATTTAATGATTCTCGTCAGTCGTCATTTGTCCCGTTCTTTCACGATCTTTTTCCGGCCGCAGCGATGCAAACATCCAAATGTTATCGCTACCTCGGAGATGCTATGTCCCATCTCTCGTGCGCCGACCATAACACCACGTTCAAACTCACTTAAATCTTGATAACCTGCCATTGTAGCAGAAGTAACTGATCTAGCTGCCAACCGCATCGCGTTACTATGATTGGTTCTATACCTCTGTTATTTGCATACGCATGCCTATACCAGTTTTTTTGGCTCTTCAGTGTATATCAATATTCCTCTTTTCTGGTCACGAATCACGTACCCGAGTTTGTACACATGATTCCTAAACACGTTATATTTATGGTATCACACTTTTAGAAATAAATTTCTGAAAAATCACTTCAGGTTGTAACATTTTGGCAGCTTGTCTCTTCAATAAATCATATATCACATGTATTTAGTATTATCATTAACACTGAAATATATCATTAGTGTAAATGCATTTAAGAACACCCTACTGGAATACCCGTATCTGCCCCAAAGGTGGTACTGTACAAAGAGGAGATTTTACGTGGGACTGAACAAAACATCAGGTTCAAGGAATATTCAGAACATTAAATGCAAAACATACAGCTGACCCCTTAATAAGGAGTGCAACCACCCTGAACAGTCACACATGCAGCAATTCTGGCATGTAACCTGTCATTCAAATGCTGAATGTCTCTCTGGGGTATGGTATCCCACACTTGCTGTACTTCTTAGCATAGCTGGGTGATGGTCATTGCTGGGGCTGGGCTGGATGTGAGGTTGTGTCCCATCATGTTCCACACATGCTCGATGGAGATGAGGACTGGAGATCTAGCAAGACAAGGTACCATGTATAAAATGCTGTGTTGCCCTAGCAACACGTGGACGTGAGTTATCATGCTGGATGATTGGTTCGTGCAGTGTATCGAGATATGGTCAGAGGACAAGACTGACGTTACATACATACAATGCACTCATCATGCTTCCCTGAATGAATAACATAGGTGATCGGAATGTGTAGCATATGGCCTCCCCATACCACAATTCCAGGTGTGGGTCCTGTACATGGCAAGTGCAAATTCACGATGCATTACTCTGCTCACTTGCATGTCTAAAAACACGAGCAAGGCTATTACTCTGTCCATGGCAGAAACTATTCTTCACTCAACACTAATACCTTCCATTCGCCTCTCGAACACTCACTCTCTCTCCTGACACCAGGAGACATTCATGACAATGAGCAGGTGTCAGGGGCAAATGTGCCCTTTCCTCTAAAGTGTGTTTTTGAGATTTAAAGGTTATTCTAAGCAATTCTGTTGTATGAAAGATGATATATTTCATTTTTTCAAGCATTTTGGCTACATATTTTTTAATGTTTTAATTTTCCTATCTTTCATATTTCCATCCCCCCCTCCCCCCTCACACCACCTACAAAGAAGTTTTTAAGATGTGGACTGAATACAAAAATCTGGCAGAAATGATAACATACTGTTTAAAGCCTCAAAAAAATATTTTTTTATTTATAATTTTATTTTGGTAATTATGAAGATGTATGGAAGTTGTGTATTTGCTTTTGCTACACCTACCATGAAGAAAAATTNTTGGTAATTATGAAGATGTATGGAAGTTGTGTATTTGCTTTTGCTACACCTACCATGAAGAAAAATTGTTGGTGCCTTGTAATATGTTTCATGGATTGTGTTGAATACACTTGATATTGTACCGTTTGTTAAGACCTGTTGTTTGCATTATGTGTCTCNTTGTTGGTGCCTTGTAATATGTTTCATGGATTGTGTTGAATACACTTGATATTGTACCGTTTGTTAAGACCTGTTGTATACATTATGTGTCTTNTTTGCTACACCTACCATGAAGAAAAATTGTTGGTGCCTTGTAATATGTTTCATGGATTGTGTTGAATACACTTGATATTGTACCGTTTGTTAAGACCTGTTGTTTGCATTATGTGTCTCTTTATTTTTGTCCTATAATGACAAACTGACATGAACAAAAGCTAGGCAAAAGAGACCAAATTATAGTGCAGTCACTTCTGTACATTTCAATATTAGTATAGGCTATTCATGGTGAAGTGAGCACTTTGGAAAGTCCCCTCATTTGGAATAACAGTCAATAAATACATTTTATTGTAGCACTAGACATTAACTTCAGAGTGTGATGGAATATAAACACTGTGTTTACTGCTTACACTGCAATATTTATTTAAAAAGGTGGTTAAAGGATAAAATATGGCAGAAAGGAAAAAGTAACTAGGGCCTCAAAAGTGCTCACTTTACTGTGATATATATATATATATACACACACACACAGATATATATATGGTGCATGCATTCATGGATCTTTCCAAATTTGTCCACACAAACAGTTATATCCTAATAGTTTACACTCAAGTTTGAGTGTATCAGGAGTTGAGAATCATACGATTTGAGTGCAAATGTGTCACATTTTTAAGCTACGAAATGTGTTTGGCCTTGCCTTTTAAGGTGCTAATGAAAAGTTACTCAGTAAACTTGGTTAAAGTAAAATTTTACTCAGCTCATTCGATAAGTAACCCAGTTAAAGTTTACTCACATTCGGAAAGTATACCGAATTGACTCAATTATTAACTTGATCAACTCCGGGCTGACCCTGCTCGACAGCAGGATACATGGGCTTTAGCAAACGACACAAGAGAAATGAGACAAAAATATGTAAACAACGTAAACAATTCAAACAAAACAAACCAAAAAGACATTCGTAAAGGCAGTGTAAAGGAATGTGAAAGCAAATATTGTACTTTTGTTAGAACATACAGGAGACATTTTTCAAGTAGCTATGATGGAATATGATTTTATACTAATCTGCCACGGAATACAAAGATACTGTACATGGTTGCTACAAATTCACATTTCGGAAATTCTCTGACTTTCCTGTTTTCCAAGAATTTTAAAAAATTTCTCTAAGCAAAAGCAAAATTAATATTTTTTCATATCTTAATGGTTGTAAACTCTGCAACGCGCCATAAGACTACCTCCAAAATCATATACTGGTATACTATTAAGGACAAGAATAATAAATTCTGGAGCTGTTCTACTGACATTAATTGTGTGTGTACCACAATTTTGGCAGATTCTCATTCACTTGTACACTTACTTGGCTATGCAATTAGTCGTTTAAATATTAAATATTACTTCTTCCTTAAGATTTATTTATATTAAAAGAATACTAAACACAATTTTTATTTTCAGTTGAAAATACAATATTACAAAATTAATATGAACTGTGCATTCATTAAGAGCACATACTAAAACCTTTGTACACTTAAAATAGTTTGTTTGCACAGCAATTTCCTGTTAATAAAAAAAACACAAGTACGTAACATGAAATTAGATAATTAAACATAAACTTAAAGAAATTATTTCAAGATTTATGTACCTTTACAAAATCCTGACAGTAAATGACTCTCAGTTTAGTTCAAAAGTTTCTTTAACATCACTATCATACTGTAAGCACTACAGCGAAGATGCATGCAACAAACCAAATGTAAATATAGCCAAAACTTTCTCCTAATTAAAACATCACAAAAAAATCCTCACTAAAATCATCTGTGCGTTAAAAAAAAACAAACNTATATATATATGGTGCATGCATTCATGGATCTTTCCAAATTTGTCCACACAAACAGTTATATCCTAATAGTTTACACTCAAGTTTGAGTGTATCAGGAGTTGAGAATCATACGATTTGAGTGCAAATGTGTCACATTTTTAAGCTACGAAATGTGTTTGGCCTTGCCTTTTAAGGTGCTAATGAAAAGTTACTCAGTAAACTTGGTTAAAGTAAAATTTTACTCAGCTCATTCGATAAGTAACCCAGTTAAAGTTTACTCACATTCGGAAAGTATACNTTGGTTAAAGTAAAATTTTACTCAGCTCATTCGATAAGTAACCCAGTTAAAGTTTACTCACATTCGGAAAGTATACAGAATTAGCTCAATTATTAACTTGATCAACTCCGGGCTGACCCTGCTCGACAGCAGGATACATGGGCTTTAGCAAACGACACAAGTGAAATGAGAGGAAAATATGTAAACAACGTAAACAATTCAAACAAAACAAACCAAAAAGACATTCGTAAAGGCAGTGTAAAAGAATGTGAAAGCAAATATTGTACTTTTGTTAGAACATACAGGAGACATTTTTCAAGTAGCTATGATGGAATATGATTTTATACTAATCTGCCACGGAATACAAAGATACTGTACATGGTTGCTACAAATTCACATTTCGGAAATTCTTTGACTTTCCTGTTTTCCAAGAATTTTAAAAAATTTCTCTAAGCAAAAGCAAAATTAATATTTTTTCATATCTTAATGGTTGTAAACTCTGCAACGCACCATAAGACTACCTCCAAAATCATATACTGGTATACTATTAAGGACAAGAATAATAAATTCTGGAGCTGTTCTACTGACATTAATTGTGTGTGTACCACAATTTTGGCAGATTCTCATTCACTTGTACACTTACTTGGCTATGCAATTAGTCGTTTAAATATTAAATATTACTTCTTCCTTAAGATTTATTTATATTAAAAGAATACTAAACACAATTTTTATTTTCAGTTGAAAATACAATATTACAAAATTAATATGAACTGTGCATTCATTAAGAGCACATACTAAAACCTTTGTACACTTAAAATAGTTTGTTCGCACAGCAATTTCCTGTTAATAAAAAAAACACAAGTACGTAACATGAAATTAGATAATTAAACATAAACTTAAAGAAATTATTTCAAGATTTATGTACCTTTACAAAATCCTGACAGTAAATGACTCTCAGTTTAGTTCAAAAGTTTCTTTAACATCACTATCATACTGTAAGCACTACAGCGAAGATGCATGCAACAAACCAAATACAAATATAACCAAAACTTTCTCCTAATTAAAACATCACAAAAAAATCCTCACTAAAATCATCTGTGCGTTAAAAAAAAACAAACACTAACACTTGTCTTGACAAATTAAAATTAAAACTAGGTAATTAGGTTTAAATCACATTACCAATCTTGCGTATCTCTTCGTCAATGGCATCAGCCTCTCTCTGTTTCTCAAGCTGAATCTTCATTTTTCTCTCTCTTAGCTCTTTCACATAATCTTTTCTTTTCTAAACTTTGTATCATTTTCTTCTGATCTTCAAGGGCCTCAGAGTACAACATACTTGCATTTATAACTTTTAAAATCATTTTCTTGGTGATTTCAACATATTCCAGGCCACCTACTGACTGTAGACCATCACAAACTTGACACTAAGCAATAAGAGACCTTGGCAACTGATTTTCAACCAAAATTTCTTTATTTATGGAAAAACCCCTCTCAACATAAGCATTGCCATGGCTAATAATGAGAATTTTCTGAATAAAAGACATTACCAATAGTGAAGTTGATTCATGGCTTTTCAAAACNACAATTTCTTTATTTATGGAAAAGCCCCTCTCTACATTAAGCATTGCCATGGCTAAATATGAAGGGTTTTCTAAATAAAAGACATTACCAATGGTGAAGTTGATTCACGGCTTTTCAAAACTGATTTCCAGAAATGATTCAGGCGATCACTCCTCTTGAATTCTGTAAATCTATTTTGGACATGAGGCTTGGTAACAAGAACCTTGAGTTCTCTTTCAATAGTACCACACTCATTCCCAGATAGCCAATTGTCTTGAAATATCTGAAGAGTTAATCCCAAACGCTTCATGCAACTACCTTGAAAGTTAGCAAGTAATGCAGGATCACAAAAACTTATGCCCTTACAAAGTGTGTACTTGATGGGTGATATTTCCAGCAGCTTCACACATAGTGCCGTTCACATTTCTCTACACACTTTTTTAAAATTTGCAAACTCAATATCTGAAACATCAATCTTGCGCAACTCTGATCGTACAGAATACCCTAATTACATATACTTAAGCAAAGCCTGGTTTTCCTTTNAACCAGGTTTTCCTTCTTCTTTAAATCAATTTTGTCAACATGTGACACTTTCTGTAACACATCCTGCTTCACAAATATTGACATTAATTCTGTCATTACATTTATTATATCTGTGTACAGAAATGGTGCTAATAGGATTACTTTGGAACTCTGTGAGGAAAGGTTCCACAACCCTGGCTATATGAGCTAAAAATGCTAATTTTGCCCCCATGAGCTTATCACTTACACCTTCACATACAACTTTGTAACTGCCAGAAGTTACTGCTTTCCTATCTCTCTTCATACTATCCACAAATGTTTTCATACTTGGCCAAATTTTTTAAAGCTCTCTCTACAACATCAGCATTATTTAACCACCTCACCGCACAGAAATTCTTAGGTAATAAAGATGAGCCAGAATAAGATTTGTAATCACTTCTACGAGCAGGAATATCTTTGAAAACATTGTACAGTGATCTCAAACATGTCACTATATTACACTCAGTAACTTTTACACAATTTTTGAAGGCATTCATTACATGAAGGCCATAAGACACCATTGAGAGCATCACAGGATCACTTTCATCATTTTGTAAATAAAGATATGCCTTTAAGTCATTAATGAATTTTAAATTCATGTTAGATCCATCCATAAAGATTTCGAGTAAGCATTTTAATTTAGGCATGAAAGCTCCTTTGTGAAAGCTATCAGTAAATCGTTGGCTGTCGTGTGACCAAGAAAGACTGAGCTAAAGTAACGAGTACATACTCCATCATTGGTTTTGCTATAAAAAGGACAGCAATGTCCATTTGCTGTAACTGGGCATATTTGTTAAAACTTTCATAAAAATATAAACCCCATAACATTTAATTTGAAGCAACTTATTTACTAGACGATCCAAGTGGAAATACGGTGCTAGTCCAAAACAATGCTGTATGCTATTTTAGCACTGTGTAACTGCATTTGCAAAGCAATTTTGCTGTGTGAGAACATTTTTGGGAAAACATCAACAGCCTTGCCAGCAGCAGACATTGCTATATGGTTCACCACACTTGACAGGCACCACAATATTTCTGCCTTAGAGACATCTTTCAACAAGTACTCGTGGAGACCATGCCTCTAAGAAGAGGTTTCACTAACAGAGTTATTATACTTGTAGGGTTTTGGTTCCTGCACATTATCACTTACTGTAGATATCACTTAAAAGGTGACTGGATCATCACATGACACTTCCTTCTCATGGGGTTGAACAGATGAACAGGGCTGATCAGATGAAGACACCTAAAGAAACACATTCACCCAAATATGTAGCAAGTAAAATTCACTGAAATACTACATGTGTATTTCATAAAATTTTTAGAATTTCTTCAAATCTGTTTTTTATTCTAATTGTATGTGCAGTAAAGTTAAAATCAGCATAAGCCCAATGGACAAAATTTAAAAAAGAAAAAATTTATGAACGAATGAAATTGCTGAAATCCTACAACATTATAATAACAAAATTTTTTTAAATATTTCTTAATGTGAAATCTTTAATAAATTGAAATTATAGGCCTACCTGAATATTTACAAAACTATAATATCAATAACAATCAGTGAATTTGAATATTTTCTTAACATGGAAACATGTCACTTATACATAACAAACTATGACCTTAGCAAAAATAAAACAGATCAAATTCACAGAGCTAAAGAAAACAAATTGGGTGTGTTTTATGCATAAACACTCTATAATCTCTTTATAAAATATCATGGAAAATCTCTAAAACGATAAATTATTAACATTTATTCTAAAATTGAAGTAGCCTGGTACATGTATGAATTACAATTACAGTATACAGACTACCTTGGAATTTCTATCAATTAACACTTACCTCAGTTCTGGTGGTAGACGTAGCGAAAAGGCTAGTTGAATAACTGTTTTCCTTAGCAGATAATTTTCCTTTGTGTTTTTTTCCCTTCAATATGGCTTGTGAGTGCCCATATTACTAAGATAAAACACAAACTATAGTAAGCAGAGTTCCTGTTACAAGAATTCCTTTAAACTGTGGCTCTTCGAGCCAGTCATCCTTTAATGCTGTTTTCTTTGAAATTGTAAGTACTGAAACAAAATGAAAAAAGCATAAGTTAGGTCTACACAATAAAAATAAGTTAACACTTAAAAAATATGAAAAATTGTAATAAAAACACAGGAGTCATCGTAAACTTATAGAAGTACTTTAAGCAAGAGCCGGAAATTTAAGGGACTGCCATTGTGCTATAAATGTTAAGAAATAATTTGATATAGCCTAGCTGGCATAAAACTGTGTTGCATCTCCACAAATTTAAGTAGTCTAAATATTTATGTACATGGGGCAGGCATGAAAAATATAAAAAACGCCAATGGTAGTCTAAATACCACGATAACCAAGTATGTTAATCTTTGTAAACAATAAAATCAACATAAATAAAACATAAGAAAAACGTAACCTTTTTTCTTTGTGTAGAATACCTTAAAATATATCACTATCACTGTGTACTTACTTTAATACATTTTCCACATGTAAAGTTTCTTTATTTTATAGTTGCAACCTACTCCCGGGGTTGATTAACCTGATTTTTATACTATAAAACACATCTAAACACTGAAACATTATTTACAAATTCAGTTGATCTGAAAAGAATAACAATATGTTTCTAGCGTATTATCTAATTGAGGCCAGTATCTCACAAAAACTATCCTCGTCAGAATACGGAGCCAAAAATGATGCAGTCAGCGCGGCAGTATGCAGTAACGTAATTTCCTTCGCAGTTAACAAAACACAAGTATATATTGTGCACAAAATCAAGTTTAACTTAACAAAATTAGTTAAATTTAATATTTCAAGTATTAAATGTAAGGATTTATATGAAAATAAAATGAGATTGCTCACCTTTCACGCACACATTCTGATGCATAAAATCAAAAGTCACCATGACCACGCGTAAATTCAAAGCTCTTTCTTGGTTCTCTTAGTTTTCTTCTTTTACGGAAACGCAATGCGTAGCGTTCACGGATTAAGGCACACGTCACTAGCACTGCAGTTTTCCGACAATTGAAATGACCAATAACAGAGTAGTAAGGTAAAGGAGTGGGGAATCTGAAAGTACTCTATTGGTCAGAAGTAAGAGAGGGGTGGGGAATAGCCTGTCGGAGTCGGGGTGACAGTGGATCGAGTGGAGTAAAAAGAAACGGGCAAAGGAGAAAGGTAGGATTGGTGCCTTTATAATGCCATGATTATGTAATGCCGTAGACAACTGTGTTGAGACGCGGCCGTATAACCGTTGTAACAGTAACGCACTTTTTCATCACAGAAAAATTCCACAAATTTCTTGCTTTTTACCTGACTCTTCCCGAAATTCCCTGACTTTTCCCGGTTTTCTATACCTGTAGCAACCATGCTATATTTGTGTAGTACGTACTGCTTAATACAGTGTCTTTTTTTCTTTAGTTGCAAGTTCACTTTGGTAATCAAATAATTTAACAAAAACTCTCCTTTGCCATTATCGTCATCTAGCACAGCACTTAATAAATCTCTAAATATTCAAGCTTATTTTGAGCTCCAGCCAACTCAAAAACCTGAACTGCTTTTGAGCATTCAGTAACAACCTGGTTGCCCCTTGTAATCAAGTAAACCTGGTCTTACAAGTTACTTTTCGTAAATGCCTTTAGTGTATTTAGTAGATCACAATATTAACAGTAACTGATTTAGCCATGGAGAATGATTATTTTCCATTGCAATTGTCCTGTAGGGCATGTACCGATCACAAGTAATAAAATTAGGTGCAGTGTAATATTCATAAGTATTGTTTAGCCACCCACATGGTTAGAAAGAAGCTGTATGCTACCTTTATTTATAAACTGTAGACTGTTCACAGTTGAGTACTTTTGAGAGCAGTGTTAGGATATACTTTTCATTCTTTTTTGTATCATTCTGACATAAGTAAAAAAAAAAACACTGCCATAGACCTGATCACTTTATTCATGCATCACCCAAATAAAACTGTGCAATTGTAAGGAAAGTAAATGTGTCACAGATATACAAATTCATAATATAATGTGTACAAAAGAAAAACTTCAAGAACGCCCTTCCTATTTCTTATAATGGTCAATGATTTGACAGATACCATATAAGGTCATTAAACTTTTTTTAAGAGGAATAATGGTTAAGTAATTTTTCATGATTGCATTGAGAATATAAATAGAGATGCCGCTGAATGGTATGCAGCAAATATATTCCTGTTGGATCTATCAAAAATTCGGAAAATGAGAATTCCCTTGATAGGGATGTTATAAACAATATTGATTGTGTAAAGCTGCTGGGAATCTACCTTGATGAAGAATTAACATGGGATGTAACACATAACTCAAATTTGTTCTAATCTTTTTAAAATAGTTTATTTGTTAAGAAGATCATGGCAAACCTTACCAAACCAGTATTTGAAATAATGTTACTTTGCTTTATTCCACAGTATAATGTAGTATAGTATTCTATACTGGGACAATAGTGCTAAAATTAAAAATTTAATTTAATTAATTATTAATAAATAATTGTAAATCAATTAAAATAAGTAAAAATTAAGAGTGTTAACCCATTCAAGTAACATGCAGCATTGTAAACCATTGTTTATAAAAGAAAAATCATATACATAATTATTTCATTACTGGAACATCAAATTATTTCATACATAAAGATTATCATAGAGTCAGTAAATTTTTAAACTCATTTTCAATAATGAGTGTTAAACTATTGAATAGGCTTCCAACATAAGCTCAGCAAGTGTCTAAAAATATCTGGGAAAAAAAACCCATGATTGATTGTTATAAAACCCCTTCTAGGTTAAAGAGTTCTTGGAGATACCATCCTCAGATATTAATTTTAAACTTTTATCTCTTGGATTGTTCTATATTTTATTATTGGTTCGTAATTATGTGTATCTATATGTAAATGTGTAATGACAATAAATATAAAATTTAAAAGTAAAGTACCAAGTAGTCTGCACTCCAGTGTGAAATGTAGTACCTATAACCAGGTAAATGTAGTTTTAAGGATGGCTATTTTTTCAAACATTTGTTTCAAATATTCTTTACTTTACCATGAACAGCATACATATTACTTGCACTATACCAACGCAATGCAACGACTATTTAGATAAAATGTGCTATTTTCTCATCATAACTTGACGACATTCATGCTGTTTGCAGTTGCAAGGTGCGTATGTCAGCATTTTTGTTACTAATGTTGATGATAGTAACAGGTTTCTGTATTTCATTCATTAGAAGTTTGCAACTATTGAGATTTTGTACCAACCACCAACTAGCTCCAGAAAAGTGAATTCATGCAAATCTGGGCCACCCTGCTTCCTGTAGTGCAAACAATGGTGAATGTAGTGGGCACGCTGATTTACCTGCTTCATATGTAACTGGTAAAAACACATAGGTAATTATGAAGAGGGACTTTTCCAAAAAATTTTAAAAAATCCAAGACAATGATATGTATCAAAAGTACAAATAATACTGAATCGTAATTGTGTAGGTGCATTATTTTGTTTACATACTACGATGCATACTATGGTAAGGGCTATGGAGATAAATTTACATGTTGGAATAAAGTCCTAACAATGCAAAAAATAAAATCACAAGAAATACAAAAATGCATGAAAAATGTTAAAAGAGGTCCACAAATGGTTCCAGAGAAGTTAATTCATGCAAAATCTACGCTATTTTGCTTTCCTGAGTGCAAGCAACAAAGTGCATGTAAGACATGCTGATTTACCTGCTTCATATAGTTTTACCAGATATACAACATGTATCTAAAACATACCGACAAATTTTGATAGGTTATTCCTGAGACGGAAATAGAAAGATTGAGATACGTAACTCATGGTCCAGGTCAAATAGTAAGAGCAGTCGTCGCTTCCAAAGTTTGAGAAAAAATTATCATTTATTGTCATATTTAAGAAACTGTTTGCGGGACAGAAACAATGTATGGTTTCTAATTAGTTACACCATAATCATTAACAAAGTGAATGTCTTGTACATGTAACCCACCCCCATCATGTTGAAAGGGGGTGTTCCCACCCGTATTTCTGCAAAAAAAAAAAACATATGCTACAGAAAAAATTTACTATGTGTGACTGGAGATTATGAACTGCCCGCAAAATTATCAACATATATGTCTTTTGCAAAAAGCGTGTAACTCTCACCCTGTTCGAGTAAAAATGAAATGTTTAATTTCACAGAGAAATGTAACTGCCTGCCAGGTAGGCAGTTACTGGATGTCCAATCCAACGACCAGGAAGTTCAGCACTGAGGTAAGCATGAACTTCTCTATGGAAATGTGGAGAAGTTCCACCTTGTTGCAAAATGAAGTCCTCCCTGCCTTTCACTAGTTGTGGCATTAGTCACAGTTGCAGCATGTCTAGGTACACTTTGCCCCTAAAAATTCACTCCGCAAAATTGTCTGTAAACTTTTGACGAAGAAATAGCACAAAACACATTTACTTTAGGGGAATCACTGCTGTGTTGTACCACTGTAATATGGTTTTCTGTGCTCCAAATGTTTAGTACCTGGTTTAGTACAAACCATTTACTTTCAAACTCGTATTTACAATAGCTTTTCTTTAGCTATCCACAATATATTTATAAATCAGGAACTGTATAAATTAACAAATATAAGTAAATTTATAAATGCCTTATCCGATCATGATGGACAAATAATTTCTCTACACAAATTTAATAAAATAAACCATAACAAATTTGTAAACAAGATTAGGTTAATCAATTATAATACTATTAAAGAATTCGATCACGACTTATCACTAATAGATTGGAGTACAATTTATGAATATAATAACAGTGAAAATTTTTTTTAATAATTTCCATTCTATCATTGTTCTAAATTTTGAAAACCACTTTCCATTAAAACCTGTGACTGTACATAATTCTCGCAATTCATAGATTACTCTAGGAATAAGAATTTTCTCTAAAACAAACAGAAATATGTTTCTCAAGTGTTGAAATAGTACAGATCAAAGTTTTATAAACTACTGCAGGAAATATTGTAAAGCTAAACAAATGTATCTTGACAAAAAAATAACATCTTCAAATAAAGCAAAATCATTATGGAACATTATTAGATAGCAGTTATGTAAAACAAAAGATAACACACATGACATAAAATTAAAAATAAATGATAGAATTTTATATAATACCCAAAAAGTGGCCAACACATTTAATAAATATATTATTTCAGTAGCAGAAACCTTTCAAAATTGAAGAAATTGACATTAAAATATCTTACCACAAGTTTCTCAAGAATGTTTCCTGCAATAAAGTTACAGTTACATCCCACTTTTTATAAATAGGTAGAAAACCCTATAAAATCTCTTAAATATACTCCATCCCATGGTTATGACCAAATCAACAGTATCGTGATTAAAAAATATGCTTAGCTAATTAGTGAACCTATAAGTCACATATGCAACAGTATACTCGATACAGATGTTTTTTCAGATAGATTAAAAATTGCAACAGTTAAGTCTTTATTTAAGAAAGAATCAAAAATATTATAGACAACTATAGACCAATATCTATATTGTCAACTGTAATATATGTTTCTAAATATGTTGTGTTGGCAACATGAGAGATGTGTTGCATCCGGTTAAGCAGCAGATGTGTATGACAGATATGGCGACTATGAGAAGTTGCTGTTCTGTAATAAAGTTGTTTTGAACTATGCATCCTTGATCATTTTACAAGTATATTCCTGTTGAATCTATCAAAAATTTTACAAATCTAACATGGTGTCAGCTACGGGGTCATTTTTTTTTAGTTNGATGTTTTGAACTATGCATCCTTGATCATTTTACAAGTATATTCCTGTTGAATCTATCAAAAATTTTACAAATCTAACATGGTGTCAGCTACGGGGTCATTTTTTTTTAGTTCGTGATGCTCTAGTAAATACATTCGCTACGTGAATTTTGCTGTATTTTGTCAAGATGGAAAAGTCTGTAAAAGGTAATTTAAACCAAAATTGGATGTTTTGAAACNATGAATTTTGCTGTATTTTGTCAAGATGGAAAAGTCTGTAAAAGGTAATTTAAACCAAAATTGGATGTTTTGAAACAAAAATTGAAGTTGTACCTTCAAGTACTGAAAATAAATTTTGACTTCGAAATCCCACGAGTGATGCTGTTACTGAATGCAATCGGCAACAAGCGCATTGACGTATACAATTAATTTAATTTTGCTTATGCTGAAGCACAATTATGCAATCAGCAACAAGGTCATTGAGATCTACAATTCATTTAATCTCACTGATGCTGGGGCACAAGTGTATGATACTGTCATTTCAAGATTCGAAAAGTTTGCTTGCTACAAAAGAATCTCGTTTTCAGTTTCTAACATTGAGGCGACCGGAGGGAATGCCAGTAGAACAGTTTGTTATAGATGTGAAAAATCTGTCGCGTGTGTGTGAATTCGGCATACAAGAAGATTTTTTGTGACGTGATAAACTAGTGG
The DNA here is from genome assembly GCA_002778355.1 of Clitarchus hookeri. Lineage (NCBI taxonomy): Eukaryota > Metazoa > Arthropoda > Insecta > Phasmatodea > Phasmatidae > Clitarchus > Clitarchus hookeri. The sequence continues at coordinate 58,092 of NQII01002207.1, read as the reverse complement.
TGAGAATCAACGATGCAGCAATGCAAGAAAAGCTTCTTCAAATAGGTGATGATTTAACACTTGATAAGACTATTGATGTGCGTAGATCCTTAGAAACAAGTCACATTCAGCTGAGGGCTATGCAGAGTATAACAGTTGGTGTATATCTATCGGAATGGCGAACCGATGGATTAACAAGCCATCCAATACTCGTATGATGGAAGATTTCGAGTTTGCCCAAACTCTTACGAAATCGTGGTAATTATTAAGTTTAGGGGCTTTTCTGAAAAACACAATAAAAATTCAAAATTATGATATATTTCTACTCTACTAATCACGTAGAACACGAATATACTAGGGGCATAGCTTTAAAATAAGTACAACATATTTTTAAAAATTGAACAAAATTGTGAAATGAACAGTATAGCCAGTTTGTTTACGTTTCTGAACTAAACGTCCTAGACCAACAAAAGTTGCATTAATGGGTTCTCCACAGCTTACCTTGTTCATATGCAAGACGCCGTAATGTTAAAATAAGTAGAACATATTTAAAAAACTTGTGAAATATGTTTCTTTACGTCTATTAACGTCAGAGGAATTATACCAGCCCCCTACCTAGGTGAGTCAATTTACATTCTTTTGGTGTGTTTTGTGGTTCCTTTAAATCCCTACAATCCTACATTCGTTCTTCAGTGTAAAACCCAAACATCCTAGGTTAGTGTAAAACCCAACAATCCTAGGTTAGTTTAAAAATGTAAAATTGTGATTCACCCATCGTGGGGTTAGGATCTGTTAGGTTAGGTGGGCACATATTACGAAATTAGTTGGACGTTAATGCCCCTAGTATATTCGTGTTCTGCATCATTGGTAGAGTAGAAATATATCATAATTTTGAATTTTTATTGTGTTTTTCAGAAAGGCCCCTAAACTTAATAATTACCACCCTAACATCCTACGTTAGTGTAAAATCCAAAAATCCTAGGTTAGTGTAAAACCCAACAATCCTAGGTTAGTTTAAAAATGTAAAATAGTGATTCACCCATCATGGGGTTAGGTTCTGTTAGGTTAGGTGGGCACATATTAAGAAATTAGTCGGACGTTAATGCCCCATAGTATATTCGTGTTCTGCATCATTAGTAGAATAGAAATATATCATAATTTTGAAATTTTTTTGTGTTTTTCAGTTTGTTTATAGTTATGTGTCTCCATCCAAAACGCTAAAACTTGCATATGGTAACTATTCCGTTCTATAGCGCAATCATTAGTTTTGGGTAGGCCTAAAGGAACATTATTTCACTGGTTTTCATGACACACGAATGAAGGAACACATAACCTATCAGCTCCTGAAAAAACACTAGACAAGTTAAACAAAAAGCTTGTCACGAGATTGATTGGCGATTGAGTGTTAAAAATACGGGCACATGCATCTTCCGATAATTCATATTTTTTGGGATGATGTAGGTTGTGTTGCGCCCATTAAAAAAAAAGACACTCCAACTCACTAAAACAACATACTATATACTACAATTATCACATATAAAACAGAATAAAATTTAAATCAATCGCGGGAAACGCATCACAACAGTTTGGTAAACATTTAATCAGTAACTTTACCTTCTCAGCTTTCGCAAGGTAGAGCCAAAGTTTTCTCCACGTACAAAATTTCTTCATGTCACTAAAATTATACTGCATTTCCTTACTGGCATAACGCGTCGACAAAGGAGACCGGTAGTTGCAAAATTCATCGTTTTCGCGAAAACCGGTATCCATCTTCTAACAGGAGATCAGGAACAACTAACAACTCGGTTCGGCACTTTCTTGTTTACTGTTTACTACTGATGAAGTTCTGCACAACACGGTCTTTGCAATTACGTCACTCACGCTCCCTTTCCCTACTATGCATTAATTGAAGAACGATAACAAGGCATTTATTTCTTCAAATAATTTTAGATTACTAATAGTGTAAACAAATTATTTGAAGTAAAATTTCACTTACTGCATTTACGTTACGGATAATTGCAACATACACATTTGTGTCACGACTATTTAGTTATGTTGGTTATATTGCCACAACTTCGCGCGTAAAGATACAAATACAAAAAAAAATTCACTGTCAAGAGGTTATCACAGCAAGTTGAATTACGTATTTTATAGATTCTATAATCTCATTAAAGTCTGCCGCCAAACTTGCGACATATCTTAGTTAAGATTATTATTATAGTTTGTGGTTAAGGCTTTTGTACGACTATAATTATGTGCGTGTGTGTGCGTGTGTTTCGGAACAGTGTTTGCACACGCTTTCTACGAATGATCACTGACTGATGAGTAGTAGTGATAAAATTAATTTCCTCCAGTGTTATCTGATGAAGCTAGGCGTTTTTTTAATTGCAATTTTTGAATCAATCCTTTAAATAATTAGCCCATGTATGACGTATTTGGATGTATCCCGTGTATCAGAAGCGTTTTATAGTTATATTAACATAAAAATTCCTTAGTACTGGTTAAACTGAACTTTACTTACATTTTATCTATAATTATAGTACTTCATTTATAAGTAATATTAGCTGTGCCCGCGGCTCAGCTGGCATGCTCTACATAATTATTATTTAGATTTTTTTTTTAAAATAAAGTCCATTCTTTTTATACTTTTTCCTGACAATGTCTGCACTTGCTTTTCAATTTCAATGAGTGCAAGGTGAAAAACTTCGTCATTGAATGTTGCTCGCGTGGTTATAGTAACACACTTATAGGGAGAAATAACGGTATTTGTTAGTAGACAGACACGGATCATAAACACAGAACAGAGCACTAACGGTGTCATTTTTTGGTGCTAGAATCGCTCTTTTGCATAGCCACTGGTCGTCATTTATATTTCTTGGTAGATCTGGGTAAACGCTAGCAATCAGTTCCGTATCACTCTGCACCAAATTACTAAAATCCCCCGTTAGTGACACACAGTCCTCGGCATCTATTTCTAACAGCCCAATTCCAATTTTTAATAGTGTATCAGCATAATGTCTTGTATCAACGTCATTGTAGAGGTGCAGTCTCATATTTGTCGTCAAGCTGAATTTATTGACATTTGCCCATAAGCTTGACGACTTGAGACAGACTTTGATTTCATCTGCAGGTGTGCCCCTCTGAATCACCGATAGAGTTTGGCGGAAGTCACCAGCCAGTAATACAACTATTCCTCCCATAATGTCTGTATTTTTTCTTATATCCAATAGAGTTCGGTTTAGGGCCTCTATTGCTTTTTTTGTGTGACATCGTGCTTTCGTCCCACACTAACAATTTACATTGACGCAGCATTGTACCCCGAGCGCTATTTTTACTAAAGCATTTTTCCTGAGGGAATGAGATATTTTTTCGGGATAAAAAGTGGCCTTTATCACTTCCCGGCCCTCCAACTATCTCTGTACAAAAAATCACGTCGATCCGTTGCTCCGTTGCGTCATGAAAGAAGGACAAGCAAACAAACACACTTTCGCATTTATAATACTAGTTAGAATTAATAAAACAGAGCAATTAGGCTTGTTAGTAATGCCTCGTAAGAAATAGTTATCACGCAAAATATTATTAAACTGAGTGCGCACGAGTGCGGTGCGCTGTCCCTTTGGTGTAATTTTCTAGACTCGGCTAAGCTTTGTTTGCATGAGGCGGAGGAATAGCTTGAAAGTAGAACTTTAGCAGGGTTTCAGAAAAGTCCGGAAGTAACCGGGAATGGACTATACAACCCAAGTACGTATTACGGCACTGCCTGCAGCAACAGCGTCTCGGTGTGTGTTAATTGTGTTGCCTAACTTTAAAAAAATTCAAACACCTACCTGTATTGTCACGTGTTTTTTCCCCCTTGGAAATAACATGGCTGAGTAAGTCCCTCCAAGGCAAACATTTTGTAAACCTTTTATGTGGTAATTAATACTGCCATAAATTTATTTTTCATGTGCTGTTGACAATTAAGACAGTGCCACTAATTTTTATGGAAGTCATAATTTTTTTCTTTGCACGCATGTCTCCGTCCATAAAAACGGAATTCTGTCTAAAGAACTGTTTTAGATAATATAGTGATAAATTAAAGCGTTTCTCTGCAATATTTTCATTGGGAATTGGTGCCTCGCTGTTGCGATGCGTGTTGTCTACAAGAAGTAGTTGTTAGAATGACTGAAACTAATGCTGTGCTCGAACTGACCATTTAGTATTTTAATATTTAGTAGCGTTCAAATTTGATGCCGTCGATAGTTACTTGCTCAGCGAAGGTTGCGATTTGGTAATCTTAGTATTATAGTAAGTTTCGTTACATACTAAAAACTAAACATTAAAATATCAAATACATCATAATTTAATCTACTAATTCCGGTCGCGTGACATTTTAGTAAACTAGTGGTACCAATTCTAAGACGGCCTAAATCTCGAAAACTAGTGAGCCTTGTAGGCAGTTATTCAAAGATCAACATACATTTACTTTAACAGGAACATATATTTACTTTAATGTGACATTCGCCATATCCCTTTGTTGTTTGAAAATGTGAAGAGTTTTTGCAGTATAACTTAAAATAAAAATATAAATAAATAAACTGTTGAATTTACGGTATTGACACGCAACGACCTTTTTCCGTTAATTTTGATGATGTGATTGTTAACCCGTCTTTAAACACTAACAATGCATGTGTGTCCAAAATGAAATGTTCAGTGAGGGTGGTAACCTCAGCTTTTTTAATGAAAAAAAATTGTAATAGTGATAGGTATATCATGGGTTACATATCTTTGCTCGTATGTATACAATTCAAACACTCGAGAACCAATTTTTAAACACACGTATTTTTATAATGTGTGTCAAATAAAATGATAAGTCAACTCCATCTTTAAACTTAATATATGTTTACAACACACACACATATTATGTAAGTATATAAACATATATACACACGCGCATATTACATAGTGCATTTTATGCCATCCTCCCAAAAAATATTGTATGAACTATATGATATATTTTCCGACTAATCCATGATTCCAACAANTATTTTATGCCATCCTCCCAAAAAATATTGTATGAACTATATGATATATTTTCCGACTAATCCATGATTCCAACAACTGCGAAATTTGAATGTCTGTATGCCAGGGCACTTTTAATATTGTCCATTCGCAGTTACTTCCGGCTTTTCCGAAGCCCTGCCAAAGTTCTACTTTCAGGCTATTCCTCCGCCTCATACAAACCACGCTTAACCTAGTCTTAGAAAATAACACAAAAGGGTCAACGCACCGTATTTGTGCGCACTCAGTTTACAAGTATTTTGCGTGAGAACTATTTCTTACTAGTCATTACCAACACGCTTAGTTTCACCCTGTTTTACATTAATTCTCCATTATGACAGTTCATATAAACACGTCACATAACATTTAAAAATCTGTACCTCACACATAAGTTGTCATTTCTCCATTCACTTAAACTGGAATTATAACATCTTGCCTCTGCGGTACAGAAATGTCATCAACATAATGATTTATGTCGGCTTTATGTGCACGTCTGTAATCACGTGATAAATCAGACTATCCTTCATAAAATTGAAAGAGTTAACTTAGGCCTGCTGAGCTTACACTACTACAATCCAGAAAACTGAGAGAAAGAATAAAAATTTATTCTGAAGTCGTGTACAAAAGACCGTGAATATGTGAACCCACACTAAATTTTTGTACTTTTACAAGAATTTTTTTGGAAACCATTTGCCACATCTTTTTTTTTTGTAGAACTACGAAAAGTTTTCGTGTAAAAAACTACAACACGAATTGAAGGCTTGTATTACAACTTACATTGTTGAGAAGTTAAATGAAAATATAAGATAGAAGGTGAGAAAACTTTCAAATTGTATTCACAAAACCTGCCGCCACCAAGATTTGAACCAGCAAGCACTTTGTTACACAACCACTTCGACAACAGTCCTTAGCTACCTTCTCATAGTACGACTGCAGTACGAGTATGTTAACTCAAGCAAGAATATAATAATATCATCAGATTATATCACATTGAGGTTAATGATTGAGTAAGTTACTGCACTTCAGAATGAATTTAATTCTGCTGGGTGACTGGACAGCTGCACAGTTGGAGTTTGCAGAATATAATATTTTATGAAAGTTTGATACGAGATGAGAAATACTGGTATTTGTTATGATTTTGACATTTTGTTGATAACAAGTTATTGATAAGAGTTATGTAATGAACACTATATAAAAGAGGGTTTTTTAACATTAAGGTTGTACAATATTATTTCAATATAAATATGATTGAATATGAATGGGGGGAGCTATACAAATATNGTTGTACAATATTATTTCAATATAAATATGATTGAATATGAATGGGGGGAGCTATACAAATATACTGAAATATTAAATGATATTATTTTATAAAGATTTAATCAGCCACGTTCTGAGTAAAACCTAATTGAAGAGTCCACACCTTCATGATTCCGGAGGCTGACTAAGATGGCGCAAGTCGACGGCCGGACACACCCATCTTCAGTGGTCTTCTCGTTCCAATGGCCCGACGACAAAAGACACCGCCCACGGACTACACTGTCCTATATCAGATATATTGTCCCCGTTTACTGACCGGTGGAGGGGGTTTCTGTGGTTTGCGATTTCATAACTAATTTCAGCGATCACGACCCGTGTCCTGGATAAATAAATTAAGGTGTGTTCAGGCAGGCCACTCAACTAAGGGCTTGGCCACAGCTCGTAACATATTGTAAACTTACAAATTAGGATCATTAGTCTGTTTGCTTGATGACAGAAATTATTGGGCTAGGTAAATAAACATAGTATTATCGGCGAAAACATGAGCTTATATTTTCCAGGAAAATAAAGTAAATGACAATGGAATTTTTTTACAGTTGAAAAAATGTTAAAAGGAACACTCCACCAATTCAACGTAATTTCGTAAACACATTCGCATGTTACAGGGGCGGCGGACAGAGGGTAGAACGTCAGTATTTCTAATAATAAAATTTTTTGCGTAGTTGACATGCTTTTTAAATTAGCACTAGTAAATATCACAATATTATAGACAATTCTTACGAATTTAATATTAAGGTTTACTCAAAACTTACATAATTATGTACATATGGACTTTTTTTTATTTTAATGTGACAACTGATATCATTTAAAAACAAACACAATTTCATAAATACTGCACTATTCAACTAGGAGCATTTAAAATTCAAAGATACCATATTTGAAATTTAAAATCAAATTTGTCTTTACGTATTAATTGTCAACAAAAGCCATAGTTATAGTGAATTAAACATAGGTTAGGCCTACGTATGAATGTCGCAAGAAACAAATTTTCTTTATTCTTTTGAAGAATTAATCTGTTGGCAATATCCAAGTTGGAAACATTTTTTGCCACAACTCGAATTACAACCAATACAGCCACGTGATTGAGGGCGTTGGCCACGGAAAAATGTGTAATTTTAAATTTTAGCCATATATTGTTCAACTTGTAGGCATTGTCTGTGACTTCCTTATCCTCAGATAAAATATTTTTAGACTGCATGGTTTTTGCAAAATGACATATCAAAGTCAAAATGTTACTGTTTTTGTGATGTACAAATAAAATAGACCAAACTATTTGCAGAAAATTTAAAAATGGTATCTGACAGATCTTGTCTTAATTCATTTTAAGGTATGCTCAGCAAAAGTTATTTTCTAAAAATTAAGGGCAGCCAAGAATAAAAAATATGCAAGAATTTCCTTATTTTCAGTAAATATTTTTTATTGAAAAAACATTTCCTTGTACAATTTTATAGACGTCTTGAAGCATCTCTTGGCATCTTCTTTCAGTGTGAATTATCTTATTTCTGTACATAAGATGGTGTCTATTATTTGTGCATCACAAAAACAGTAAAATTTTGAATTTGACGTGTCATTTTGCAAAAACCACGCAGTCTAAAAATATTTTATCTGGGGATAAGTTAGTAACAGAAAATGCCTACAAGAACAATGTATAACTCAAATATAAAATAACACATTTTTCCGGGCCAACGCCCTTAAGGCGTCCGTGAGTCACTGTCGAGCGAAGCCATGTATTCAGACTAGGAAGAAAACATAACAAAAATAAAGAGTAGTCAAACACTGATGGATGGCGCACATTCACAGTGCAGTGTTGCCAGTTACAGGTTGCCAGCTGCTGCAGACTGCTGGTTTATTATTCTTTCTGAAAATCTGACCCAAACGGCAGATTATTAAGAGGCCATAGACCACTCTGACCCACTGGTTCTGCTGTCCATGATTAAGTACAGTAATTCTAAGATAATGTAATAGTTTGTAACTTTGACTAGCTACTTCGAGTGATTCTTGGTGACCGTTACTCCTCAAGGATAGTCATCAATTGTGTGTTTTTTCGTGGTGGTGGAGATCTGATTTCAAAGGAGTATTGAAGGGTATCTCAGATAAGCTCGATTACGTTAGTTCAAGCAAAGTAGGGGAGTCCTGATATGACCCCAAACTCAAATAGGTGTTCCTCTATCCATAACTTGGCGTCAATGAAAGTGTGTGGTGATGCGTTGCATTATATTACTGGAACAAGCGAAAACCGTAAGGATGAATACAATAAATAATATATGTAACATAAAAATATGTGTGCATCCATAATTATGTTTTCCCCTCTTTAACACGGGGATTCTTCTATCCACCCGAATCCGTTGGAAACGCAACGTGTTAACAGTAGTCAAATGTCCAGAGGCAGTGCTCTTGAGCCTAGACGAGGCGCAGTTCATTATGTTCTGTGGTTAGTAATAGTACTCTTGTTGAGCGTCTGCTTCAAATACAGGACGTTGCATAGTTAATTCGAATATTATTTGCTACAATTTTTCATACATACTGCTTGAAAAGAGTATTGACAGTTGATGCCACTTATGTTCATCCAGAGTCATTTGACAGCCATACTGTTGTCGCACGATCAATATTTCACAGTAATTCTTGTAACTGAAGACCTAATTGAAACGATAAAAAGGTAAAAACCTTAACTTCGCCTGTATCGCCGAAATACTATGACGTGCCTCATGATCTCCTACTATAACATCGCACTGAAATTCGCTTAAATTATGATAACCTACCATTCTCACAGCGAAATTATCTTTATGAGCTTTGTACTTAACTGGAGGGTGCAAAATTTGACATGCAAAGAGGCACTGCTATGTAGTTTGCAGGGGCTCGTCTATGACGGTTTTTCTGGCACATCACTGTGTAAGAATCCTTATATAAACTTAAGTGCCCGACTAAAAATTATTAAATGTCTCTCACAAAACATTGTTCTCAAAAAAAGAATTTTTAATAAGTTTGACATTTGGAAATATTTGAACCATGTACTTTCGTCAAGAGCTATCGTTGATCGCTTTGATTGGCTTGTACGAGGTGTAGTGCTTAGCAGAAATATGCTAAAGTGTAAGTATGATAGTTTAGTTACTGCTGCGAATAACAATCATCTTGCAAATACAGTTCACTGTCCTGAAATTAGGTCCAATATAAAATATTCTGTTGCTGATATTACGTCCTTACAAGTTCCAACAGAAACTTTTTTATATGGAATGAATATTCAAAGGAGTAACCAACGTTTTCCCGCAAATATTTCATGCAAAGTTAGTGATCCTCGTAAAGTATTTTAAATTGGATAAGCTAGATATGTTATGTTTTAATAACACTGAAGTCAAACAGTTTGTGACATTCTAAATGCAACTTTCATAATTTAGTTTATTATTTAAATTACAGTCTACGGTGGACCCAAGGTGAACTCTGATTGGTCGTTATCCTCTCACAACTGGGGTCACTGGTTCGATCCCAAGACCCAGCAGACGCGCATCTTTTGGACGAGGACTATCGTGTGGGGAGTGCGACTGATGCTGCTGATACCTCCATGAGTGTGGACTTCTTTGTGACACTGCTGTTCTCATTTACTCCCGCCTGTTCAATCCACCAGTGCATTATCATCACCACCTCTCTCACTCTAACCATTATTCTGATTGGCCGGAGCGACTGCCTCTCGGACCTGGTGGTCGGTTATCATCATGGATAAGAGGAGCTTATCCATGATGATTCTGCTTGAAGACGGGGACAATGTGCATATTCGCACATTCACAAACGTAACCTACTACTTTATAGATCTTAGGGAAAGGAAATTATTCGTATGTGAAAAACTATCTATTAAATTTTCGCCTCGTTTCTTCGAGAGTAAATCTCAGCTGCAATAAAAATCTTTGTCGTCCAAATATATTACCAAATCGCAATTGTTTACGAAGTGGTACGGGTCTGCCTTGTAGTATAATTATAGTAGGTAATAGGGTTGTAATATATTAATTTATCATTCATACAGCACCTACCCAGCATCTTCCTACATGCATCTTAGCACTTCCAGCTTATTTTAAAGTTCATTAAACTAATACATACATTTTATAAAAATTAGTTTTGTACAGACGGAGAATCAGGATTGAGCAATAGTGACATTGTTCTATTCTCGTTCTCTATCTGCAATCGAGTTTGGGATATACACTTATGTTAAAGTATCATTACTTGGCAGGTGAGCTAGGACTTGCAACAAAACCACTCGACATTATATCTGAACTAAGATCGACGACAAGTAGATAATGAGGGATTAATATGTGCCAAAGCCTAATATTTAAATCGTGGGACGGGAGATGATAGCCGAACCACGGCCAGAAGGCTGTTACCTGGTGCCCAGTCGATGTCGAGCTTGCATCCAAACAAGTCGCAGCAGTGTGGGATGAGCTTCCTCCTGGCGGTGGTGGCCGACCTGTGGTCCGCGTAGTTTACCAGGCAGTACTTCGTCGATGAGCGACCCACCGGTCCGAAAAAGTACACGCTGCTCACGCTTGGTGTGACATTCTTCAGGATCTGCAATGAAGAGCTAGGTAAGCAAGTAGGGTTTAACGTCTCGTCGACAGCGAGATCATTACAGATGGAGTAAGTTGCTCAGAGAAGCAGGGACTGGGAAGGAATCGGTGATAACCTGTAGCACAGAACTATCCCAACATTCACTACGAGTGATAGCCGGACCGGAAATCAAACTTGTGCCCTTCCGAATGCGAGTCCAGTGATTTAACATTGCCCCACTTGGCTCTGTATGTAACAAGGAATATACAAATTTGTCAATATTTGGACGACCCTACTGTCTACACTGCAAATTTTCAACCTGCAGTCTATTTTGGATGAAGTTGTTATGATTAGCCAGTACGCTGCTGAGAGACGGACGCGGGTCAGGGTGCAGGATTGTCAGATTAGGCTGAATCTGTGCTTCACAAAAAGGAAATCTGATGTCCTTGCTGAATAACTGTGATTTACCCAAAACTCGTTATTTTTATATGAGTTACGCAACAATGCGTTCGTTTCTTTGTCCCATTGTGTAAAATGTCTGAAATCACTAGTCCGTAATGAGGAATGGAAGATTGTCCAGTTCATATTTTGCAGCTCATTCTATAGCCCACAAACCTTTGATAGGAAGGAAGATGTTTAACTACCCTCCAGCGCGTCCTTGATGACAGTATTTTCGTAAATTGGTTATATTTTCCTCCTTCAGTTGCGTAATTATCCCATAGGTGGATTGGTCAAGCAAGCTAAGTCTGGAACTTGAAAGGTGGCTGGCTAACCGATGCAGTTCCGACATTCCAATGGGGTCAATGCTTCTGGAAGGACAGCTTTAAAAAGTGCTAACTCAACTATTATTGACTTTAAGGGGTTTGTAAGAACACAAAAGGTAAATAAGAAGAAAACAATCAAGTGTAACTTAATGGTTGGAACTTGAAGGACCTTTAGTACGAAATTTTCTACCTTTTTATTGCACCTACTGTATATCACTAATATACCATCTACAAAACAAGCTCTGCGCATTCTCATGCATCGTGTGCAGGTTGGAAAAAAGCAAATTCATAAGCGCCGAACATGTTTTCCGAGCAGATGTTTATCTGTCAAGGTTTCTGTACACTATACACTCGCTGCCATAAAAATTTGCACGCCAAAAAGGAACCGTTCGATTCATGCAAAATTTTATAAATGAGACAGTACAGACAAAGAAAGAAGTAATTACACAATTATTACCTTTGGAAAATATACCAACCACATGCGACACAAGTACATAGGTACATAGGTACTAGTACTTTTGAACGAAACTTACATTATCTTAATATTATCCACTGATGAGAGTTTACCAACTCTCATGGTGGCAAATGACTATACGGGTACCACTAATTTTTGTGGCAATGAGTATAGGCGATAAAATAAATAATGTTTTAATAATTTCATTACTAACCATCTCAATATCATTGTTATCCATGCTAAGTGGGATGCGGCGAACAAGAAGGGACTTGCTGTTCGTGGATTTCTGCACTGCTAATCGCTTCCCAAAGACCTGGAAATAATATCATACTTGTAAAAACTATAAACAAATTTAAGCGTTTTAATACAGCAACTGGTTCTCTAGATAGTTAGTAATTGCAGGCTTGCCATCTTTAACCGTAGANGGTTCTCTAGTTAGTTAGTAATTGCAGGCTTGCCATCTTTAACCGTAGAAATAAAACTTTCCGTGACAAACACCTTTTCGATTCCATACGTTTGTAAAATTTATCAAGCAACAGTTTATAGATAAGTCAAACCAAGAATGTCGAATATATCAGCTCAATGAACATAAATTGGTGACTACGTCATCTAATGTTAAAATGATTCGTACAAATTTGGACTACTTAACTATTATAATTACAATATATAGCTTGACACGATTTTAAGTATGAATAATCACAACTACATTAAGATAAATTTTCTCACGCCAGACGAAGTTTGACATGAATGAAGTGAGTTGGAAATGGAGTACGCGGAATGCAAGGACGGGGAAAACGGCAGAACCCCGAGAGGTTAGGAGACTGGGAAGGAGACGGGAGTGCTCCCACAACACCCCATGCCATAGCACTGTCCGCCATGTTACTCACATTCCACTACTGGATTCTATACCTGCTGGGTACTCGCCTCCCACCTAGGCGAACCGAGTTCGATTCCCAGCGGCGTCGCTCCCGGATTTTCGCATGTGGGAATCGTGCCGGACGATGCCGCTGGTTGGCGGGTTTTTTCGGGATCTCCCGTTTACCCCATACTTGCATTCCGGCATTGCTCCATACTCACCTCGTTTCACCCTCATCGGCTATCAAGACCTCGATGTTAAGAGCCGCCCAAATCTCTCCACTCTCTATTCTACCTGCTGGGATCTCTGTATGACTCCATGATCTCAGAAAGAAAGTAAAGTTGTATATGGTTCACAGCAGATCAAACACTTTTAGATTTTTTCCTCTAGACATACATATTTATGTTTCCTTCATTGTATGATTGAACTGTACTAATTTTTGTATTTTGCTGACAAGTTAAATGGAATCGAGTTGTGGAAGGAAAAGTGATTAAAAGTGTGATTTTATAAACCCTTACACTTTAAATTTTTTAATAAAACAACTTGCATAACACAGTTCCCCCATTCAAGACAACGCTCTGAACTTACCCGTGTTTACCAGCGTCTATTTTTTTTTTATCGGAACTGGAAACTGTAACGTGGTGAACTATATTGTAGTAACTCACCTGCGCTTTTTGGAACATTTTCATTGCCTCGGCCGCCTTCACTACAGTTTTGTAGCGCACGAAAGCGAAACCACGGTTAAGGCCGCTGAAGCCGATCATCAGCCGTACCTCGGACAGCTGGCTGACCCTCGTGAAGACGCGCAGCATGTCCATCAGTGACACGCATGTGTCCAACGACGCGATGTACAGCTCCGGGTGGTTGTCTGTGTTCACTCCTACCAGGCGGCCGATGTGCTGCCCGTTTGACTGGTGCACGTCAAACCACTGCATATGCTGTCGATAACAGACATATGAAACAGTTTTTACACAAAGCAAGATACTGCTGTACATTTAAATGTCATGCAAGTTGGTTCACTAATACTAAATCTCAGGTGAGAATATCTCGTGCAAGGCAGATCTCGTAAGAAAACAGGAGATAGAGCACGTCTTATCTTCAGGACAGTTTTGCACGAAACGAGTGAATCTATTGGTCGTTCTCTGACTACCGGAGAGGTAATAGAATAATAGAGAATATAGCTGCGCGAAGGTGAATGTGGCGAGAAAATCTTGCGACGCTATCGCCGCTGCGTCGTTCGTCTTTGGAATGCCTCCTCTGCAAGTTGGCCTTCTCCTTAGCCGGCTCGGCGCCCTTTCNAAACAGGAGATAGAGCACGTCTTATCTTCAGGACAGTTTTGCACGAAACGAGTGAATCTATTGGTCGTTCTCTGACAGTTATATGACTACCGGAGAGGTAATAGAATAATAGAGAATATAGCTGCGCGAAGGTGAATGTGGCGAGAAAATCTTGCGACGCTAGCGCCGCTGCGTCGTTCGTCTTTGGAATGCCTCCTCTGCAAGTTGGCCTTCTCCTTAGCCGGCTCGGCGCCCTTTCNGCGCCGCTGCGTCGTTCGTCTTTGGAATGCCTCCTCTGCAAGTTGGCCTTCTCCTTAGCCGGCTCGGCGCCCTTTCTGTTTCCTCCCCTCATTTCCCTCTATTGATTACCCTTCTTTGTACGTCATCATTTTTTTTTAGTATGGGGGAATGTTAATATAAGTCGTTACTTGTCTTGTGCTGCCCTTATAGCGCACAGGTCTCCTTAGCCCTGCATGTAACACATTGCCAGGCCAATTGTGTTAGTATCTACGCAGCTTTTTAGGATAAATATTTATCTATAGTTTAATTAATTGAGCAAGTTGTATGCCTTGGCATACAGTTTTAGATTAACATGAGGAGTCCTAAAGGGACACCTCAGGGGTTATTTAGTCCATAATATAATAAGGTACGAAAAAAAACCGTCCTCGTAGACATAGTTTAAATGATAGGCTATTTATGTTCATTTGGGTTAAAATTAACTCTCTTTTCGTTTCAGGCAATTACCATCTTATCAGGAATTAGTACAATCCGGTCAGTGTTGGCTCTGCTAGCACTCACTGGCAATTAATTCAATTTTTCTTTAAGTTTTTCAGGATCTACTGGTGCTTTGGGGAGGGGGGGCAATAGCACCATCCTCCCACTAGAGTGATGTGCAAACATTACTCTGGTTAAGCCAGCGCCTAATGAAATGAAAGATGTCCTGCCCCCTCTACTAGTATTTTCTCTACCTACTAATAAAGAGCATGGTTTCCACCCATCTGTCTCCTGTAGCATTTTCTGATNCTACTAGTATTTTCTCTACCTACTAATAAAGAGCATGGTTTCCACCCATCTGTCTCCTGTAGCATTTTCTGATAATGCATGCAACAACTTTTAATTCTTTCCTGTCGAAATGGTTTTTACTGTGTCTATGTCGGTTTTCCCCTTTCTCTTCTCAGTATAGTGGTTTAGCTATGAGTACACTTAGGGAGGTTGTCATGGCCGAAAGCTGGCCATGGCAGTCCAATCCCTTGCTGAGGCGATGCATGTCTACTTTCATGATTTCCTTTCCTTGTAGGCGTATGGGGCTTAGCCCTGAGACGCAATTAACTCTCGTCCCATCCGCGGGCTCACACGCAACACTTAATTTTAGAGTAGGTTAGTATAAAGAAAGTGCTGCTCTTATTCTACGCCTATCCTACGCGAGAACTTCGTCGAGTCGACGTCTGCTAGAGCTGTGTCAAATGGCAATATGACTTAAATCGTTAGTTTAGTCGTCTTTGGGACGTATGCTATGAGCTGCATTTTAACCTTTACCGTTGTGTTAGTGGCCGAATTGTGGAGCTATTTAAAACGGTGAGTCATGGTTGCAGTATTTTCTCTTTTTGCGTCTGTTTAGTGTTTTAATAACGGTGTGGCGTAGTTTTGTGTCGTTTTGGACATGCAGTGTGTTAGTCTATTCCAAATTGTGGTTTTTGTCGCCGGTCTAAATTGTGTTTTCCATTAAACTAAGTTCTAACTTTGCTGTGTGTTCCTGTTGTTTTGATGTCTAGTGTTTGGTTTTGTCTGCAACCCAAGATTCGTTTAAGTTTTTTTCTATATGCTGTGCGTCCACGACTCTCGCGTTGGGCGTAAATAATTAATTTAAAATGTGCTTGTTTCTTACCTTTAAATTGATGGAGCTCTGATGGGTTATTTGACCGCCTCCACCGATTCTTCACTTTTAAGTAAATTTTATTAAAGATTTTAATGCGTATATTTTTTTAAAGAAGGCTTGGCTTTTTAGGCTGCCCCCTTTTTTCTGATTGCTCTTTATCTAAACTCTAGTCAACGTGTTTGTATTTTGCAAATTTTTAAACATGTGCACTCATTGTATTCAAGTGGTTATTCTGTATTTCAAATTATATGAGCAATTTATTGAATACTCTTACGTTTTTTAATATCTTTTGTTATACTTTTAAACTTTTCTATGCATTTTTTGATTTCTAGAAATGTTTGTAAAAATCAATTTTACGAATTGTAAAAGGTTTAACCTCTCTTTGTGGTGCTATTAGTTATTGTAAAAATATTTTGTCAAAATATAAGCAATAAAATAGTTTGTTTGTGTATATTTATTTGTGCTTCGGCACAATCTCATTGCGAAGAACTCTTGAAAAGTTTGTTTTGGGAATGGAGTGGATTTCAGATAATGTTGTGGGATTGTTGGATGATTACAAGAAATATCCTGTTATATTTCATAGCCCCTACTTTAAACAGCATGTTCGTGAGTTTTAATTATTAAAATTTAGGGATATTCCTGGGCCATCAACTTGTATCATGCAGAGAGGTATTTTACTGCAAGTTTGATCTGTGGACTTGTTCTTCGTGGGATTTTCCTGATATTTTCGCACGAGGTCTAGTTCGAAATATATTTTGAGTCATGTAAAAGCAGCTTAAAAGCATAAAGGAATGCGCGTGGTGGATTACGGACAAAAACTCAGACGGATAATAGAAATAATATGCTCATAACATTCGTATTTGTTTCTTCCTGCTACTGACGAAGACCGTCATTCGCCCCCATACGGACGTATTCAAAGACTTATAATCTCGGCAACAATGGCTATCACTTGCTATTTACAGTTAATATTTACAAAATCGTTCCTCTCCTCACAGAAATTAACACAATCACACTTAAAACCAGTCTTTATGGACAGTTTTCTAGCATCTACTGAATTACTATTAAAATTATACATTTGCTATCTGACAGTTCCAGCATGTGCAATCAAGCCTGTATCACTGGTTTATTCACTTCAACTTTATTTTAATTCAGATATCACCAGTCTTTCCTGTCTGGAACGTTCTGGAGCACCCCGATTACCATACACATCCGCACTCTACTCGTCGGGTAACTTGCCCTCCGCAGCACTCTTGCGTCTGTCCACCGCCACCACCGCCGCGCGCGCGCACACACACACATACACACACATACACTTTGACTGCGCAGTTTCTTTCATATTCGTGCCTCTGGTACTATTCTTCTTCGACCGTTTGTCAGGTGGCTGTCACAGACCTCGACCCTCCGGATACGGTTCCATTTATAGGGGTAGGTGCTCGATGGAGAACAATCTTCACAACATGTCTACCCACACCGAGAAGGGAGACGTCCAGAAAGCTCGCACGAAAATCAGCAGATGCCAACCACTCCGGTAATAGAGGAGGGGTGGTGAATTCAGTTCNCTGTCTGGCGCCATAACGGGTCCGCATAGAGGGAGGGGACTAGGGAGGAGCGGGTAAAGTAGCAGTGTCCCATCCCGTTGATGCGCCGGAAATGGATGCTTGCCTGGCACTGGGGAGGGGAGAGGGTCCACGCATAACAATATATTGCGCTATCTAGTGTGTCATAAATCAACTATAATTTTATTTAATTCTTTAATAATTTATAAACAAAGTTCAGCAATTTTCCACGTAAGATTCCCTATTCAAATTTTTGTTACAGTGATGTACCAAGTTCTGGTAAAGAACTAATAATTCAAAATGCTGGATGGCAGCAGATAAAACATCTTAGAGTAATTTAGAAAAAAAATATGCACAAGGATCAAACATTGCACTTTCATTCTTATTACACTCAAAAATAATTTATTGTCGTGTGAAAATATATTTGTCGGAACTAGTATCAAAAATTGCTCTAATAAAAAAACACATTTACACATAAAAGAATCTTCAGCTTCTAATATTTCGAGAAAAATCAAACTAACTGGAACATAACTTGTTTTTCTGCTTATCTGGTCATAAAATGTAAAAGCAGGATGCCAGTAAAATATATTGAAAAATATTCTTAGATCTATAGTGCCTACATAGGCAACCTGGACGTGTGTTCCGTCGCTCAGACGTCACGAATAAAACAGGTGGCTTGCAATCTAAATATATGTACCTCCCCAAATGAGAACTCTGCCACTTACAAACCAGTGCCTTTCGGCAATGTCGGAAGGGCAATTGTGTATTCTCCTCTCTCTACAGATGTATTAACACCCAAAATCGTAAGAGAGACTAATTCATAATTCAGCTCTCATCTGTACACAGCACTCGACCCCATTGCTGAGCTCGTAAGTCATTGTGTTCCTGTCACCAAAGCATACGCCAACTCCGATGGATAGGTGTGGTGTTAGTGGCACACGCCATACTGATCGCCGAGAGACATTCCAACTGTGTGCAGTCTCGTGGCCACAGTAAAGACGCCGCGCCACCGGGACCGGACTCGACTTGAGCCGACTTGAGTCTGGTATGAAGCTTATTTCCTACGGGTGCGGCGCCACTGTGATTTGACATGAATTTATTTGACTAGAGTTGCTGACCAGACTCCGGGTGCTCCATTCTCGGACAGGAAGCTAACGTGACTGTTTCTCCCACTATGCTGCCGCCACAGTTCTTTCCACCTCAGCTTTCATATTTTTCCATGAAAACAGCTCTGTACATTATTTATAGATTACCGACAGCACAATTCGTGAAATAAAGTACTTTGATGTTATTAGAGACTACACATAAAACAAAGTATCTGTACTTTAGTTTTAAATAACAGTTAAACACGATTTAAACACTATTATTTAACACAAACACAAATTATTATGATACTTTCCTTATGCCTTACTACCTGAAGCAGAGTCAGTTTCACTTTGGTAAAAAAGGGTTTATACCAGTTTGTAATTTTCTGGATTTTTTTTAATGTTGGGAAATTATGTGCGAAGGTCACAGTACAGTATCCTGCATTTCGGTGATGGTGACGCTTGACGGTATGCATCATGCTTACCTTCGCCTTTTATCAGGAGTTCAGTTATTACTTCGATATTTCAGGTCTTCCATTGGCCTGCACATTCGACTTAACTTGTCCATTAAGTGGAGATGTAGTACTGACACAGTCTGCTTAGTGACGAGGGCGGATTCGATTGTGAATTGTCAGTATTGCCTCGTGATATTGTGTCGAAATAGACAAACAGTAAGACTTCGTATGTACCTACTAAAACGAAGCGGTGGTTCTCATTACACAGTTAACTTGATAATGGTGTGGTATCTGCTTTAGAACNTATGTACCTACTAAAACGAAGCGGTGGTTCTCATTACACAGTTAACTTGATAATGGTGTGGTATCTGCTTTAGAACCAGTATTATGATTATGTTCCTTCTGGGCCAATGTATTTTAAATGGGAGCTGTATTGCTGTGGCTGTGGCTATGGTCTTCGGATCGACTCGGACTAACTCGGCATTCTTCGGCTCGACTCGGGATTGAATGAGTGACCTGCGCCGTGAAGTAGAGTCAGTTTGCGCAGAATGTACACTTGCAAGACGTTCGCGTTAAGTCGACGAACTNGTGACCTGCGCCGTGAAGTAGAGTCAGTTTGCGCAGAATGTACACTTGCAAGACGTTCGCGTTAAGTCGACGAACTTCAAAATAAACTGTCGTAAGCTCAAAATACTGATGAGCATACAACTCATGCTACAAAGGAAAGGAAATTTAAAAGAGAATACAAAACAGGAAGTGAAGACGATCATGAAAACCGGAAAGATGAAAATGAACACGAACAGAGTGATAATGTTGAAGACGATGATGGCGATTTTCTCGATGCACTGACACACCCCTCCAACACGTTTGCTGCAATGAGCGACACGAAGAAGGCAGAAGACGCCGAGAATACTGGCTACCTATTTCCCGAAAACCCGAATGAACTTGTTGATAGACTCAGATATTGGATTCAGCTTCAAAAATGTGGGTATTTCTAGCACGTTGTTGTTATATCTTCAATCATTAGTAAACTGAAGGAATGGGGATATATCACATGATGTGATGAACTACTTTCTTCTGAAATTATAATTACAAAATAATAATTAATTATTATAAATAATAATTGCTTTTTCTGTATTTTTGTGTGTCGTAATTTTATCCCTCACAACTTTAAAGTGGTGCTATGAGCACTCGACTATTAACAGAAAGATCTGCATATGGAATGATAATAAAGACGTTAGTATAAAAATGCCAGGATAAATTACTGCATTAAAAACATTAATTCTGTCCACATGTACAAATTTGGAGACAGCTGGTGAACGAAAGTAATTTCTATACATATAGGTGGGGGACAAACCGAAGGATNGACATGTACAAATTTGGAGACAGCTGGTGAACGAAAGTAATTTCTATACATATAGGTGGGGGACAAACCGAAGGATTTATTGAAAGATCGATCAAAGGATTGGGATTGATCGAAGGATTAAAGTCAAGAAGAGCACGAACGTTAAGACGATTTATCACTATTGTACATTCCAAGTCTCCAGGGCCTGGCAGTATTGACATTTAAATTAATGTCAACTAAGCCTATAAAATTTTTGTAGATGCTGATCCATACCATTATTATACCATACTCGTGCACGTGGTTGCTATTAGTATGATGGGCTTGGTTTAGTCTTATATACATACATTTTAAAAAAATCTGAGTAGCATACTTATACCTACAAAACAGTCGAGGTAGTGAATAATTTGCAGATTTTGCCATCGTGTATTAATCAGTCTTCAAGAGCAGGGACTGGAAATGTAGCAATTGAGGAAGAAACTTTTGCATGTTTCCGCAATACCATATTAATTTCGGCACAATATAAAAAAATTATTTATAATTAAAAATAATCTTTTAAAATCCTATAGTAAATAGAGACTGACGTTTTGGCATACCATATGCCTATAAAACCAACATGGCTACCAGAAAAAAACACATGCTTGAAGAATTAGTTGGTGTACCTGCCGAGCACCTTCGGGCACGTTCGACAAACCCGAGTCGCCGGCTTCCGAGCTCCCTCTGAGTCANGAGCACCTTCGGGCACGTTCGACAAACCCGAGTCGCCGGCTTCCGAGCTCCCTCTGAGTCAAGCCGAAGGAGCTCGTCCGAGTCGATCCGAAGACCGCTAGCCACAGTTACAGCCACACAGCTCCCATTTAAAATACGTTGGCCCAGAAGGAACATAATCATACTACTAGTACCATATGTTGAAGTATTTGGGCGGCACCAGTGATTACATGTGTCTTGTGCATTCATATGTGCTGGTGAGGTAGGTTTCCAGCGATTTAATGTGTCTTGGAATAAACCTCTCACTGAGTAATGATGCACAAACTCACCCTGCAATTCATGGCTCAGTTTCGAGCACTTTGCAGAACATGACAAAATCAGAAACTGAATATTTTTGCAATTCCCACCATGGAAACACACTTTCCTTCAAAGCAATATACAAATAATGCAGCACATAATTCCTAGGAACTTTACAAATATCTAAATACTCCTCGATGCAGCATAGATACATAACAGGATTCTCAACTTCAATGCCTCGAAAAGTTGGCAACTGATCAATTAACATCATTGGATTTTAAAAGGAACAACCTGAATTATCAACGAATGTGCTACCATGGCTGTAACATTCGGGATGGTAGTAGATGAATCGTTCTATAATTTCAGTGTATTTACAGACTGCTCGAATTTATGAAAGGAATTTTCTACGTCTCCACGGACTGGACTTTCATTATAAGTTGAACTGCATGCTAATATGATAGTGATCTGCAGCCTCTGCTCAAAGGCACGTAGTTCTGCCATAATCTAATTTCACCTGTTCTTCTCAAATTTGGCATTTCTCAGGCATCTTATTTGCATGGCATTTTGAGGTTCAGGCTGTATGACTGCCTGCCTCACCTTTACTCTCTTCCATGCATTCTTTATCACATAAAGAGGCAAGAGTATGATTTTTTGGTGTCAAATATGTAATTGAGAGTAATGAGATAGACGATGTTTGTGAATGCGGATGTTATGTGCTCAATAGCTTGTTTCCCGTAACATAATTCTCATCTCATTGTCTGCATTCGCTACTCAAGCTATTATATTACTATGGCAAATGCTTGAGTGGTTCTACTGTAATGTTGGTTTGAATATTTCTGCCACGCCTGTATTCATGTTAACTTTGTTCATTAGGTAACAAAGTATCTACAAGAAAAACAAATACCTGTTAGCACAATTTTCTCTTTGGAGTCATGCTAACCTTTATGCAGATTTCAGTTTTCTTCCTTTCCTTTCTCGGTTCCTCATGTGTGATGCCAACTGTGATATATCACAGTGGGTGCAGTTGAAAAAGAGATAGGAAATTGTAACTATTAATTTTAGTTTTAAGCATTCCTTTCATTATGTTTAAATACAGTCAAATAAACAAATATATCCAATTCGGTTGAAATTTTTCTTGGCCAGTAGGGTACTGTTTACAGTCTCTGGCTATTTTTTGTTTGGAAATTGCCAGACAGTCCGAGAAAACAAAATGTATTTTGATATTCTTTGTGAAATGTTTTTTCGAGTGTGGTTAGTATCATGATGCATATGAAGAAAGAATGAGTTGAGAGATTTTGGCTGCTCTTAACGAGGTCTTGTGAGCCGATGAGGGTGAAAGGAGGTGGGAATGGAGCATCGCCTGAATGCAAGGGCGGGGGAAACGGGAGATCTCCGAGAAAACCCGCCGAACAGCGGCATCGTCCGGCACAATTTCCACTTGCGAAAATCCGGAGTGTCCCGACCGGGGATTGAACCTGGTTAGCCTTGATGGGAGGCGATTAGTCTAGCTATTCAGCCACTGCGGCCTCATGATATAAAAAGAGAGCTNAACCTGGTTAGCCTTGATGGGAGGCGATTAGTCTAGCTATTCAGCCACTGCGGCCTCATGATATAAAAAGAGAGCTGCCCATTTGTCATGTTTACAAGAGTTTATAATTAACTTGGGCTAGATTTATGGCCAACAATATAGGCATAGAATTTNAACCTGGTTAGCCTTGATGGGAGGCGATTAGTCTAGCTATTCAGCCACTGCGGCCTCATGATATAAAAAGAGAGCTACCCATTTGTCATGTTTACAAGAGTTTATAATTAACTTGCCGATCTAAATACCGGTTGTTATATCCGTATCTTAAATTACTGAATGCAAATATGCTATGGCATGTAAATGTTAATGACAAATTCGTCTCATATTGCATTATTTGCAACAACTGAACTTTCCATCTTCTTTCAACGTACCAGATGTCCTAAGCCAAGAGTCTGCCAAAAAATTAAAATAAATTTCTAATCTTGTAATTATTTTAACACTTGTATTAGATTACTTCTGTCAACAAGGATAATTAAAACCACATTCTGTCAGTGCCAAAATAAAAACAAGACTCAAAACACTTTTTTAATCACACACACTGCGATATATCAGCATAATGCTCCATATCGACTTGCATGATTTCTGAAGTCTTGCTTTTGATATGACTTTAAGNCACTGCGATATATCAGCATAATGCTCCATATCGACTTGCATGATTTCTGAAGTCTTGCTTTTGATATGACTTTAAGTGGATCCATCGCAAACAGTTTGACATATCTAGCAAAAAGTTTTTATAACCTTGTCTAGTCAAAATGCCCATTTTCATCATGTTGTGTGGACCTGTACTGGGCTGATGTGTTTCTAGTTTCATATACCTATCCTCGACAGTCACTGAATGACGATCAACATGTTTTTAAAGTGACCATTGTTAGAGTCATACTATGCTTGTATGACTTGAGCCAAGGTGACCATTGACCCATTCAACACCTTAATTAGTTACTTGTTTCACTAGTCACAATTTCGTCTTTAAAAACTGACTAGCACATCTATGCCTTTAACATCCAATATGGCAATGAGCAAGTAGAGCACGGGCGGCAGTATGAATAATTCATGATTTCGATGCCATATTTTAATTCGTTTCGAAAATATGAATCTAATTATTACATCACATGCTATAACTATGTCTCTAAATTTTATCTCTCAAGACCTCGTTTTAATAGTCACCCAAATCTCTTTACTCTTTACATTTTAAAAGTTAAAAATAATAAATGCTATTTACTCCTTAATACAGTACACAACTCCTTCTTGCTTAAGTCGCATAGCATAAAAATTAAATTTTTTTTTCAAACATTAACAAATTATTTAATATGCATGCCGTTTCCAACAGATGATGACATAAACCATATTGGGGTGGAAACAAGATGACCGATGTGATGTCAGCCAAAAGTTAGTTCCAGAAAAAATCCAAGATGGCCACTGTGACATCGTCCAAGATGCCGGACGCCCTATTAGGCCATACAAGATGGCGGACGAATCCTGAATCCTATGTCTTATGCCTATGTCTATTTATTATTTACATATTTACGTACATACACATAAAAATATGAGTACATGAAATGAAACGTAACTATGGGTTTTGCGGTTATCTAAAATCTCAGTGCATTAATTTTTGTTTAGATCTTACTCTATTCCTGCAATAATTTTGAAATTCTGTAGTTTTACAGAGAAGAATCCATGTTAATGATAAACGAGGTTCTGGAGTTGAAGTCTGGAGAAGCCACAAATGTGTGTCGTGTTTGATTCTAATCAGAGTAATCAACTCCCTGGTTATACGAGCTGAAATTGTAAAAAAATGTATAAGTCTTTATTTAAAAAGTGTTTATTGGCGGGGTTATCCCCGCATGTTTGTATGTAATACTCCAGATAAATAAATCACATTATATATCAAAATCAATCGAATGTGGGACATTTACAAGCACCAAATGCAAAGTAACTTTCTGAGCATGTTCGAAACTATTGCAACAAGATATTTTATGTAGTTACACTTGTCAACGCATACGTTTTGTGACGAAAGGTTAAGCAATTACTTGCCTGTTTTTTACCAGAACCTTATTACCCAAAGGTTACGCCTTAGCGATGTCAAACATGGTCACTGTTATATCATTGGGATACCTGACTGGAGTTGAGGTAAGGTTTGGGACCTGAGTTATGGTGAGGTGCAAGACTGATCTCTGGTGAGCATCACTATATCCATTAAAAAAAAAAATGCTAGGATTTTTTACTTACAAGGAAAACATGAAATTAAACAACAATTTTAAAACTTCTCAATTTGAGTAAANAAAAAAAAAAAAAAAAAAAAAAAAAAAAGCATATTACTTACAATGTCTATGGTTACTTTCTCAGTCACATTGTTTCGTCCTTGAAAATATTCCCATATATTACTTAATTAGTCCATAATTAATCATTGCCCTTGTACACTCATAAATCTCATTGTTTCGCATAGTGAGCATAAATGCAATAACCTTACAGTACGACAAAAGCAACAACGATACGCCGATTGCAGTGATTGCAGTGCCAAAGACCTGTTTAGCCCAGCCAAAGAGTTCGATTAAGTAGTTGCCTCAGGACCAAAGGTAGAAGTTGCAGCTAGGGAAGTTGACTGTTCTGTTGATAATATAAGTACTTATGCCCACGACAAGGGTACGTTATAGTTCGTTACACTCTTTTATTCACATATGCAGTAATGAAATTTAAACTTTAAAATTCCACTGTAAACATCTGCCACTACATAATATGTAATTCATATGGAAACTGGTAAGAATGAAACGTATAAGCATAACTATAAACAAGAAACCGTTTCTGGAATCTGATTAGCTGATACAATTTAACGTTGTGTTGATGTATGATCAACTTCTTGCGTGGAAACATTAACTTTACTTTGCTCTTATTTCAATGTGAATACATTACTACGCGATCTATATCTGAACGTAACCATACAGCAAAGTTAACGCAACAAGACAAATTATGCATCCTGTACATTATGTCTTTGCCGAATCCCCATACAATTTCAACCTTCTTATGGATGNGCAACAAGACAAATTATGCATCCTGTACATTATGTCTTTGCCGAATCCCCATACAATTTCAACCTTCTTATGGATGCTATTATCTGAGTTATTTAGAGATATAAAAACAATCTTCCGTAGCTTTCAGATGCGTCTGTAGCTTTGTGTTTGTGCTGAAAACCAATAAATTTGACTCTTCATTTATTCAAAAATATTTGGTTTTATCTTCGCGTTAACTATCCTTATACAAAAGCAAAAAGTTCTACGAAAATGTAAATAAATGTTCTCTAAACTTAATACTAAAAACTGCATTCCAAAAANGTACAAAAGCAAAAAGTTCTACGAAAATGTAAATAAATGTTCTCTAAACTTAATACTAAAAACTGCATTCCAAAAAAGTTTTCAGTTTTAGTAATATCCCAATAACTGTATAATACATAGTGCACATATATAATATATACATACAAAGTTAATGTAGATTGCATGGATTACATAATATCATTTAGAAAGAGACACTAGATCAGACTTACGCCAGTGTCATCTGTGATGCAGACTTGCTGAGACTGTAGAGACATTTCCATTGTTTTTTTACCGCTGCCTATCGGGGATAGGACCTCTGGCAAAACCGCCATCTTCTGACCGCGAACCTGCAATAAACACAGCATTCTGTAAGTACCGCCCTTATTGCAAGAAACTAAAAATACTTGAGATGGTCAAGAAGTGTTTTAATTTCAAATGGCTGCCATATTTTGTGAAGAAATGAGCTATTTTCCAACAATTTTGTACTATACTGTGGGATGATACGCGAAACTCAATCCCTGTGTTTAGTATGTGAGCCCCCTCAGGGTAAAAAAAAAAACATAATCCTGTTTCATTCGAATAGAACTAAAATTTAGGGTGATACTTCGAATTTTACGTCTGCAACAGAGCGCAATTATGTGGATAAATACTTTTCTAGGATTACTTATGTCAATTTATGTCTGTGGGTTATCATTTGACCCTGATATGGCACTAGGGTTTGAGGAAGTTAAATATATACTCACAATGGCAGGAATAAATCTAGTCACACATTGGTATCAAAA
This sequence comes from Clitarchus hookeri, assembly GCA_002778355.1. Classification (NCBI taxonomy): domain Eukaryota; kingdom Metazoa; phylum Arthropoda; class Insecta; order Phasmatodea; family Phasmatidae; genus Clitarchus; species Clitarchus hookeri. Next base: position 30,880 of record NQII01002207.1, on the reverse strand, counting down.
ATTTTCTCACTTCGTATTCAGCGACAGGACTGGATACTTTACATTTTACTTCAAACTGCAGCCNCATTGGTATCAAAAATTTTCTCACTTCGTATTCAGCGACAGGACTGGATACTTTACATTTTACTTCAAACTGCAGCCTTCGTTACAGCATATGGCAGTTTGCTTCAGTGTCAAAAAAAATTATCCTGTATATTCTAAGACACTTTTTTTTTTTATTAATTTTGGTGAGTTGCCTATATTAGAGCAGTAAAGACAACTGGCAGTTTTCTATGATAGAGAGAGTGCGAGAAAATTCGGGCAGTGACTGGAATATAATATTCCTTGCGGAAAATCAAAACCACTCGGAATCAATTCGCCTGTCTGAATACTGTACCTAATTTAATTACAAAGAAATTTAAGTGATTAAAATAATTCGTGCAAAACAATGTAACGGTAAATCAGTAATTGAAGTTTTAAACAAATAAATAAGTTATCTTGACGATTTCGTAAATCATTCTACAAACAATGAGATTTTTTTTTCAACAGCCACAATTATTGCATGCTCCTAAGAAAATTATCACCTTACCGATTAAGTTCCAAAACTTTATTTCGTTTGTTAAATTGCAACGTTATAGTCAGTTTCTAAGAAAATTTATATATCTTATCCCACCTTAGGCGTAATCATTTTGGATGGGAGGAGACCTGTATCCGAACTGTCAGCAGTTTGTTATGTTAATTATTTACATTGTTGGGCAATTTCTTTGTCATTTCCTGTACACAGTTTTAAATTAATGTTCGTAGAAATCTATGTAAGCCTATTACTACATACAGGATGTACTGCTGGTAGTACACGTTATGGAACAACTTTAGCGTATAAACACGGGGTCGGAAACAATTAGTTGCGTTGATAGAGCGCGTTTGAGTCTTATAGTAGGCAACCCGCCTACATAGCGTGAGGTAAGTAATGTCATTCGATAACTACCGGAAATGATATTGAGGTGAGTATTTGCAGTAATTGGCTTACATTGTTGGTGGTGGTTTAGTTTTCTAGTGTTTATTGGGATCTGGTAGCAGTTGTTTACAAAATACGTTTCACTCTTCACACATTTTACACTAAGTTACAGATACAGTTCAACATGGCGGCCACATTCTCGAAAGCGCAATCGATAACAACGGAGCATGCCTTCCTCAGTCGCGGCTACAACATCTTGATCAGCCTGAATGCAGTTTATGAATCCACGGAAGTCTCGTACGCTAGCGACTTCATGTAGTCCCAGAGAAAGAAGTCCATCTTGATGAGATCTGGGGAACGTGGCGGCCAAGGTACAGGCACACTAGCGATGGAACTATTCGTTTCCAACCCCATGTTTACAAGCAAACGCTGTTCCATTTAACGTGTACTACAAGCCCTGGATCGTTGTAACACGAATTTTAAAACACTGTATTATCGCATGGGTACATACTTGAATGAAATATCGATTGTCCCACAACGATGAACATAAACAACACCAGTTCGTACCAGCCAGCTCTACAATTTTCCAGCATTAACAGTTGGCGGACCCTCACCTCCATATCGTGGAATGTCTGGAAGGCAGCCTGCGTGGCGTGGGCACTGTCGTAGCGTAGGAGCGCGAACGTGTGCTGGCCCTCGCCGGCCACGCGCGGCAGCTGGATCTCCACGAGGCCCGCCACCGCGCCGAAGTGCGTCAGCAGGTCGACGACGGTCATGTNCCCTCGCCGGCCACGCGCGGCAGCTGGATCTCCACGAGGCCCGCCACCGCGCCGAAGTGCGTCAGCAGGTCGACGACGGTCATGTCAGCGTGGATGGGGCTCGCCACCAGCCGCGCGCCGTTCGCGTCGACTTTCGCACCGCTCTGCCGGCATGTCACCACGTCTCTGCTGCTCAGCACCTCGAACTTCCTGAACTGCGTACGTGACAGTACTCCCTGGAACACCACGGTCACGTCATAGAGTATATCAATACACAAAGACAAAAATGTCGTGGCCAGTGATGCCATTTTGCAGGCGTGTGCGGCTGAAGTTTCCGGTATAAGCAGTTGTTTTAACTATAAATATTTAAGTACTCTGTGGTCATGCAGCGTGTCAGATTTGGTTATTGCAATAATAAACCGGCTTAATTTCTGCTCCCAGCCTGTCGTATAACCTGTTTTTGCACCGCTCGTTAAAATAAATGCTGATGTTTATTTAACCAGTGTCGTAGTCAGAAAGAAAGGGAGTAAATCGGGTTTATTCCCCCCCCCCCCAACTTTTTCCTTCAAAATTCCAGGGAATTGGGGGGCTGCGATGGCTGAGCGGTTGCCGTTGGTCGGCGGGTTTTCTCATGGATCTACCGTTTCCCCAGCTCCTTCATTCCGGCGCTGCTACATACCTCAACCATCCTCATTGGCTCTCAATACCTCGCTCTTAAGAGCCGCCCAAATCCCTTCACACACTCACTCACTCACTCCAAGGAATTTCCCCTTAACTCATTGCCATTGAATAAAAATTCTCTGTGATTGCACTTCATGTAGTATTAATGTCCATACTAATGTCGGATTGTGGTTTTTACTTAACAGCTACTTCTTNTCTGTGATTGCACTTCATGTAGTATTAATGTCCATACTAATGTCGGATTGTGGTTTTTACTTAACAGCTACTTCTTCAATGCGATGAAGATGAAACTATCAGGTGGTGGAATATCCGGGCTTTGAAGGGGATGCAAAATCAATTTAAATCCAAGCCGTTGCACGGTCTTTACAGTTGTTCTTGCATTATGTGGTTGTGCATTGTCATACAGCAGTAGCACTCTTTTGGAAAGCATTCTTCTTCGTTTGCCACAGAGATTCGTCGGCCCTACCTCACCGAGGCATCCGCTCTCTGGATTTGGTCTTCCGTTTGCGATGTTTATGGGTGACCGTGTCAGCGTTCATCAGACGCACATTCGTTCTTCCCGCGACAAAGCGTTTTACACTCTCGTACACCTTTCGTTGATTCATGATGCCTGCTCCATACTGCGTCAACGTAGATTTTTACGGGTTTGAATGCACACAGACAGCGTACTAAGGTGCATGGTTCCTCGATGGTGCAATCGCTGAGTGGAGAGTTCATACGCCTGCCCTTATTGCTACCTACCATTAGAATGAACGGTAGATCGTTGCTGCGCGAGGCCAGCTACTCGTCATCTCATGTGCACGTGGTTTCGTGCATCAGCGCCTCCCTGTAGTTGTTATTACGATATCTCTAAATTGACTTTACTTTTTTATTCGAAAGCTTATATACAATGACAGACAGGGAGCATAGGCGTGAACACGGGGTGGTCCGAGTATGCAAAGTACCACTAATTAGGAAAGTGTTAATACACATTAATGATCTCCTGTGGCTCACAGCTCCTTAACACGTTAGAATGAGGCTCACAGTATTTCGCATTTAATTTATAGGTTTCATTGTAGCATATAGTATATAGGGTGTGGTGGATAGCATACCCCAAAACAACACAAAATGTCCCTATGAACATATGTCTTAAAGTCGATAGTTTCCGAGTTACAGACCTTCCAACATTGTACAACAAATATTGAAAATAGTCTCAGGGCCATTGTTTATCAATTTCCAGTTCCAGACATTGCGCTTCGTCAGCGAGTGGAACAAGGTTGCCAATAGATAGTGCAATTCCTAGAGTATCTGAACGTTTCACACAATAAATGATTCGGCGTGTTCAGGCGTGCGTTCAGGCACAAGGTGGGCATTTTGAGCACTTCATGTAGAGTGAGGTATCGCTGCTGGTACACGAACATAGCTACAGTTACTGGAACTAAAATGTGTCAGGAAGACTATTACGAATACATCCAGTACAACATTAGAAGGTCTGTAACTCTGAAACTATCGACTTTAGGACATATTTTCACACAGACATTTTGTGTTGTTTAGGGGTGTACTATCTACGCCGCGATTACTTCTCACATATTTGGGGACATGCTGTATATTTATTATAGCCTCGGTCACCCTGCATGTTAAATTAAGGCGTCGGCTTCTGGGTCCTTGGAATGGGACCATCCATTACCAGAATACGGGAAAACTCAGGCCACGCCTATGACAGAGAGTTTTTGTGAGGTTTATTTAAAACGTGCTCAACCAACTACGAACCTTTCGGCCGACATTGAATTAGCGTACTGAAATACGGGTTATACAATTATGCACAAAAATAAATGGGGTTTACTGATTGTAAAGTAGACTCCAAACCAGTGGGCCGGCACGGTACTCACTAATTGAGCCATGCTGGAGAGAAAACGCAACCATCACCGGTCCTGCCACCTCGTTACATGTTATGACACGCCGATGTCACGTCTCGCAAAAATAATCTAAATCCGCGTTAGCACCGCATAAGCCGATAAAGGTATGTAGGTAGGGGACACGTTCTCTGTGGGAAATGTTCCACTTGCCTGTTATTTAACGTACACGAACCTTCTAGATTCAATTTTACACTAGTAACTTCTGTTTCTCGTAGCGCTGTCTCGGTGGTCTTTCTCTGTGCGCAAAAGTTTTCTCGGAGTATTAGCTGTTTTACTTGGGTTACGCCACGGCTGGACTACCATGTACGGATTTACCTGGCATAAATATAATTTGTTTATTGGGCCAGACTTTTTATAAATCTGCACCAGAACTTTTATTTTTATCGCCCGATTATATTTTCTAGAGAAGATTTTGATGAGCGATTTTTTTCTACGGGACTCCAGCTTCACGTGAGTTGAACCGTATTTTTTTCACGCTTGTCGCTTGCCTTATTTCAATTCCATAGTTCCTGGGTACATTATTGCTTAGTTTTATACTTACCGAACACTAACCTCGACAGTTCAAAGACATCAAACATTAAGTGAAAGTTACAGACATACCTACATTTATTAGGCTTTTTCGAAAGCAATTATTTAAACAAATTGTTTGTTCTTCCCTTTAGTTACATAAAAAACACACACACGCACACGCGCGCACACACACACGCACGCACACACACACACACACACACACACACACTTACTTGTGACTTCCTGGCGTTCGTCGAAATAGAGGTCACTTTGGTTTTCTGCTCTGCTTAATGCAAACAAACAGGGAGTAGGAGTCGAATCACTGTTGGGGATGAATTTTCAAATCTTCCACAGGAATGAAAAAAAAAAATACTAGTAAAAATTAAGTACCAGNTTTTCTGCTCTGCTTAATGCAAACAAACAGGGAGTAGGAGTCGAATCACTGTTGGGGATGAATTTTCAAATCTTCCACAGGAATGAAAAAAAAAAATACTAGTAAAAATTAAGTACCAGTGTTGCCGGCACCCAAAGATTAGGAAAGTGTGGATATCAGTTTTTGAGTTTAGTTTATTGAGCCTATGGGAATTTTTTTGTATATGTTTGTACAAAGGTCTGTGATGACAAAAATACAAGTCAGTGGTAAAACAATAACAAGAACAAAGGTAAGTTTTTCTGGCCAATTGAAGTTCGTACTTGTAGATCCGAGTGCATCATAAATTTTAATCCTGCTTACGCGAAAACTTCAGGCCTATGTGATGTTTTAAATTCAAACATGCAAGCTATGCTCCTGATATACATATGAACACTGGTTGGGAGAGTAAATAAACAGTAAATAATGTATGTGTTAATTGTTTGGATTGTATTATTCTCGAGACATGTTTGAAACATGTGCCTACTGAATTTAAGCGAATGTCGGTAGTTTAAATGTATGTGACTTTCGCCTACTTTAACTAATAAACATCTGCAATTAAAATTAATATTCAAAAATAGTTATAAAACTTCACGGATACAGTGAATATTATTGACAAAGGAACTTTACAGACATAAATCGCATATGAGATAATGTTTCAAGCAAATAATTAGGGTTAAAAGAAATAAAATAATTATTGTATATGGTACAAATACTATAGATGTAAATGTCACAAACTTTTAATGGAAATAACCTTAAATTTGTACGGGCCGAGGCGATATAGTGGTCAAACTACTCGCCTGTTGGCCAAGACTTCGATTCCCGGCAAGGTCACCCTGATTTTAGATTTGCATTCCGTCGCCGCTCCAGCCTCACATCATTAACCCCTCGCCGGTACTCAAGACCTCNCACCCTGATTTTAGATTTGCATTCCGTCGCCGCTCCAGCCTCACATCATTAACCCCTCGCCGGTACTCAAGACCTCTCAGTTAGGCGCCCACCAAAAACCTCTCAACTCAACCATAAAATTCGTAACAATTATTGTAGCTTACCCATATTTGGTATTTTAAGGTAAATGAGTTTATTTGTACCGCCTTAACTTTCCAGACTTCCAGAGCACTAGGTTGTCTTGTTTCTCGTAATCACCTTATAGGGCAGAGGTATAGGCTCCACGGAGACGCTGNCACCCTGATTTTAGATTTGCATTCCGTCGCCGCTCCAGCCTCACATCATTAACCCCTCGCCGGTACTCAAGACCTCGCAGTTAGGCGCCCACCAAAAACCTCTCAACTCAACCATAAAATTCGTAACAATTATTGTAGCTTACCCATATTTGGTATTTTAAGGTAAATGAGTTTATTTGTACCGCCTTAACTTTCCAGGCTTCCAGAGCACTAGGTTGTCTTGTTTCTCGTAATCACCTTATAGGGCAGAGGTATAGGCTCCACGGAGACGCTGNGCTTCCAGAGCACTAGGTTGTCTTGTTTCTCGTAATCACCTTATAGGGCAGAGGTATAGGCTCCACGGAGACGCTGTGGCCACACACAGTAGGAGTGCCAGAAGGAAAGAGGCGCGTGTAGGCTTGGTAGGCTGTTTCTTGGTCGTTGTAGAACACGAAGCACGACTTGTGACGTTTATGCGCCTGCTGCAGTATCTTGATTTCTGCTGGGAGTTCTGTTCTGCTGAGCAAGTCCTGAAACAACTGTTAACTGTTAGCACCCTAGTCTACAACACTGCAGTCCAATTGTTAAATTTTTACTGTTACATTCAGGGTGGTTAACTGGGCACTGTTGCCTGTATAACATCAACCTTCTTGATATTGTTATATTCGTCCGCCAGTTATTACTTTATTCGCATGTCAATCAAGGGTAGCTAACAAAGTGTTGGGAACGAAAATATGACACAAATACGCTAATTATCATCCTCGTCTGCATTAAATGAACTAAAGTGTATTCAGCGCACACAGATTTGAACACTAAACTTGTAATATAACGTTAATACATGTAACGTAGAAGTTCCATTGTTGCCAACTATACTGGAAGTATGCGGGTGTTTGTTTCCGAAGGTTGATTCCAAAATGTGCTCAGTTAACCTCAGACCATACATTATATCAATATATACATGTTGTGAATAAAAACAGTCGTAGTTACTTAACTTTGTTGGTACTCAAACTGTTTGACAGGAAAAGGCAGTGTCATGAAATTCTACAGTTTTAATTATGGGTGGTAGAAATACTAAATATCCCCAGAGAGTTTGGCTCAGTCGCGGCTCGTGAGTTTCAGCAGAGCTGCACAGTACTGAATATTTGAGAGTGGGAGGGAGAGTGAGTTTAATGAACTACATAATGTTTTTGTATTTTTAAGTTAAAAATAAGCTTAAGAATATTCTAAGGTCATACCAAAATTACTTTTTGTTTAACGAAACAAAAAAGAAAAATATGTTGTTGGATTTCATGAAACTGAAAATAAAATGAGAAATAATATTTTGAGAACACGGCTTTAACGAATGTTTAACGAAAATTGTAATATTTCATCATTGTCAACTAATACTTACAAATAATCGACTAAAGAAAATTAAAATTGTGAGTTCAAACTTGCCTAGTGTCATTAATGGCCATACAGTATAAAACAATATGCTCCTAAATATTTCCTTAAAGAACATGTAAAAAAAATAGACACAAAAAAGGAACAAATGCTGTATTATAATTCTTCAACTTAGCAAAATAGCTTTTGCCCACATTTCAAGTCAAGTTTCAAGTAATTATTTCAGTAGCATTTTAGTAAAAAAAAAAAAAAAAAAATAACACCACCAGACAAATGGTTAGACAAACAAAAATGTTCATTGCAATTCACCTAAACGAACATTTGATAAGCACTAAATATTTAGTGAGCTTCAAGTTCCCTTGCGTTTAGATTTTCATAAGTACTTAAGATCATTAAAATATGATGGCGCGTGGATATATTAGCTTTACTTTTGCACCATCCTTTTTGAATAACCATGAATACATTTTTTATTACAAACATTTTTATTGATAAAAAATTATTTCAACATAGTAATTTCCTTTCTCACCCCCTGTTTTATGCTGTACCAATAAAACATTCCCGCAATTTCATTTTCTGATTTTTAAACCACAGATATTTCTAACATTACAAATAAGCAAATTATTAAATAAGTTAAAGATATTTGTAACATTATTTTCATAAAAACAAAGTAGAGCATTTGTTTATTCACATCCACACAGTCATCTGTGCTTATCATTTATGTCATGGTTAAATTTTCTTTTATTTTAATTTAATTTTTCCTCCTCTAATGATAAGTGAGAAAAAGAAATATATTGTAAACCAGTCACATCCATTTGTTTATCTTAAATTAAAATCAAATATAGTGAAAGTAGCATAGCTACAAACCTGTAAATGCTTCACTTCACACTGAAGTAATCACGAGCTTGACGACAGCAAAGCAATATAAACGGGCGCACCAGTTGCTCGTCCCACGACAGCTTGTAGGGCTGGCAACCTCGCAGCCCACGTGCGCGCGAAAGGTAAGTTGCTTCCCTATCACTGCTCCAAGTATTCCACGTACCTACCACCGGCGGTGTGCACATGCGCTAGCTAGGCCGGACGG